>CM060957.1:189561061-190161061 GCA_030765055.1 Mantis religiosa | reverse complement strand
ACACTTGACTTCTTAATACACCGGGTTACTAAAAAGACTCAAGCTGTTACAACACTAGACTTCTTAATACACCGGGTTATTAAAAAGGCTCAAGCTGTTAGAGCACTAGACTTCTTAATACACCGGGTTACTAAAAAGGCTCAAGCTGTTACAACACTAGACTTCTTAATACACCGGGTTACTAAAAAGACTCAAGCTGTTACAACACTAGACTTCTTAATACACCGAGTTACTAAAAAGACTCAAGCTGTTAGAGCACTTGACTTCTTAATACACCGGGTTACTAAAAAGACTCAAGCTGTTAGAGCACTTGACTTCTTAAAACACCGGGTTACTAAAAAGACTCAAGCTGTTAGAGCACTTGACTTCTTAATACACCGGGTTACTAAAAAGACTCAAGCTGTTACAACACTTGACTTCTTAATACACCGGGTTACTAAAAAGACTCAAGCTGTTACAACACTTGACTTCTTAATACACCGGGTTACTAAAAAGACTCAAGCTGTTAGAACACTTGACTTCTTAAAACACCGGGTTACTAAAAAGGCTCAAGCTGTTAGAGCACTTGACTTCTTAATACACCGGGTTACTAAAAAGGCTCAAGCTGTTAGAGCACTTGACTTCTTAATACACCGGGTTACTAAAAAGACTCAAGCTGTTACAACACTTGACTTCTTAATACACCGGGTTACTAAAAAGACTCAAGCTGTTACAACACTTGACTTCTTAATACACCGGGTTAATAAAAAGACTCAAGCTGTTACAACACTAGACTTCTTAATACACCGGGTTACTAAAAAGACTCAAGCTGTTAGAACACTTGACTTCTTAAAACACCGGGTTACTAAAAAGGCTCAAGCTGTTAGAGCACTTGACTTCTTAATACACCGGGTTACTAAAAAGGCTCAAGCTGTTAGAGCACTTGACTTCTTAAAACACCGGGTTAATAAAAAGACTCAAGCTGTTAGAGCACTTGACTTCTTAAAACACCGGGTTACTAAAAAGACTCAAGCTGTTAGAGCACTAGACTTCTTAATACACCGGGTTACTAAAAAGACTCAAGCTGTTACAACACTTGACTTCTTAATACACCGGGTTACTAAAAAGGCTCAAGCTGTTACAACACTTGACTTCTTAATACACCGGGTTACTAAAAAGGCTCAAGCTGTTAGAGCACTTGACTTCTTAATACACCGGGTTACTAAAAAGGCTCAAGCTGTTACAACACTTGACTTCTTAATACACCGGGTTACTAAAAAGGCTCAAGCTGTTACAACACTTGACTTCTTAATACACCGGGTTACTAAAAAGGCTCAAGCTATTACAACACTTGACTTCTTAATACACCGGGTTACTAAAAAGGCTCAAGCTATTACAACACTTGACTTCTTAATACACCGGGTTACTAAAAAGACTCAAGCTGTTAGAGCACTAGACTTCTTAAAACACCGGGTTACTAAAAAGGCTCAAGCTGTTACAACACTTGACTTCTTAAAACACCGGGTTACTAAAAAGGCTCAAGCTGTTACAACACTTGACTTCTTAATACACCGGGTTACTAAAAAGACTCAAGCTGTTAGAGCACTAGACTTCTTAAAACACCGGGTTACTAAAAAGGCTCAAGCTGTTAGAACACTTGACTTCTTAATACACCGGGTTACTAAAAAGGCTCAAGCTGTTAGAGCACTAGACTTCTTAAAACACCGAGTTACTAAAAAGACTCAAGCTGTTACAACACTTGACTTCTTAATACACCGAGTTACTAAAAAGACTCAAGCTGTTAGAGCACTAGACTTCTTAATACACCGGGTTACTAAAAAGACTCAAGCTGTTACAACACTTGACTTCTTAATACACCGGGTTACTAAAAAGGCTCAAGCTGTTAGAGCACTAGACTTCTTAAAACACCGAGTTACTAAAAAGGCTCAAGCTGTTACAACACTTGACTTCTTAATACACCGGGTTACTAAAAAGGCTCAAGCTGTTAGAGCACTTGACTTCTTAATACACCGGGTTACTAAAAAGACTCAAGCTGTTACAACACTTGACTTCTTAATACACCGGGTTACTAAAAAGACTCAAGCTGTTACAACACTTGACTTCTTAATACACCGGGTTACTAAAAAGACTCAAGCTGTTACAACACTTGACTTCTTAATACACCGGGTTACTAAAAAGACTCAAGCTGTTACAACACTTGACTTCTTAATACACCGGGTTACTAAAAAGACTCAAGCTGTTACAACACTAGACTTCTTAAAACACCGGGTTACTAAAAAGACTCAAGCTGTTAGAGCACTAGACTTCTTAATACACCGGGTTACTAAAAAGGCTCAAGCTGTTAGAGCACTAGACTTCTTAATACACCGAGTTACTAAAAAGGCTCAAGCTGTTACAACACTAGACTTCTTAATACACCGGGTTACTAAAAAGACTCAAGCTGTTACAACACTTGACTTCTTAATACACCGGGTTACTAAAAAGGCTCAAGCTGTTACAACACTTGACTTCTTAAAACACCGGGTTACTAAAAAGGCTCAAGCTGTTACAACACTTGACTTCTTAATACACCGGGTTACTAAAAAGACTCAAGCTGTTAGAGCACTAGACTTCTTAAAACACCGGGTTACTAAAAAGGCTCAAGCTGTTAGAACACTTGACTTCTTAATACACCGGGTTACTAAAAAGGCTCAAGCTGTTAGAGCACTAGACTTCTTAAAACACCGAGTTACTAAAAAGACTCAAGCTGTTACAACACTTGACTTCTTAATACACCGAGTTACTAAAAAGACTCAAGCTGTTAGAGCACTAGACTTCTTAATACACCGGGTTACTAAAAAGACTCAAGCTGTTACAACACTTGACTTCTTAATACACCGGGTTACTAAAAAGACTCAAGCTGTTACAACACTTGACTTCTTAATACACCGGGTTACTAAAAAGGCTCAAGCTGTTAGAGCACTTGACTTCTTAATACACCGAGTTACTAAAAAGGCTCAAGCTGTTACAACACTTGACTTCTTAATACACCGGGTTACTAAAAAGACTCAAGCTGTTACAACACTTGACTTCTTAATACACCGGGTTACTAAAAAGACTCAAGCTGTTACAACACTTGACTTCTTAATACACCGGGTTACTAAAAAGACTCAAGCTGTTACAACACTTGACTTCTTAATACACCGGGTTACTAAAAAGGCTCAAGCTGTTAGAGCACTAGACTTCTTAAAACACCGAGTTACTAAAAAGGCTCAAGCTGTTACAACACTTGACTTCTTAATACACCGGGTTACTAAAAAGGCTCAAGCTGTTAGAGCACTTGACTTCTTAATACACCGGGTTACTAAAAAGACTCAAGCTGTTACAACACTTGACTTCTTAATACACCGGGTTACTAAAAAGACTCAAGCTGTTACAACACTTGACTTCTTAATACACCGGGTTACTAAAAAGACTCAAGCTGTTACAACACTTGACTTCTTAATACACCGGGTTACTAAAAAGACTCAAGCTGTTACAACACTTGACTTCTTAATACACCGGGTTACTAAAAAGACTCAAGCTGTTACAACACTAGACTTCTTAAAACACCGGGTTACTAAAAAGACTCAAGCTGTTAGAGCACTAGACTTCTTAATACACCGGGTTACTAAAAAGGCTCAAGCTGTTAGAGCACTAGACTTCTTAATACACCGAGTTACTAAAAAGGCTCAAGCTGTTACAACACTAGACTTCTTAATACACCGGGTTACTAAAAAGGCTCAAGCTGTTACAACACTAGACTTCTTAATACACCGGGTTACTAAAAAGACTCAAGCTGTTACAACACTTGACTTCTTAATACACCGGGTTACTAAAAAGACTCAAGCTGTTAGAGCACTAGACTTCTTAATACACCGGGTTACTAAAAAGGCTCAAGCTGTTACAACACTAGACTTCTTAATACACCGGGTTACTAAAAAGGCTCAAGCTGTTACAACACTAGACTTCTTAATACACCGAGTTACTAAAAAGGCTCAAGCTGTTACAACACTAGACTTCTTAATACACCGGGTTACTAAAAAGGCTCAAGCTGTTACAACACTTGACTTCTTAATACACCGGGTTACTAAAAAGACTCAAGCTGTTACAACACTTGACTTCTTAATACACCGGGTTACTAAAAAGACTCAAGCTGTTACAACACTTGACTTCTTAATACACCGGGTTACTAAAAAGACTCAAGCTGTTACAACACTTGACTTCTTAATACACCGAGTTACTAAAAAGACTCAAGCTGTTACAACACTTGACTTCTTAATACACCGGGTTACTAAAAAGACTCAAGCTGTTACAACACTTGACTTCTTAATACACCGAGTTACTAAAAAGACTCAAGCTGTTACAACACTTGACTTCTTAATACACCGGGTTACTAAAAAGACTCAAGCTGTTACAACACTTGACTTCTTAATACACCGAGTTACTAAAAAGACTCAAGCTGTTACAACACTTGACTTCTTAATACACCGAGTTACTAAAAAGACTCAAGCTGTTACAACACTTGACTTCTTAATACACCGGGTTACTAAAAAGACTCAAGCTGTTACAACACTTGACTTCTTAATACACCGGGTTACTAAAAAGACTCAAGCTGTTAGAGCACTAGACTTCTTAATACACCGGGTTACTAAAAAGACTCAAGCTGTTAGAGCACTAGACTTCTTAATACACCGGGTTACTAAAAAGACTCAAGCTGTTACAACACTAGACTTCTTAATACACCGGGTTACTAAAAAGACTCAAGCTGTTACAACACTTGACTTCTTAATACACCGGGTTACTAAAAAGGCTCAAGCTGTTACAACACTTGACTTCTTAATACACCGGGTTACTAAAAAGACTCAAGCTGTTACAACACTAGACTTCTTAAAACACCGGGTTACTAAAAAGGCTCAAGCTGTTACAACACTTGACTTCTTAATACACCGGGTTACTAAAAAGGCTCAAGCTGTTACAACACTTGACTTCTTAATACACCGGGTTACTAAAAAGACTCAAGCTGTTAGAGCACTTGACTTCTTAATACACCGGGTTACTAAAAAGACTCAAGCTGTTAGAGCACTTGACTTCTTAAAACACCGGGTTACTAAAAAGGCTCAAGCTGTTAGAGCACTAGACTTCTTAATACACCGGGTTACTAAAAAGACTCAAGCTGTTACAACACTTGACTTCTTAATACACCGGGTTACTAAAAAGGCTCAAGCTGTTACAACACTTGACTTCTTAATACACCGGGTTACTAAAAAGACTCAAGCTGTTAGAGCACTAGACTTCTTAATACACCGGGTTACTAAAAAGACTCAAGCTGTTACAACACTTGACTTCTTAATACACCGGGTTACTAAAAAGGCTCAAGCTGTTACAACACTTGACTTCTTAATACACCGGGTTACTAAAAAGGCTCAAGCTGTTAGAGCACTTGACTTCTTAAAACACCGGGTTACTAAAAAGACTCAAGCTGTTACAACACTTGACTTCTTAATACACCGGGTTACTAAAAAGGCTCAAGCTGTTACAACACTTGACTTCTTAATACACCGGGTTACTAAAAAGGCTCAAGCTGTTAGAGCACTAGACTTCTTAATACACCGGGTTACTAAAAAGACTCAAGCTGTTACAACACTTGACTTCTTAATACACCGGGTTACTAAAAAGGCTCAAGCTGTTACAACACTTGACTTCTTAATACACCGGGTTACTAAAAAGGCTCAAGCTGTTAGAGCACTTGACTTCTTAAAACACCGGGTTACTAAAAAGACTCAAGCTGTTAGAGCACTTGACTTCTTAATACACCGGGTTACTAAAAAGGCTCAAGCTGTTAGAGCACTTGACTTCTTAAAACACCGGGTTACTAAAAAGGCTCAAGCTGTTACAACACTT
The DNA here is from genome assembly GCA_030765055.1 of Mantis religiosa. Taxonomy (NCBI): domain Eukaryota; kingdom Metazoa; phylum Arthropoda; class Insecta; order Mantodea; family Mantidae; genus Mantis; species Mantis religiosa. Next base: position 190,155,139 of record CM060957.1, on the reverse strand, counting down.
GACTTCTTAATACACCGGGTTACTAAAAAGGCTCAAGCTGTTAGAGCACTAGACTTCTTAATACACCGGGTTACTAAAAAGACTCAAGCTGTTACAACACTTGACTTCTTAATACACCGGGTTACTAAAAAGGCTCAAGCTGTTACAACACTAGACTTCTTAATACACCGGGTTATTAAAAAGACTCAAGCTGTTAGAGCACTTGACTTCTTAATACACCGGGTTACTAAAAAGGCTCAAGCTGTTAGAGCACTAGACTTCTTAATACACCGGGTTACTAAAAAGGCTCAAGCTGTTAGAGCACTTGACTTCTTAAAACACCGGGTTACTAAAAAGACTCAAGCTGTTAGAGCACTTGACTTCTTAATACACCGGGTTACTAAAAAGGCTCAAGCTGTTAGAGCACTTGACTTCTTAAAACACCGGGTTACTAAAAAGGCTCAAGCTGTTAGAGCACTAGACTTCTTAATACACCGGGTTACTAAAAAGACTCAAGCTGTTACAACACTTGACTTCTTAATACACCGGGTTACTAAAAAGGCTCAAGCTGTTACAACACTTGACTTCTTAATACACCGGGTTACTAAAAAGACTCAAGCTGTTACAACACTTGACTTCTTAATACACCGGGTTACTAAAAAGACTCAAGCTGTTACAACACTAGACTTCTTAATACACCGGGTTACTAAAAAGGCTCAAGCTGTTACAACACTTGACTTCTTAAAACACCGGGTTACTAAAAAGACTCAAGCTGTTAGAGCACTTGACTTCTTAATACACCGGGTTACTAAAAAGGCTCAAGCTGTTACAACACTTGACTTCTTAATACACCGGGTTACTAAAAAGGCTCAAGCTGTTAGAGCACTTGACTTCTTAAAACACCGGGTTACTAAAAAGACTCAAGCTGTTAGAGCACTTGACTTCTTAATACACCGGGTTACTAAAAAGACTCAAGCTGTTAGAGCACTAGACTTCTTAATACACCGGGTTACTAAAAAGACTCAAGCTGTTACAACACTTGACTTCTTAATACACCGGGTTACTAAAAAGGCTCAAGCTGTTACAACACTTGACTTCTTAATACACCGGGTTACTAAAAAGACTCAAGCTGTTACAACACTTGACTTCTTAAAACACCGGGTTACTAAAAAGACTCAAGCTGTTACAACACTTGACTTCTTAATACACCGGGTTACTAAAAAGACTCAAGCTGTTACAACACTAGACTTCTTAATACACCGGGTTACTAAAAAGGCTCAAGCTGTTAGAGCACTAGACTTCTTAAAACACCGGGTTACTAAAAAGACTCAAGCTGTTAGAGCACTTGACTTCTTAATACACCGGGTTACTAAAAAGGCTCAAGCTGTTACAACACTTGACTTCTTAATACACCGGGTTACTAAAAAGGCTCAAGCTGTTAGAGCACTTGACTTCTTAATACACCGGGTTACTAAAAAGGCTCAAGCTATTACAACACTTGACTTCTTAATACACCGGGTTACTAAAAAGACTCAAGCTGTTAGAGCACTAGACTTCTTAATACACCGGGTTACTAAAAAGGCTCAAGCTGTTACAACACTAGACTTCTTAAAACACCGGGTTACTAAAAAGACTCAAGCTGTTAGAGCACTAGACTTCTTAATACACCGGGTTACTAAAAAGACTCAAGCTGTTAGAGCACTTGACTTCTTAATACACCGGGTTACTAAAAAGGCTCAAGCTGTTAGAGCACTTGACTTCTTAATACACCGGGTTACTAAAAAGACTCAAGCTGTTAGAGCACTAGACTTCTTAAAACACCGGGTTACTAAAAAGGCTCAAGCTGTTACAACACTTGACTTCTTAATACACCGGGTTACTAAAAAGACTCAAGCTGTTACAACACTTGACTTCTTAATACACCGGGTTACTAAAAAGACTCAAGCTGTTACAACACTTGACTTCTTAATACACCGGGTTACTAAAAAGACTCAAGCTGTTACAACACTAGACTTCTTAAAACACCGGGTTACTAAAAAGACTCAAGCTGTTAGAGCACTAGACTTCTTAATACACCGGGTTACTAAAAAGGCTCAAGCTGTTAGAGCACTAGACTTCTTAATACACCGAGTTACTAAAAAGGCTCAAGCTGTTACAACACTTGACTTCTTAATACACCGGGTTACTAAAAAGACTCAAGCTGTTAGAGCACTAGACTTCTTAATACACCGGGTTACTAAAAAGACTCAAGCTGTTAGAGCACTTGACTTCTTAATACACCGGGTTACTAAAAAGGCTCAAGCTGTTACAACACTTGACTTCTTAATACACCGGGTTACTAAAAAGACTCAAGCTGTTACAACACTAGACTTCTTAAAACACCGGGTTACTAAAAAGGCTCAAGCTGTTACAACACTTGACTTCTTAATACACCGGGTTACTAAAAAGGCTCAAGCTGTTACAACACTTGACTTCTTAATACACCGGGTTACTAAAAAGACTCAAGCTGTTAGAGCACTTGACTTCTTAATACACCGGGTTACTAAAAAGACTCAAGCTGTTAGAGCACTTGACTTCTTAAAACACCGGGTTACTAAAAAGGCTCAAGCTGTTAGAGCACTAGACTTCTTAATACACCGGGTTACTAAAAAGACTCAAGCTGTTACAACACTTGACTTCTTAATACACCGGGTTACTAAAAAGGCTCAAGCTGTTACAACACTTGACTTCTTAATACACCGGGTTACTAAAAAGGCTCAAGCTGTTAGAGCACTTGACTTCTTAAAACACCGGGTTACTAAAAAGACTCAAGCTGTTAGAGCACTTGACTTCTTAATACACCGGGTTACTAAAAAGGCTCAAGCTGTTACAACACTTGACTTCTTAATACACCGGGTTACTAAAAAGACTCAAGCTGTTAGAGCACTTGACTTCTTAATACACCGGGTTACTAAAAAGACTCAAGCTGTTACAACACTTGACTTCTTAATACACCGGGTTACTAAAAAGGCTCAAGCTGTTACAACACTTGACTTCTTAAAACACCGGGTTACTAAAAAGACTCAAGCTGTTACAACACTTGACTTCTTAATACACCGGGTTACTAAAAAGGCTCAAGCTGTTAGAGCACTTGACTTCTTAATACACCGGGTTACTAAAAAGACTCAAGCTGTTACAACACTTGACTTCTTAATACACCGGGTTACTAAAAAGGCTCAAGCTGTTACAACACTTGACTTCTTAATACACCGGGTTACTAAAAAGGCTCAAGCTGTTAGAGCACTAGACTTCTTAATACACCGGGTTACTAAAAAGACTCAAGCTGTTACAACACTTGACTTCTTAATACACCGGGTTACTAAAAAGGCTCAAGCTGTTACAACACTTGACTTCTTAATACACCGGGTTACTAAAAAGACTCAAGCTGTTACAACACTTGACTTCTTAATACACCGGGTTACTAAAAAGGCTCAAGCTGTTAGAGCACTAGACTTCTTAATACACCGGGTTACTAAAAAGACTCAAGCTGTTACAACACTTGACTTCTTAATACACCGGGTTATTAAAAAGACTCAAGCTGTTAGAGCACTTGACTTCTTAATACACCGGGTTACTAAAAAGACTCAAGCTGTTAGAGCACTTGACTTCTTAATACACCGGGTTACTAAAAAGACTCAAGCTGTTACAACACTTGACTTCTTAATACACCGGGTTACTAAAAAGGCTCAAGCTGTTACAACACTTGACTTCTTAATACACCGGGTTACTAAAAAGGCTCAAGCTGTTACAACACTTGACTTCTTAATACACCGGGTTACTAAAAAGACTCAAGCTGTTACAACACTTGACTTCTTAATACACCGGGTTACTAAAAAGGCTCAAGCTGTTAGAGCACTAGACTTCTTAAAACACCGGGTTACTAAAAAGACTCAAGCTGTTAGAGCACTTGACTTCTTAATACACCGGGTTACTAAAAAGGCTCAAGCTGTTACAACACTTGACTTCTTAATACACCGGGTTACTAAAAAGGCTCAAGCTGTTAGAGCACTTGACTTCTTAATACACCGGGTTACTAAAAAGGCTCAAGCTATTACAACACTTGACTTCTTAATACACCGGGTTACTAAAAAGGCTCAAGCTGTTACAACACTTGACTTCTTAATACACCGGGTTACTAAAAAGACTCAAGCTGTTACAACACTTGACTTCTTAATACACCGGGTTACTAAAAAGACTCAAGCTGTTACAACACTTGACTTCTTAATACACCGGGTTACTAAAAAGGCTCAAGCTATTACAACACTTGACTTCTTAATACACCGAGTTACTAAAAAGACTCAAGCTGTTAGAGCACTTGACTTCTTAATACACCGGGTTACTAAAAAGGCTCAAGCTGTTAGAGCACTTGACTTCTTAATACACCGAGTTACTAAAAAGACTCAAGCTGTTAGAGCACTTGACTTCTTAATACACCGGGTTACTAAAAAGACTCAAGCTGTTACAACACTTGACTTCTTAAAACACCGGGTTACTAAAAAGACTCAAGCTGTTAGAGCACTAGACTTCTTAAAACACCGGGTTACTAAAAAGACTCAAGCTGTTACAACACTTGACTTCTTAATACACCGGGTTACTAAAAAGACTCAAGCTGTTACCAACACTAGACTTCTTAATACACCGGGTTACTAAAAAGACTCAAGCTATTACAACACTTGACTTCTTAATACACCGGGTTACTAAAAAGGCTCAAGCTGTTAGAGCACTAGACTTCTTAAAACACCGGGTTACTAAAAAGGCTCAAGCTGTTACAACACTTGACTTCTTAATACACCGAGTTACTAAAAAGACTCAAGCTGTTAGAGCACTTGACTTCTTAATACACCGGGTTACTAAAAAGGCTCAAGCTGTTACAACACTTGACTTCTTAAAACACCGGGTTACTAAAAAGACTCAAGCTGTTAGAGCACTTGACTTCTTAATACACCGGGTTACTAAAAAGACTCAAGCTGTTACAACACTTGACTTCTTAAAACACCGGGTTACTAAAAAGACTCAAGCTGTTACAACACTAGACTTCTTAATACACCGGGTTACTAAAAAGGCTCAAGCTGTTACAACACTTGACTTCTTAATACACCGGGTTACTAAAAAGACTCAAGCTGTTACAACACTTGACTTCTTAAAACACCGGGTTAATAAAAAGGCTCAAGCTGTTACAACACTTGACTTCTTAATACACCGGGTTACTAAAAAGGCTCAAGCTGTTACAACACTTGACTTCTTAAAACACCGAGTTACTAAAAAGGCTCAAGCTGTTACAACACTTGACTTCTTAATACACCGGGTTACTAAAAAGGCTCAAGCTGTTACAACACTTGACTTCTTAATACACCGGGTTACTAAAAAGACTCAAGCTGTTACAACACTTGACTTCTTAATACACCGGGTTACTAAAAAGGCTCAAGCTGTTAGAACACTTGACTTCTTAATACACCGGGTTACTAAAAAGGCTCAAGCTGTTAGAACACTTGACTTCTTAATACACCGGGTTACTAAAAAGACTCAAGCTGTTAGAGCACTAGACTTCTTAAAACACCGGGTTACTAAAAAGACTCAAGCTGTTAGAGCACTTGACTTCTTAAAACACCGGGTTACTAAAAAGACTCAAGCTGTTAGAGCACTTGACTTCTTAAAACACCGGGTTACTAAAAAGGCTCAAGCTGTTACAACACTAGACTTCTTAATACACCGGGTTACTAAAAAGACTCAAGCTGTTACAACACTTGACTTCTTAATACACCGGGTTACTAAAAAGGCTCAAGCTATTACAACACTTGACTTCTTAATACACCGGGTTACTAAAAAGACTCAAGCTGTTAGAGCACTAGACTTCTTAATACACCGGGTTACTAAAAAGACTCAAGCTGTTAGAGCACTAGACTTCTTAATACACCGGGTTACTAAAAAGACTCAAGCTGTTACAACACTTGACTTCTTAAAACACCGGGTTACTAAAAAGACTCAAGCTGTTACAACACTTGACTTCTTAATACACCGGGTTACTAAAAAGACTCAAGCTGTTAGAGCACTAGACTTCTTAATACACCGGGTTACTAAAAAGACTCAAGCTGTTACAACACTTGACTTCTTAAAACACCGGGTTACTAAAAAGACTCAAGCTGTTACAACACTAGACTTCTTAATACACCGGGTTACTAAAAAGACTCAAGCTGTTACAACACTTGACTTCTTAATACACCGGGTTACTAAAAAGACTCAAGCTGTTAGAGCACTAGACTTCTTAAAACACCGGGTTACTAAAAAGACTCAAGCTGTTAGAGCACTTGACTTCTTAATACACCGGGTTACTAAAAAGACTCAAGCTGTTAGAGCACTAGACTTCTTAATACACCGGGTTACTAAAAAGGCTCAAGCTGTTACAACACTAGACTTCTTAAAACACCGGGTTACTAAAAAGACTCAAGCTGTTAGAGCACTAGACTTCTTAAAACACCGGGTTACTAAAAAGGCTCAAGCTGTTAGAGCACTAGACTTCTTAATACACCGGGTTACTAAAAAGACTCAAGCTGTTACAACACTTGACTTCTTAATACACCGGGTTACTAAAAAGACTCAAGCTGTTACAACACTTGACTTCTTAATACACCGGGTTACTAAAAAGACTCAAGCTGTTAGAGCACTTGACTTCTTAATACACCGGGTTACTAAAAAGACTCAAGCTGTTACAACACTTGACTTCTTAAAACACCGAGTTACTAAAAAGACTCAAGCTGTTACAACACTTGACTTCTTAATACACCGGGTTACTAAAAAGACTCAAGCTGTTAGAGCACTAGACTTCTTAAAACACCGGGTTACTAAAAAGACTCAAGCTGTTACAACACTAGACTTCTTAATACACCGGGTTACTAAAAAGACTCAAGCTGTTAGAGCACTTGACTTCTTAATACACCGGGTTACTAAAAAGACTCAAGCTGTTAGAGCACTAGACTTCTTAATACACCGGGTTACTAAAAAGGCTCAAGCTGTTACAACACTAGACTTCTTAAAACACCGGGTTACTAAAAAGACTCAAGCTGTTAGAGCACTAGACTTCTTAAAACACCGGGTTACTAAAAAGGCTCAAGCTGTTAGAGCACTAGACTTCTTAATACACCGGGTTACTAAAAAGACTCAAGCTGTTACAACACTTGACTTCTTAATACACCGGGTTACTAAAAAGGCTCAAGCTGTTACAACACTTGACTTCTTAAAACACCGAGTTACTAAAAAGACTCAAGCTGTTACAACACTAGACTTCTTAATACACCGGGTTACTAAAAAGACTCAAGCTGTTAGAGCACTAGACTTCTTAATACACCGGGTTACTAAAAAGACTCAAGCTGTTAGAGCACTAGACTTCTTAATACACCGGGTTACTAAAAAGACTCAAGCTGTTACAACACTTGACTTCTTAATACACCGGGTTACTAAAAAGACTCAAGCTGTTAGAGCACTAGACTTCTTAATACACCGGGTTACTAAAAAGACTCAAGCTGTTAGAGCACTAGACTTCTTAATACACCGGGTTACAAAAAGGACTCAAGCTGTTAGAGCACTAGACTTCTTAATACACCGGGTTACTAAAAAGACTCAAGCTGTTACAACACTTGACTTCTTAATACACCGGGTTACTAAAAAGACTCAAGCTGTTACAACACTTGACTTCTTAATACACCGGGTTACTAAAAAGACTCAAGCTGTTAGAGCACTAGACTTCTTAATACACCGGGTTACTAAAAAGACTCAAGCTGTTACAACACTAGACTTCTTAATACACCGGGTTACTAAAAAGGCTCAAGCTGTTACAACACTTGACTTCTTAAAACACCGGGTTACTAAAAAGGCTCAAGCTGTTACAACACTAGACTTCTTAATACACCGGGTTACTAAAAAGGCTCAAGCTGTTACAACACTTGACTTCTTAATACACCGGGTTACTAAAAAGGCTCAAGCTGTTAGAACACTTGACTTCTTAATACACCGGGTTACTAAAAAGACTCAAGCTGTTAGAGCACTAGACTTCTTAAAACACCGGGTTACTAAAAAGACTCAAGCTGTTAGAGCACTTGACTTCTTAAAACACCGGGTTACTAAAAAGACTCAAGCTGTTAGAGCACTTGACTTCTTAAAACACCGGGTTACTAAAAAGACTCAAGCTGTTACAGCACTTGACTTCTTAAAACACCGGGTTACTAAAAAGACTCAAGCTGTTAGAGCACTTGACTTCTTAATACACCGGGTTACTAAAAAGACTCAAGCTGTTAGAGCACTTGACTTCTTAATACACCGGGTTACTAAAAAGACTCAAGCTGTTACAACACTTGACTTCTTAATACACCGGGTTACTAAAAAGGCTCAAGCTATTACAAAACTTGACTTCTTAATACACCGGGTTACTAAAAAGACTCAAGCTGTTAGAGCACTAGACTTCTTAATACACCGGGTTACTAAAAAGGCTCAAGCTGTTACAACACTTGACTTCTTAATACACCGGGTTACTAAAAAGGCTCAAGCTGTTACAACACTTGACTTCTTAAAACACCGGGTTACTAAAAAGGCTCAAGCTGTTACAACACTAGACTTCTTAATACACCGGGTTACTAAAAAGACTCAAGCTGTTACAACACTAGACTTCTTAATACACCGGGTTACTAAAAAGGCTCAAGCTGTTACAACACTTGACTTCTTAATACACCGGGTTACTAAAAAGGCTCAAGCTGTTACAACACTTGACTTCTTAAAACACCGGGTTACTAAAAAGGCTCAAGCTGTTACAACACTTGACTTCTTAATACACCGGGTTACTAAAAAGACTCAAGCTGTTAGAGCACTTGACTTCTTAAAACACCGGGTTACTAAAAAGACTCAATCTGTTAGAACACTTGACTTATTAAAACATCATGTTACTAAAAAGACTCAATCTGTTAGAACACTTGACTTATTAAAACATCATGTTACTAAAAAGACTCAATCTGTTAGAGCTCTTGTCTTATTAAAACATCATGTTACTAAAAAGACTCAATCTGTTAGAACACTTGACTTATTAAAACATCATGTTACTAAAAAGACTCAATCTGTTAGAACACTTGTCTTATTAAAACATCATGTTACTAAAAAGACTCAATCTGTTAGAACACTTGACTTATTAAAACATCATGTTACTAAAAAGACTCAATCTGTTAGAACACTTGTCTTATTAAAACATCGTGTTACTAAAAAGGCTCAATCTGTTAGAACACTTGACATATTAAAACATCGTGTTACTAAAAAGACTCAATCTGTTAGAACACTTGACTTATTAAAACATCATGTTACTAAAAAGACTCAATCTGTTAGAACATTTGTCTTATTAAAACATCGTGTTACTAAAAAGGCTCAATCTGTTAGAACACTTGACTTATTAAAACATCGTGTTACTAAAAAGACTCAATCTGTTAGAACACTTGACTTATTAAAACATCATGTTACTAAAAAGACTCAATCTGTTAGAACACTTGAATTATTAAAACATCATGTTACTAAAAAGACTCAATCTGTTAGAACACTTGTCTTATTAAAACATCATGTTACTAAAAAGACTCAATCTGTTAGAACACTTGACTTATTAAAACATCGTGTTACTAAAAAGACTCAATCTGTTAGAACACTTGTCTTATTAAAACATCGTGTTACTAAAAAGGCTCAATCTGTTAGAACACTTGACTTATTAAAACATCATGTTACTAAAAAGACTCAATCTGTTAGAACTCTTGTCTTATTAAAACATCATGTTACTAAAAAGACTCAATCTGTTAGAACACTTGACTTATTAAAACATCGTGTTACTAAAAAGACTCAATCTGTTAGAACTCTTGTCTTATTAAAACATCATGTTACTAAAAAGACTCAATCTGTTAGAACACTTGACTTATTAAAACATCATGTTACTAAAAAGGCTCAATCTGTTAGAACACTTGACTTATTAAAACATCATGTTACTAAAAAGACTCAATCTGTTAGAACACTTGACTTATTAAAACATCATGTTACTAAAAAGACTCAATCTGTTAGAACACTTGAATTATTAAAACATCATGTTACTAAAAAGACTCAATCTGTTAGAACACTTGTCTTATTAAAACATCATGTTACTAAAAAGACTCAATCTGTTAGAGCTCTTGACTTATTAAAACATCATGTTACTGAAAAGACTCAATCTGTTAGAACACTTGACTTATTAAAACATCATGTTACTAAAAAGACTCAATCTGTTAGAACACTTGACTTATTAAAACATCATGTTACTAAAAAGACTCAATCTGTTAGAACACTTGACTTATTAAAACATCATGTTACTAAAAAGACTCAATCTGTTAGAACACTTGTCTTATTAAAACATCGTGTTACTAAAAAGAGTCAATCTGTTAGAACACTTGTCTTATTAAAACATCATGTTACTAAAAAGACTCAATCTGTTAGAACACTTGACTTATTAAAACATCGTGTTACTAAAAAGACTCAATCTGTTAGAACACTTGTCTTATTAAAACATCGTGTTACTAAAAAGGCTCAATCTGTTAGAACACTTGACTTATTAAAACATCATGTTACTAAAAAGACTCAATCTGTTAGAACTCTTGTCTTATTAAAACATCATGTTACTAAAAAGACTCAATCTGTTAGAACACTTGACTTATTAAAACATCATGTTACTAAAAAGGCTCAATCTGTTAGAACACTTGACTTATTAAAACATCATGTTACTAAAAAGACTCAATCTGTTAGAACACTTGACTTATTAAAACATCATGTTACTAAAAAGACTCAATCTGTTAGAACACTTGAATTATTAAAACATCATGTTACTAAAAAGACTCAATCTGTTAGAACACTTGTCTTATTAAAACATCATGTTACTAAAAAGACTCAATCTGTTAGAGCTCTTGACTTATTAAAACATCATGTTACTGAAAAGACTCAATCTGTTAGAACACTTGACTTATTAAAACATCATGTTACTAAAAAGACTCAATCTGTTAGAACACTTGACTTATTAAAACATCATGTTACTAAAAAGACTCAATCTGTTAGAACACTTGACTTATTAAAACATCATGTTACTAAAAAGACTCAATCTGTTAGAACACTTGTCTTATTAAAACATCGTGTTACTAAAAAGAGTCAATCTGTTAGAACACTTGTCTTATTAAAACATCATGTTACTAAAAAGACTCAATCTGTTAGAGCTCTTGACTTATTAAAACATCATGTTACTAAAAAGACTCAATCTGTTAGAACACTTGACTTATTAAAACATCATGTTACTAAAAAGACTCAATCTGTTAGAACACTTGACTTATTAAAACATCATGTTACTAAAAAGACTCAATCTGTTAGAGCTCTTGACTTAATAAAACATCATGTTACTAAAAAGACGCAATCTGTTAGAACACTTGACTTATTAAAACATCATGTTACTAAAAAGACTCAATCTGTTAGAACACTTGACTTATTAAAACATCATGTTACTAAAAAGACTCAATCTGTTAGAACACTTGACTTATTAAAACATCATGTTACTAAAAAGACTCAATCTGTTAGAACACTTGACTTATTAAAACATCATGTTACTAAAAAGACTCAATCTGTTAGAACACTTGTCTTATTAAAACATCGTGTTACTAAAAAGGCTCAATCTGTTAGAACACTTGACTTATTAAAACATCGTGTTACTAAAAAGACTCAATCTGTTAGAACACTTGTCTTATTAAAACATCATGTTACTAAAAAGACTCAATCTGTTAGAACACTTGACTTATTAAAACATCATGTTACTAAAAAGACTCAATCTGTTAGAACACTTGTCTTATTAAAACATCATGTTACTAAAAAGACTCAATCTGTTAGAACACTTGTCTTATTAAAACATCATGTTACTAAAAAGACTCAATCTGTTAGAACACTTGTCTTATTAAAACATCATGTTACTAAAAAGACTCAATCTGTTAGAACACTTGACTTATTAAAACATCATGTTACTAAAAAGGCTCAATCTGTTAGAACACTTGACTTATTAAAACATCATGTTACTAAAAAGGCTCAATCTGTTAGAACACTTGTCTTATTAAAACATCATGTTACTAAAAAGACTCAATCTGTTAGAACACTTGTCTTATTAAAACATCATGTTACTAAAAAGACTCAATCTGTTAGAACACTTGTCTTATTAAAACATCATGTTACTAAAAAGACTCAATCTGTTAGAACACTTGTCTTATTAAAACATCATGTTACTAAAAAGACTCAATCTGTTAGAACACTTGTCTTATTAAAACATCATGTTACTAAAAAGGCTCAATCTGTTAGAACACTTGACTTATTAAAACATCATGTTACTAAAAAGACTCAATCTGTTAGAACTCTTGTCTTATTAAAACATCATGTTACTAAAAAGACTCAATCTGTTAGAACACTTGACTTATTAAAACATCATGTTACTAAAAAGACTCAATCTGTTAGAACACTTGACTTATTAAAACATCATGTTACTAAAAAGACTCAATCTGTTAGAACTCTTGTCTTATTAAAGCATCATGTTAATAAAAAGACTCAATCTGTTAGAACACTTGTCTTATTAAAACATCATGTTACTAAAAAGACTCAATCTGTTAGAGCTCTTGTCTTATTAAAACATCGTGTTACTAAAAAGACTCAATCTGTTAGAACACTTGTCTTATTAAAACATCATGTTACTAAAAAGACTCAATCTGTTAGAACACTTGTCTTATTAAAACATCATGTTACTAAAAAGACTCAATCTGTTAGAGCTCTTGTCTTATTAAAACATCATGTTACTAAAAAGACTCAATCTGTTAGAACACTTGTCTTATTAAAACATCATGTTACAAAATAGACTCAATCTGTTAGAACACTTGACTTATTAAAACATCATGTTACTAAAAAGACTCAATCTGTTAGAACACTTGACTTATTAAAACATCATGTTACTAAAAAGACTCAATCTGTTAGAACACTTGACTTATTAAAACATCATGTTACTAAAAAGACTCAATCTGTTAGAACTCTTGTCTTATTAAAACATCGTGTTACTAAAAAGACTCAATCTGTTAGAACACTTGTCTTATTAAAACATCATGTTACTAAAAAGACTCAATCTGTTAGAACCCTTGACTTATTAAAACATCATGTTACTAAAAAGACTCAATCTGTTAGAACACTTGACTTATTAAAACATCATGTTACTAAAAAGACTCAATCTGTTAGAACACTTGATTATTAAAACATCATGTTACTAAAAAGACTCAATCTGTTAGAACACTTGACTTATTAAAACATCATGTTACTAAAAAGACTCAATCTGTTAGAACTCTTGACTTATTAAAACATCATGTTACTAAAAAGACTCAATCTGTTAGAACACTTGACTTATTAAAACATCATGTTACTAAAAAGACTCTATCTGTTAGAACACTTGCCTTATTAAAACATCATGTTACTAAAAAGACTCAATCTGTTAGAACACTTGACTTATTAAAACATCATGTTACTAAAAAGACTCAATCTGTTAGAACACTTGTCTTATTAAAACATCATGTTACTAAAAAGACTCAATCTGTTAGAGCTCTTGTCTTATTAAAACATCGTGTTACTAAAAAGACTCAATCTGTTAGAACACTTGTCTTATTAAAACATCATGTTACTAAAAAGACTCAATCTGTTAGAACTCTTGACTTATTAAAACATCATGTTACTAAAAAGACTCAATCTGTTAGAACACTTGATTTATTAAAACATCGTGTTCCTAAAAAGAGTCAATCTGTTAGAACACTTGACTTATTAAAACATCGTGTTACTAAAAAGACTCAATCTGTTAGAACTCTTGACTTATTAAAACATCGTGTTACTAAAAAGACTCAATCTGTTAGAAATCTTGACTTATTAAAACATCGTGTTACTAAAAAGACTCAATCTGTTAGAACACTTGTCTTATTAAAACATCATGTTACTAAAAAGAGTCAATCTGTTAGAACACCTGACTTATTAAAACATCGTGTTACTAAAAAGACTCAATCTGTTAGAACTCTTGACTTATTAAAACATCATGTTACTAAAAAGACTCAATCTGTTAGAACACTTGACTTATTAAGACATCATGTTACTAAAAAGACTCAATCTGTTAGAACTCTTGTCTTATTAAAACATCGTGTTACTAAAAAGACTCAATCTGTTAGAACTCTTGACTTATTAAAACATCGTGTTACTAAAAAGACTCAATCTGTTAGAACACTTGTCTTATTAAAACATTGTGTTACTAAAAAGACTCAATCTGTCAGAACACTTGTCTTATTAAAACATCATGTTACTAAAAAGAGTCATTCTGTTAGAGCTCTTGTCTTATTAAAACATCATGTTACTAAAAAGACTCAATCTGTTAGAACACTTGACTTATTAAAACATCATGTTACTAAAAAGACTCAATCTGTTAGAGCTCTTGTCTTATTAAAACATCATGTTACTAAAAAGACTCAATCTGTTAGAACACCTGTCTTATTAAAACATCATGTTACTAAAAAGACTCAATCTGTTAGAACACTTGACTTATTAAAACATCATGTTACTAAAAAGACTCAATCTGTTAGAACACTTGTCTTATTAAAACATCATGTTACTAAAAAGACTCAATCTGTTAGAACACTTGTCTTATTAAAACATCATGTTACTAAAAAGACTCAATCTGTTAGAACACTTGTCTTATTAAAACATCGTGTTACTAAAAAGACTCAATCTGTTAGAACACTTGTCTTATTAAAACATCATGTTACTAAAAAGACTCAATCTGTTAGAGCTCTTGTCTTATTAAAACATCATGTTACTAAAAAGACTCAATCTGTTAGAGCACTTGACTTATTAAAACATCATGTTACTAAAAAGACTCAATCTGTTAGAACGCTTGTCTTATTAAAACATCATGTTACTAAAAAGACTGAATCTGTTAGAACACTTGACTTATTAAAACATCATGTTACTAAAAAGACTCAATCTGTTAGAACACTTGTCTTATTAAAACATCATGTTACTAAAAAGACTCAATCTGTTAGAACTCTTGACTTATTAAAACAACATGTTACTAAAAAGACTCAATCTGTTAGAACTCTTGACTTATTAAAACATCATGTTACTAAAAAGACTCAATCTGTTACAACACTTGTCTTATTAAAACATCATGTTACTAAAAAGACTCAATCTGTTAGAGCTCTTGTCTTATTAAAACATCATGTTACTAAAAAGACTCAATCTGTTACATCACTTGACTTATTAAAACATCATGTTACTAAAAAGACTCAATCTGTTACAACACTTGCCTTATTAAAACATCATGTTAATAAAAAGACTCAATCTGTTAGAACACTTGTCTTATTAAAACATCATGTTACTAAAAAGACTCAATCTGTTAGAACTCTTGACTTATTAAAACATCATGTTACTAAAAAGACTCAATCTGTTACAACACTTGTCTTATTAAAACATCATGTTACTAAAAAGACTCAATCTGTTAGAGCTCTTGTCTTATTAAAACATCATGTTACTAAAAAGACTCAATCTGTTACATCACTTGACTTATTAAAACATCATGTTACTAAAAAGACTGAATCTGTTAGAACACTTGACTTATTAAAACATCATGTTACTAAAAAGACTCAATCTGTTAGAACACTTGTCTTATTAAAACATCATGTTACTAAAAAGACTCAATCTGTTAGAACTCTTGACTTATTAAAACATCATGGTACTAAAAAGACTCAATCTGTTAGAACTCTTGACTTATTAAAGCATCATGTTAATAAAAAGACTCAATCTGTTAGAACACTTGACTTATTAAAACATCATGTTACTAAAAAGACTCAATCTGTTACAACACTTGTCTTATTAAAACATCATGTTACTAAAAAGACTCAATCTGTTAGAGCTCTTGTCTTATTAAAACATCATGTTACTAAAAAGACTCAATCTGTTACATCACTTGACTTATTAAAACATCATGTTACTAAAAAGACTCAATCTGTTACAACACTTGACTTATTAAACATCGTGTTACTAAAAAGACTCAATCTGTTACATCACTTGTCTTATTAAAACATCATGTTACTAAAAAGACTCAATCTGTTACAACACTTGACTTATTAAACATCATGTTACTAAAAAGACTCAATCTGTTACATCACTTGTCTTATTAAAACATCATGTTACTAAAAAGACTCAATCTGTTAGAACACTTGACTTATTAAACATCATGTTACTAAAAAGACTCAATCTGTTACAACACTTATCTTATTAAAACATCATGTTACTAAAAAGACTCAATCTGTTACATCACTTGTCTTATTAAAACATCATGTTACTAAAAAGACTCAATCTGTTACAACACTTGACTTATTAAACATCATGTTACTAAAAAGACTCAATCTGTTACATCACTTGTCTTATTAAAACATCATGTTACTAAAAAGACTCAATCTGTTAGAAGACTTGACTTATTAAACATCGTGTTACTAAAAAGACTCAATCTGTTAGAACACTTGACTTATTAAAACATCATGTTACTAAAAAGACTCAATCTGTTAGAGCTCTTGTCTTATTAAAACATCATGTTACTAAAAAGACTCAATCTGTTAGAACACTTGACTTATTAAAACATCATGTTACTAAAAAGACTCAATCTGTTAGAACACTTGCCTTATTAAAACATCATGTTACTAAAAAGACTCAATCTGTTAGAACTCTTGTCTTATTAAAACATCATGTTACTAAAAAGACTCAATCTGTTAGAACACTTGACTTATTAAAACATCATGTTACTAAAAAGACTCAATCTGTTAGAACACTTGACTTATTAAAACATCATGTTACTAAAAAGACTCAATCTGTTAGAACACTTGACTTATTAAAACATCATGTTACGAAAAAGACTCAATCTGTTAGAACACTTGACTTATTAAAACATCATGTTACTAAAAAGACTCAATCTGTCAGAACACTTGACTTATTAAAACATCATGTTACTAAAAAGACTCAATCTGTTAGAACACTTGACTTATTAAAACATCATGTCACTAAAAAGACTCAATCTGTCAGAACACTTGACTTATTAAAACATCATGTTACTAAAAAGACTCAATCTGTTAGAACACTTGACTTATTAAAACATCATGTTACTAAAAAGACTCAATCTGTTAGAACACTTGACTTATTAAAACATCATGTTACTAAAAAGACTCAATCTGTTAGAACACTTGACTTATTAAAACATCATGTTACTAAAAAGACTCAATCTGTTAGAACACTTGTCTTATTAAAACATCATGTTACTAAAAAGACTCAATCTGTTAGAGCTCTTGACTTATTAACACATCATGTTACTAAAAAGACTCAATCTGTTACAACACTTGACTTATTAAAACATCATGTTACTAAAAAGACTCAATCTGTTAGAACACTTGTCTTATTAAAACATCATGTTACTAAAAAGACTCAATCTGTTAGAGCTCTTGACTTATTTAAACATCATGTTACTAAAAAGACTCAATCTGTTAGAACACTTGACTTATTAACACATCATGTTACTAAAAAGACTCAATCTGTTACAACACTTGACTTATTAAAACATCATGTTACTAAAAAGACTCAATCTGTTAGAACTCTTGTCTTATTAAAACATCATGTTACTAAAAAGAGTCAATCTGTTAGAACACTTGTCTTATTAAAACATCATGTTACTAAAAAGACTCAATCTGTTAGAGCTCTTGACTTATTAAAACATCATGTTACTAAAAAGACTCAATCTGTTACAACACTTGACTTATTAAAACATCATGTTACTAAAAAGACTCAATCTGTTAGAACACTTGTCTTATTAAAACATCATGTTACTAAAAAGACTCAATCTGTTAGAGCTCTTGTCTTATTAAAACATCATGTTACTAAAAAGACTCAAGCTGTTAAAACACTTGACTTATTAAAACATCATGTTACTAAAAAGACTCAATCTGTTAGAACTCTTGACTTATTAAAACATCATGTTACTAAAAAGACTCAATCTGTTAGAACTCTTGTCTTATTAAAGCATCATGTTAATAAAAAGACTCAATCTGTTAGAACACTTGACTTATTAAAACATCATGTTACTAAAAAGACTCAATCTGTTAGAACTCTTGACTTATTAAAACATCAGGTTACTAAAAAGACTCAATCTGTTAGAACTCTTGACTTATTAAAACATCATGTTACTAAAAAGACTCAATCTGTTAGAACTCTTGTCTTATTAAAGCATCATGTTAATAAAAAGACTCAATCTGTTAGAACACTTGACTTATTAAAACATCATGTTACTAAAAAGACTCAATCTGTTAGAACACTTGACTTATTAAAACATCATGTTACTAAAAAGACTCAATCTGTTAGAACTCTTGTCTTATTAAAGCATCATGTTAATAAAAAGACTCAATCTGTTAGAACACTTGTCTTATTAAAACATCATGTTACTAAAAAGACTCAATCTGTTAGAGCTCTTGTCTTATTAAAACATCGTGTTACTAAAAAGACTCAATCTGTTAGAACACTTGTCTTATTAAAACATCATGTTACTAAAAAGACTCAATCTGTTAGAACACTTGTCTTATTAAAACATCATGTTACTAAAAAGACTCAATCTGTTAGAGCTCTTGTCTTATTAAAACATCATGTTACTAAAAAGACTCAATCTGTTAGAACACTTGTCTTATTAAAACATCATGTTACTAAATAGACTCAATCTGTTAGAGCTCTTGTCTTATTAAAACATCATGTTACTAAAAAGACTCAATCTGTTAGAACACTTGACTTATTAAAACATCATGTTACTAAAAAGACTCAATCTGTTAGAACACTTGACTTATTAAAACATCATGTTACTAAAAAGACTCAATCTGTTAGAACACTTGACTTATTAAAACATCATGTTACTAAAAAGACTCAATCTGTTAGAACTCTTGTCTTATTAAAACATCGTGTTACTAAAAAGACTCAATCTGTTAGAACACTTGTCTTATTAAAACATCATGTTACTAAAAAGACACAATCTGTTAGAACCCTTGACTTATTAAAACATCATGTTACTAAAAAGACTCAATCTGTTAGAACACTTGACTTATTAAAACATCATGTTACTAAAAAGACTCAATCTGTTAGAACACTTGACTTATTAAAACATCATGTTACTAAAAAGACTCAATCTGTTAGAACACTTGACTTATTAAAACATCATGTTACTAAAAAGACTCAATCTGTTAGAACTCTTGACTTATTAAAACATCATGTTACTAAAAAGACTCAATCTGTTAGAACACTTGACTTATTAAAACATCATGTTACTAAAAAGACTCAATCTGTTAGAACACTTGCCTTATTAAAACATCATGTTACTAAAAATACTCAATCTGTTAGAACACTTGACTTATTAAAACATCATGTTACTAAAAAGACTCAATCTGTTAGAACACTTGTCTTATTAAAACATCATGTTACTAAAAAGACTCAATCTGTTAGAGCTCTTGTCTTATTAAAACATCGTGTTACTAAAAAGACTCAATCTGTTAGAACACTTGTCTTATTAAAACATCATGTTACTAAAAAGACTCAATCTGTTAGAACTCTTGCCTTATTAAAACATCATGTTACTAAAAAGACTCAATCTGTTAGAACACTTGATTTATTAAAACATCGTGTTCCTAAAAAGAGACAATCTGTTAGAACACTTGACTTATTAAAACATCGTGTTACTAAAAAGACTCAATCTGTTAGAACTCTTGACTTATTAAAACATCGTGTTACTAAAAAGACTCAATCTGTTAGAAATCTTGACTTATTAAAACATCGTGTTACTAAAAAGACTCAATCTGTTAGAACACTTGTCTTATTAAAACATCATGTTACTAAAAAGAGTCAATCTGTTAGAACACCTGACTTATTAAAACATCGTGTTACTAAAAAGAATCAATCTGTTAGAACTCTTGACTTATTAAAACATCATGTTACTAAAAAGACTCAATCTGTTAGAACACTTGACTTATTAAAACATCATGTTACTAAAAAGACTCAATCTGTTAGAACTCTTGTCTTATTAAAACATCGTGTTACTAAAAAGACTCAATCTGTTAGAACTCTTGACTTATTAAAACATCGTGTTACTAAAAAGACTCAATCTGTTAGAACACTTGTCTTATTAAAACATTGTGTTACTAAAAAGACTCAATCTGTTACAACACTTGTCTTATTAAAACATCATGTTACTAAAAAGACTCAATCTGTCAGAACACTTGTCTTATTAAAACATCATGTTACTAAAAAGACTCAATCTGTTACAACACTTGTCTTATTAAAACATCATGTTACTAAAAAGACTCAATCTGTCAGAACACTTGTCTTATTAAAACATCATGTTACTAAAAAGAGTCATTCTGTTAGAGCTCTTGTCTTATTAAAACATCATGTTACTAAAAAGACTCAATCTGTTAGAACACTTGACTTATTAAAACATCATGTTACTAAAAAGACTCAATCTGTTAGAGCTCTTGTCTTATTAAAACATCATGTTACTAAAAAGACTCAATCTGTTAGAACACCTGTCTTATTAAAACATCATGTTACTAAAAAGACTCAATCTGTTAGAACACTTGTCTTATTAAAACATCATGTTACTAAAAAGACTCAATCTGTTAGAACACTTGTCTTATTAAAACATCATGTTACTAAAAAGACTCAATCTGTTAGAACACTTGTCTTATTAAAACATCATGTTACTAAAAAGACTCAATCTGTTAGAGCACTTGACTTATTAAAACATCATGTTACTAAAAAGACTCAATCTGTTAGAACGCTTGTCTTATTAAAACATCATGTTACTAAAAAGACTGAATCTGTTAGAACACTTGACTTATTAAAACATCATGTTACTAAAAAGACTCAATCTGTTAGAACACTTGTCTTATTAAAACATCATGTTACTAAAAAGACTCAATCTGTTAGAGCTCTTGTCTTATTAAAACATCATGTTACTAAAAAGACTCAATCTGTTAGAACTCTTGACTTATTAAAACAACATGTTACTAAAAAGACTCAATCTGTTAGAACTCTTGACTTATTAAAACATCATGTTACTAAAAAGACTCAATCTGTTACAACACTTGTCTTATTAAAACATCATGTTACTAAAAAGACTCAATCTGTTAGAGCTCTTGTCTTATTAAAACATCATGTTACTAAAAAGACTCAATCTGTTACATCACTTGACTTATTAAAACATCATGTTACTAAAAAGACTCAATCTGTTACAACACTTGCCTTATTAAAACATCATGTTAATAAAAAGACTCAATCTGTTAGAACACTTGTCTTATTAAAACATCATGTTACTAAAAAGACTCAATCTGTTAGAACTCTTGACTTATTAAAACATCATGTTACTAAAAAGACTCAATCTGTTACAACACTTGTCTTATTAAAACATCATGTTACTAAAAAGACTCAATCTGTTAGAGCTCTTGTCTTATTAAAACATCATGTTACTAAAAAGACTCAATCTGTTACATCACTTGACTTATTAAAACATCATGTTACTAAAAAGACTGAATCTGTTAGAACACTTGACTTATTAAAACATCATGTTACTAAAAAGACTCAATCTGTTAGAACACTTGTCTTATTAAAACATCATGTTACTAAAAAGACTCAATCTGTTAGAACTCTTGACTTATTAAAACATCATGTTACTAAAAAGACTCAATCTGTTAGAACTCTTGACTTATTAAAGCATCATGTTAATAAAAAGACTCAATCTGTTAGAACACTTGACTTATTAAAACATCATGTTACTAAAAAGACTCAATCTGTTACAACACTTGTCTTATTAAAACATAATGTTACTAAAAAGACTCAATCTGTTAGAGCTCTTGTCTTATTAAAACATCATGTTACTAAAAAGACTCAATCTGTTACATCACTTGACTTATTAAAACATCATGTTACTAAAAAGACTCAATCTGTTACAACACTTGACTTATTAAACATCGTGTTACTAAAAAGACTCAATCTGTTAGAACACTTGTCTTATTAAAACATCATGTTACTAAAAAGACTCAATCTGTTAGAACTCTTGTCTTATTAAAACATCATGTTACTAAAAAGACTCAATCTGTTAGAACACTTGACTTATTAAAACATCATGTTACTAAAAAGACTCAATCTGTTAGAACACTTGACTTATTAAAACATCATGTTACTAAAAAGACTCAATCTGTTAGAACACTTGACTTATTAAAACATCATGTTACTAAAAAGACTCAATCTGTTAGAACACTTGTCTTATTAAAACATCATGTTACTAAAAAGACTCAATCTGTTAGAACACTTGACTTATTAAAACGTCATGTTACTAAAAAGACTCAATCTGTTAGAGCTCTTGTCTTATTAAAACATCATGTTACTAAAAAGACTCAATCTGTTAGAACACTTGACTTATTAAAACATCATGTTACTAAAAAGACTCAATCTGTTAGAACTCTTGTCTTATTAAAACATCATGTTACTAAAAAGACTCAATCTGTTAGAACACTTGACTTATTAAAACATCATGTTACTAAAAAGACTCAATCTGTTAGAACTCTTGACTTATTAAAACATCATGTTACTAAAAAGACTCAATCTGTTAGAGCTCTTGACTTATTAAAACATCATGTTACTAAAAAGACTCAATCTGTTAGAACACTTGACTTATTAAAACATCATGTTACTAAAAAGACTCAATCTGTTAGAACACTTGACTTATTAAAACATCATGTTACTAAAAAGACTCAATCTGTTAGAACACTTGTCTTATTAAAACATCATGTTACTAAAAAGACTCAATCTGTTAGAACACTTGACTTATTAAAACATCATGTTACTAAAAAGACTCAATCTGTTAGAACTCTTGACTTATTAAAACATCATGTTACTAAAAAGACTCAATCTGTTAGAGCTCTTGACTTATTAAAACATCATGTTACTAAAAAGACTCAATCTGTTAGAACACTTGACTTATTAAAACATCATGTTACTAAAAAGACTCAATCTGTTAGAACACATGACTTATTAAAACATCATGTTACTAAAAAGACTCAATCTGTTACAACACTTGACTTATTAAAACATCATGTTACTAAAAAGACTCAATCTGTTAGAACACTTGACTTATTAAAACATCATGTTACTAAAAAGACTCAATCTGTTAGAACACTTGACTTATTAAAACATCGTGTTACTAAAAAGACTCAATCTGTTAGAACACTTGACTTATTAAAACATCATGTTACTAAAAAGACTCAATCTGTTACAACACTTGTCTTATTAAAACATCATGTTACTAAAAAGACTCAATCTGTTACAACACTTGTCTTATTAAAACATCATGTTACTAAAAAGACTCAATCTGTTAGAACACTTGTCTTATTAAAACATCATGTTACTAAAAAGACTCTATCTGTTAGAACACTTGACTTATTAAAACATCATGTTACTAAAAAGACTCAATCTTTTAGAACACTTGACTTGTTAAAACATCATGTTACTAAAAAGACTCAATCTGTTAGAACTCTTGACTTATTAAAACATCATGTTACTAAAAAGACTCAATCAGTTACAACACTTGTCTTATTAAAACATCATGTTACTAAAAAGACTCAATCTGTTAGAACACTTGTCTTATTAAAACATCATGTTACTAAAAAGACTCAATCTGTTAGAACACTTGACTTATTAAAACATCATGTTACTAAAAAGACTCAATCTGTTACAACACTTGTCTTATTAAAACATCATGTTACTAAAAAGACTCAATCTGTTACAACACTTGTCTTATTAAAACATCATGTTACTAAAAAGACTCTATCTGTTAGAACACTTGACTTATTAAAACATCGTGTTACTAAAAAGACTCAATCTGTTAGAACACTTGACTTATTAAAACATCATGTTACTAAAAAGGCTCAATCTGATAGAGCTCTTGTCTTATTAAAACATCATGTTACTAAAAAGACTCAATCTGTTAGAACACTTGACTTATTAAAACATCATGTTACTAAAAAGACTCAATCTGTTAGAACACTTGACTTATTAAAACATCATGTAACTAAAAAGACTCAATCTGTTAGAACACTTGACTTATTAAAACATCATGTTACTAAAAAGACTCAATCTGTTAGAACACTTGTCTTATTAAAACATCATGTTACTAAAAAGACTCAATCTGTTAGAACACTTGACTTATTAAAACATCGTGTTACTAAAAAGACTCAATCTGTTAGAACACTTGACTTATTAAAACATCATGTTACTAAAAAGACTCAATCTGTTACAACACTTGTCTTATTAAAACATCATGTTACTAAAAAGACTCAATCTGTTAGAGCTCTTGTCTTATTAAAACATCATGTTACTAAAAAGACTCAATCTGTTAGAACACTTGTCTTATTAAAACCTCATGTTACTAAAAAGACTCAATCTGTTAGAACACTTGACTTATTAAAACATCATGTTACTAAAAAGACTCAATCTGTTAGAACACTTGACTTATTAAAACATCATGTTACTAAAAAGACTCAATCTGTTAGAACACTTGTCTTATTAAAACATCATGTTACTAAAAAGACTCAATCTGTTAGAACACTTGACTTATTAAAACATCATGTTACAAAAAAGGCTCAATCTGATAGAGCTCTTGTCTTATTAAAACATCATGTTACTAAAAAGACTCAATCTGTTAGAACACTTGACTTATTAAAACATCATGTTACTAAAAAGACTCAATCTGTTAGAACACTTGACTTATTAAAACATCGTGTTACTAAAAAGACTCAATCTGTTAGAACACTTGACTTATTAAAACATCATGTTACTAAAAAGACTCAATCTGTTAGAACACTTGTCTTATTAAAACATCATGTTACTAAAAAGACTCAATCTGTTAGAACACTTGACTTATTAAAACATCTTGTTACTAAAAAGACTCAATCTGTTAGAACACTTGACTTATTAAAACATCGTGTTACTAAAAAGACTCAATCTGTTAGAACACTTGACTTATTAAAACATCATGTTACTAAAAAGACTCAATCTGTTAGAACACTTGTCTTATTAAAACCTCATGTTACTAAAAAGACTCAATCTGTTAGAACACTTGACTTATTAAAACATCATGTTACTAAAAAGACTCAATCTGTTAGAACACTTGTCTTATTAAAACATCATGTTACTAAAAAGACTCAATCTGTTAGAACACTTGACTTATTAAAACATCATGTTACTAAAAAGACTCAATCTGTTAGAACTCTTGACTTATTAAAACATCATGTTACTAAAAAGACTCAATCTGTTAGAACACTTGACTTATTAAAACATCATGTTACTAAAAAGACTCAATCTGTTAGAACACTTGTCTTATTAAAACATCATTTTACTAAAAAGACTCAATCTGTTAGAACTCTTGACTTATTAAAACATCATGTTACTAAAAAGACTCAATCTGTTAGAACACTTGACTTATTAAAACATCATGTTACTAAAAAGACTCAATCTGTTAGAACTCTTGACTTATTAAAACATCGTGTTACTAAAAAGACTCAATCTGTTAGAACACTTGACTTATTAAAACATCATGTTACTAAAAAGACTCAATCTGTTAGAACACTTGACTTATTAAAACATCATGTTACTAAAAAGACTCAATCTGTTAGAACACTTGTCTTATTAAAACATCATGTTACTAAAAAGACTCAATCTGTTAGAGCACTTGACTTATTAAAACATCATGTTACTAAAAAGACTCAATCTGTTAGAGCTCTTGTCTTATTAAAACATCATGTTACTAAAAAGACTCAATCTGTTAGAACTCTTGTCTTATTAAAACATCATGTTACTAAAAAGACTCAATCTGTTAGAACACTTGACTTATTAAAACATCATGTTACTAAAAAGACTCAATCTGTTAGAACTCTTGTCTTATTAAAACATCGTGTTACTAAAAAGACTCAATCTGTTAGAGCTCTTGACTTATTAAAACATCATGTTACTAAAAAGACTCAATCTGTTAGAACACTTGACTTATTAGAACATCATGTTACTAAAAAGACTCAATCTGTTAGAACACTTGTCTTATTAAAACATCATGTTACTAAAAAGACTCAATCTGTTAGAACACTTGACTTATTAAAACATCGTGTTACTAAAAAGACTCAATCTGTTAGAGCTCTTGACTTATTAAAACATCGTGTTACTAAAGAGACTCAATCTGTTAGAGCTCTTGACTTATTTAAACATCATGTTCCTAAAAAGACTCAATCTGTTAGAACACTTGTCTTATTAAAACATCGTGTTACTAAAAAGACTCAATCTGTTAGAACACTTGTCTTATTAAAACATCATGTTACTAAAAAGACTCATTCTGTTAGAACACTTGTCTTATTAAAACATCATGTTACTAAAAAGACTCATTCTGTTAGAACACTTGTCTTATTAAAACATCGTGTTACTAAAAAGACTCAATCTGTTAGAGCTCTTGACTTATTAAAACATCATGTTACTAAAAAGACTCAATCTGTTAGAACACTTGTCTTATTAAAACATCGTGTTACTAAAAAGACTCAATCTGTTAGAACACTTGTCTTATTAAAACATCATGTTACTAAAAAGACTCAATCTGTTAGAGCACTTGACTTATTAAAACATCATGTTACTAAAAAGACTCAATCTGTTAGAACACTTGTCTTATTAAAACATCATGTTACTAAAAAGACCCAATCTGTTAGAACACTTGTCTTATTAAAACATCATGTTACTAAAAAGACTCAATCTGTTAGAGCTCTTGTCTTATTAAAACATCGTGTTACTAAAAAGACTCAATCTGTTAGAGCTCTTGACTTATTAAAACATCATGTTACTAAAAAGACTCAATCTGTTAGAACACTTGTCTTATTAAAACATCGTGTTACTAAAAAGACTCAATCTGTTAGAACACTTGTCTTATTAAAACATCATGTTACTAAAAAGACTCAATCTGTTAGAGCACTTGACTTATTAAAACATCATGTTACTAAAAAGACCCAATCTGTTAGAACACTTGTCTTATTAAAACATCATGTTACTAAAAAGACTCAATCTGTTAGAACACTTGACTTATTAAAACATCATGTTACTAAAAAGACTCAATCTGTTAGAACACTTGACTTATTAAAACATCATGTTACTAAAAAGACCCAATCTGTTAGAACACTTGTCTTATTAAAACATCATGTTACTAAAAAGACTCAATCTGTTAGAACACTTGTCTTATTAAAACATCATGTTACTAAAAAGACTCATTCTGTTAGAACACTTGTCTTATTAAAACATCATGTTACTAAAAAGACTCAATCTGTTAGAACACTTGTCTTATTAAAACATCATGTTACTAAAAAGACTCAATCTGTTAGAACACTTGACTTATTAAAACATCATGTTACTAAAAAGACTCAATCTGTTAGAACACTTGTCTTATTAAAACATCGTGTTACTAAAAAGACTCAATCTGTTAGAGCTCTTGTCTTATTAAAACATCATGTTACTAAAAAGACTCAATCTGTTAGAACACTTGACTTATTAAAACATCATGTTACTAAAAAGACTCAATCTGTTAGAACACTTGTCTTATTAAAACATCATGTTACTAAAAAGACTCAATCTGTTAGAGCTCTTGACTTATTAAAACATCATGTTACTAAAAAGACTCAATCTGTTAGAACACTTGTCTTATTAAAACATCATGTTACTAAAAAGACTCAATCTGTTAGAGCTCTTGTCTTATTAAAACATCATGTTACTAAAAAGACTCAATCTGTTAGAGCTCTTGTCTTATTAAAACATCATGTTACTAAAAAGACTCAATCTGTTAGAACACTTGTCTTATTAAAACATCGTATTACTAAAAAGACTCAATCTGTTAGAGCTCTTGACTTATTAAAACATCATGTTACTAAAAAGACTCAATCTGTTAGAACACTTGACTTATTAGAACATCATGTTACTAAAAAGACTCAATCTGTTACAGCTCTTGACTTATTAAAACATCCTGTTACTAAAAAGACTCAATCTGTTAGAACACTTGACTTATTAAAACATCGTGTTACTAAAAAGACTCAATCTGTTAGAACACTTGTCTTATTAAAACATCATGTTACTAAAAAGACTCAATCTGTTACAGCTCTTGACTTATTAAAACATTGTGTTACTAAAAAGACTCAATCTGTTAGAACTCTTGTCTTATTAAAACATCGTGTTACTAAAAAGACTCAATCTGTTAGAGCTCTTGTCTTATTAAAACATCATGTTACTAAAAAGACGCCATCTGTTAGAACACTTGTCTTATTAAAACATCGTGTTACTAAAAAGACTCAATCTGTTAGAACACTTGACTTATTAAAACATCATGTTACTAAAAAGACTCCATCTGTTAGAACACTTGACTTATTAAAACATCATGTTACTAAAAAGACTCAATCTGTTAGAACACTTGTCTTATTAAAACATCGTGTTACTAAAAAGACTCAATCTGTTAGAACACTTGACTTATTAAACATCGTGTTACTAAAAAGACTCCATCTGTTAGAACACTTGTCTTATTAAAACATCATGTTACTAAAAAGACTCAATCTGTTAGAGCTCTTGTCTTATTAAAACATCATGTTACTAAAAAGACTCAATCTGTTAGAGCTCTTGTCTTATTAAAACATCATGTTACTAAAAAGACTCCATCTGTTAGAACACTTGTCTTATTAAAACATCATGTTACTAAAAAGACTCAATCTGTTAGAACACTTGTCTTATTAAAACATCATGTTACTAAAAAGACTCAATCTGTTACAGCTCTTGTCTTATTAAAACATCATGTTACTAAAAAGACTCCATCTGTTAGAACACTTGTCTTATGAAAACATCGTGTTACTAAAAAGACTCAATCTGTTAGAACACTTGACTTATTAAAACATCATGTTACTAAAAAGACTCAATCTGTTAGAACACTTGACTTATTAAAACATCGTGTTACTAAAAAGACTCAATCTGTTAGAACACTTGACTTATTAAAACATCATGTTACTAAAAAGACTCAATCTGTTAGAACACTTGACTTATTAAAACATCATGTTACTAAAAAGACTCAATCTGTTAGAACACTTGACTTATTAAACATCGTGTTACTAAAAAGACTCAATCTGTTAGAACACTTGACTTATTAAACCATCATGTTACTAAAAAGACTCAATCTGTTAGAACACTTGTCTTATTAAAACATCATGTTACTAAAAAGACTCAATCTGTTAGAACACTTGTCTTATTAAAACATCATGTTACTAAAAAGACTCAATCTGTTAGAACACTTGACTTATTAAAACATCATGTTACTAAAAAGACTCAATCTGTTAGAACACTTGTCTTATTAAAACATCGTGTTACTAAAAAGACTCAATCTGTTAGAGATCTTGACTTATTAAAACATCATGTTACTAAAAAGACTCAATCTGTTAGAACACTTGACTTATTAAAACATCATGTTACTAAAAAGACTCAATCTGTTAGAACACTTGACTTATTAAAACATCGTGTTACTAAAAAGACTCAATCTGTTAGAGCTCTTGACTTATTAAAACATCATGTTACTAAAAAGACTCAATCTGTTAGAACACTTGTCTTATTAAAACATCATGTTACTAAAAAGACTCCATCTGTTAGAACACTTGTCTTATTAAAACATCATGTTACTAAAAAGACTCAATCTGTTAGAACACTTGTCTTATTAAAACATCATGTTACTAAAAAGACTCAATCTGTTAGAACACTTGACTTATTAAAACATCATGTTACTAAAAAGACTCAAGCTGTTAGAACACTTGACTTATTAAAACATCATGTTACTAAAAAGACTCCATCTGTTAGAACACTTGTCTTATTAAAACATCATGTTACTAAAAAGACTCAATCTGTTAGAACACTTGTCTTATTAAAACATCATGTTACTAAAAAGACTCAATCTGTTAGAGCTCTTGAGTTATTAAAACATCATGTTACTAAAAAGACTCAATCTGTTAGAACACTTGTCTTATTAAAACATCATGTTACTAAAAAGACTCAATCTGTTAGAACACTTGACTTATTAAAACATCATGTTACTAAAAAGACTCAATCTGTTAGAACACTTGACTTATTAAAACATCATGTTACTAAAAAGACTCAATCTGTTAGAACTCTTGACTTATTAAAACATCGTGTTACTAAAAAGACTCAATCTGTTAGAACTCTTGTCTTATTAAAGCATCATGTTAATAAAAAGACTCAATCTGTTAGAACACTTGACTTATTAAAACATCATGTTACTAAAAAGACTCAATCTGTTAGAACTCTTGTCTTATTAAAACATCATGTTACTAAAAAGACTCAATCTGTTAGAACACTTGACTTATTAAAACATCATGTTACTAAAAAGACTCAATCTGTTAGAACACTTGACTTATTAAAACATCATGTTACTAAAAAGACTCAATCTGTTAGAACTCTTGTCTTATTAAAGCATCATGTTAATAAAAAGACTCAATCTGTTAGAACACTTGTCTTATTAAAACATCATGTTACTAAAAAGACTCAATCTGTTAGAGCTCTTGTCTTATTAAAACATCGTGTTACTAAAAAGACTCAATCTGTTAGAACACTTGTCTTATTAAAACATCATGTTACTAAAAAGACTCAATCTGTTAGAACACTTGTCTTATTAAAACATCATGTTACTAAAAAGACTCAATCTGTTAGAGCTCTTGTCTTATTAAAACATCATGTTACTAAAAAGACTCAATCTGTTAGAACACTTGTCTTATTAAAACATCATGTTACTAAATAGACTCAATCTGTTAGAACACTTGACTTATTAAAACATCATGTTACTAAAAAGACTCAATCTGTTAGAACACTTGACTTATTAAAACATCATGTTACTAAAAAGACTCAATCTGTTAGAACACTTGACTTATTAAAACATCATGTTACTAAAAAGACTCAATCTGTTAGAACACTTGTCTTATTAAAACATCATGTTACTAAAAAGACTCAATCTGTTAGAACACTTGTCTTATTAAAACATCATGTTACTAAAAAGACTCAATCTGTTAGAACACTTGACTTATTAAAACATCATGTTACTAAAAAGACTCAATCTGTTAGAACTCTTGTCTTATTAAAACATCGTGTTACTAAAAAGACTCAATCTGTTAGAACACTTGTCTTATTAAAACATCATGTTACTAAAAAGACTCAATCTGTTAGAACTCTTGACTTATTAAAACATCATGTTACTAAAAAGACTCAATCTGTTAGAACACTTGACTTATTAAAACATCATGTTACTAAAAAGACTCAATCTGTTAGAACACTTGACTTATTAAAACATCATGTTACTAAAAAGACTCAATCTGTTAGAACACTTGACTTATTAAAACATCATGTTACTAAAAAGACTCAATCTGTTAGAACTCTTGACTTATTAAAACATCATGTTACTAAAAAGACTCAATCTGTTAGAACACTTGTCTTATTAAAACATCATGTTACTAAAAAGACTCAATCTGTTAGAGCTCTTGTCTTATTAAAACATCATGTTACTAAAAAGACTCAATCTGTTAGAACACTTGTCTTATTAAAACATCATGTTACTAAATAGACTCAATCTGTTAGAACACTTGACTTATTAAAACATCATGTTACTAAAAAGACTCAATCTGTTAGAACACTTGACTTATTAAAACATCATGTTACTAAAAAGACTCAATCTGTTAGAACACTTGTCTTATTAAAACATCATGTTACTAAAAAGACTCAATCTGTTAGAACACTTGTCTTATTAAAACATCATGTTACTAAAAAGACTCAATCTGTTAGAACACTTGTCTTATTAAAACATCATGTTACTAAAAAGACTCAATCTGTTAGAACACTTGACTTATTAAAACATCATGTTACTAAAAAGACTCAATCTGTTAGAACTCTTGTCTTATTAAAACATCGTGTTAGTAAAAAGACTCAATCTGTTAGAACACTTGTCTTATTAAAACATCATGTTACTAAAAAGACTCAATCTGTTAGAACTCTTGACTTATTAAAACATCATGTTACTAAAAAGACTCAATCTGTTAGAACACTTGACTTATTAAAACATCATGTTACTAAAAAGACTCAATCTGTTAGAACACTTGACTTATTAAAACATCATGTTACTAAAAAGACTCAATCTGTTAGAACACTTGACTTATTAAAACATCATGTTACTAAAAAGACTCAATCTGTTAGAACTCTTGACTTATTAAAACATCATGTTACTAAAAAGACTCAATCTGTTAGAACACTTGACTTATTAAAACATCATGTTACTAAAAAGACTCAATCTGTTAGAACACTTGCCTTATTAAAACATCATGTTACTAAAAAGACTCAATCTGTTAGAACACTTGACTTATTAAAACATCATGTTACTAAAAAGACTCAATCTGTTAGAACACTTGTCTTATTAAAACATCATGTTACTAAAAAGACTCAATCTGTTAGAGCTCTTGTCTTATTAAAACATCGTGTTACTAAAAAGACTCAATCTGTTAGAACACTTGTCTTATTAAAACATCATGTTACTAAAAAGACTCAATCTGTTAGAACTCTTGACTTATTAAAACATCATGTTACTAAAAAGACTCAATCTGTTAGAACACTTGATTTATTAAAACATCGTGTTCCTAAAAAGAGTCAATCTGTTAGAACACTTGACTTATTAAAACATCGTGTTACTAAAAAGACTCAATCTGTTAGAACTCTTGACTTATTAAAACATCGTGTTACTAAAAAGACTCAATCTGTTAGAAATCTTGACTTATTAAAACATCGTGTTACTAAAAAGACTCAATCTGTTAGAACACTTGTCTTATTAAAACATCATGTTACTAAAAAGAGTCAATCTGTTAGAACACCTGACTTATTAAAACATCGTGTTACTAAAAAGACTCAATCTGTTAGAACTCTTGACTTATTAAAACATCATGTTACTAAAAAGACTCAATCTGTTAGAACACTTGACTTATTAAAACATCATGTTACTAAAAAGACTCAATCTGTTAGAACTCTTGTCTTATTAAAACATCGTGTTACTAAAAAGACTCAATCTGTTAGAACTCTTGACTTATTAAAACATCGTGTTACTAAAAAGACTCAATCTGTTAGAACACTTGTCTTATTAAAACATTGTGTTACTAAAAAGACTCAATCTGTCAGAACACTTGTCTTATTAAAACATCATGTTACTAAAAAGAGTCATTCTGTTAGAGCTCTTGTCTTATTAAAACATCATGTTACTAAAAAGACTCAATCTGTTAGAACACTTGACTTATTAAAACATCATGTTACTAAAAAGACTCAATCTGTTAGAGCTCTTGTCTTATTAAAACATCATGTTACTAAAAAGACTCAATCTGTTAGAACACCTGTCTTATTAAAACATCATGTTACTAAAAAGACCCAATCTGTTAGAACACTTGACTTATTAAAACATCATGTTACTAAAAAGACTCAATCTGTTAGAACACTTGTCTTATTAAAACATCATGTTACTAAAAAGACTCAATCTGTTAGAACACTTGTCTTATTAAAACATCATGTTACTAAAAAGACTCAATCTGTTAGAGCACTTGACTTATTAAAACATCATGTTACTAAAAAGACTCAATCTGTTAGAACGCTTGTCTTATTAAAACATCATGTTACTAAAAAGACTGAATCTGTTAGAACACTTGACTTATTAAAACATCATATTACTAAAAAGACTCAATCTGTTAGAACACTTGTCTTATTAAAACATCATGTTACTAAAAAGACTCAATCTGTTAGAACTCTTGACTTATTAAAACAACATGTTACTAAAAAGACTCAATCTGTTAGAACTCTTGACTTATTAAAACATCATGTTACTAAAAAGACTCAATCTGTTACAACACTTGTCTTATTAAAACATCATGTTACTAAAAAGACTCAATCTGTTAGAGCTCTTGTCTTATTAAAACATCATGTTACTAAAAAGACTCAATCTGTTACATCACTTGACTTATTAAAACATCATGTTACTAAAAAGACTCAATCTGTTACAACACTTGCCTTATTAAAACATCATGTTAATAAAAAGACTCAATCTGTTAGAACACTTGTCTTATTAAAACATCATGTTACTAAAAAGACTCAATCTGTTAGAACTCTTGACTTATTAAAACATCATGTTACTAAAAAGACTCAATCTGTTACAACACTTGTCTTATTAAAACATCATGTTACTAAAAAGACTCAATCTGTTAGAGCTCTTGTCTTATTAAAACATCATGTTACTAAAAAGACTCAATCTGTTACATCACTTGACTTATTAAAACATCATGTTACTAAAAAGACTGAATCTGTTAGAACACTTGACTTATTAAAACATCATGTTACTAAAAAGACTCAATCTGTTAGAACACTTGTCTTATTAAAACATCATGTTACTAAAAAGACTCAATCTGTTAGAACTCTTGACTTATTAAAACATCATGTTACTAAAAAGACTCAATCTGTTAGAACTCTTGACTTATTAAAGCATCATGTTAATAAAAAGACTCAATCTGTTAGAACACTTGACTTATTAAAACATCATGTTACTAAAAAGACTCAATCTGTTACAACACTTGTCTTATTAAAACATCATGTTACTAAAAAGACTCAATCTGTTAGAGCTCTTGTCTTATTAAAACATCATGTTACTAAAAAGACTCAATCTGTTATATCACTTGACTTATTAAAACATCATGTTACTAAAAAGACTCAATCTGTTACAACACTTGACTTATTAAACATCGTGTTACTAAAAAGACTCAATCTGTTAGAACACTTGTCTTATTAAAACATCATGTTACTAAAAAGACTCAATCTGTTAGAACTCTTGTCTTATTAAAACATCATGTTACTAAAAAGACTCAATCTGTTAGAACACTTGACTTATTAAAACATCATGTTACTAAAAAGACTCAATCTGTTAGAACACTTGACTTATTAAAACATCATGTTACTAAAAAGACTCAATCTGTTAGAACACTTGACTTATTAAAACATCATGTTACTAAAAAGACTCAATCTGTTAGAACACTTGTCTTATTAAAACATCATGTTACTAAAAAGACTCAATCTGTTAGAACACTTGACTTATTAAAACGTCATGTTACTAAAAAGACTCAATCTGTTAGAGCTCTTGTCTTATTAAAACATCATGTTACTAAAAAGACTCAATCTGTTAGAACACTTGACTTATTAAAACATCATGTTACTAAAAAGACTCAATCTGTTAGAACTCTTGTCTTATTAAAACATCATGTTACTAAAAAGACTCAATCTGTTAGAACACTTGACTTATTAAAACATCATGTTACTAAAAAGACTCAATCTGTTAGAACACATGACTTATTAAAACATCATGTTACTAAAAAGACTCAATCTGTTACAACACTTGACTTATTAAAACATCATGTTACTAAAAAGACTCAATCTGTTAGAACACTTGACTTATTAAAACATCATGTTACTAAAAAGACTCAATCTGTTAGAACACTTGACTTATTAAAACATCGTGTTACTAAAAAGACTCAATCTGTTAGAACACTTGACTTATTAAAACATCATGTTACTAAAAAGACTCAATCTGTTACAACACTTGTCTTATTAAAACATCATGTTACTAAAAAGACTCAATCTGTTACAACACTTGTCTTATTAAAACATCATGTTACTAAAAAGACTCTATCTGTTAGAACACTTGACTTATTAAAACATCATGTTACTAAAAAGACTCAATCTTTTAGAACACTTGACTTGTTAAAACATCATGTTACTAAAAAGACTCAATCTGTTAGAACTCTTGACTTATTAAAACATTATGTTACTAAAAAGACTCAATCTGTTACAACACTTGTCTTATTAAAACATCATGTTACTAAAAAGACTCAATCTGTTAGAACACTTGTCTTATTAAAACATCATGTTACTAAAAAGACTCAATCTGTTAGAACACTTGACTTATTAAAACATCATGTTACTAAAAAGACTCAATCTGTTACAACACTTGTCTTATTAAAACATCATGTTACTAAAAAGACTCAATCTGTTACAACACTTGTCTTATTAAAACATCATGTTACTAAAAAGACTCTATCTGTTAGAACACTTGACTTATTAAAACATCATGTTACTAAAAAGACTCAATCTGTTAGAACACTTGTCTTATTAAAACATCATGTTACTAAAAAGACTCAATCTGTTAGAACTCTTGACTTATTAAAACATCATGTTACTAAAAAGACTCAATCTGTTAGAACTCTTGACTTATTAAAGCATCATGTTAATAAAAAGACTCAATCTGTTAGAACACTTGACTTATTAAAACATCATGTTACTAAAAAGAGTCATTCTGTTAGAGCTCTTGTCTTATTAAAACATCATGTTACTAAAAAGACTCAATCTGTTAGAACACTTGACTTATTAAAACATCATGTTACTAAAAAGACTCAATCTGTTAGAGCTCTTGTCTTATTAAAACATCATGTTACTAAAAAGACTCAATCTGTTAGAACACCTGTCTTATTAAAACATCATGTTACTAAAAAGACCCAATCTGTTAGAACACTTGACTTATTAAAACATCATGTTACTAAAAAGACTCAATCTGTTAGAACACTTGTCTTATTAAAACATCATGTTACTAAAAAGACTCAATCTGTTAGAACACTTGTCTTATTAAAACATCATGTTACTAAAAAGACTCAATCTGTTAGAGCACTTGACTTATTAAAACATCATGTTACTAAAAAGACTCAATCTGTTAGAACGCTTGTCTTATTAAAACATCATGTTACTAAAAAGACTGAATCTGTTAGAACACTTGACTTATTAAAACATCATATTACTAAAAAGACTCAATCTGTTAGAACACTTGTCTTATTAAAACATCATGTTACTAAAAAGACTCAATCTGTTAGAACTCTTGACTTATTAAAACAACATGTTACTAAAAAGACTCAATCTGTTAGAACTCTTGACTTATTAAAACATCATGTTACTAAAAAGACTCAATCTGTTACAACACTTGTCTTATTAAAACATCATGTTACTAAAAAGACTCAATCTGTTAGAGCTCTTGTCTTATTAAAACATCATGTTACTAAAAAGACTCAATCTGTTACATCACTTGACTTATTAAAACATCATGTTACTAAAAAGACTCAATCTGTTACAACACTTGCCTTATTAAAACATCATGTTAATAAAAAGACTCAATCTGTTAGAACACTTGTCTTATTAAAACATCATGTTACTAAAAAGACTCAATCTGTTAGAACTCTTGACTTATTAAAACATCATGTTACTAAAAAGACTCAATCTGTTACAACACTTGTCTTATTAAAACATCATGTTACTAAAAAGACTCAATCTGTTAGAGCTCTTGTCTTATTAAAACATCATGTTACTAAAAAGACTCAATCTGTTACATCACTTGACTTATTAAAACATCATGTTACTAAAAAGACTGAATCTGTTAGAACACTTGACTTATTAAAACATCATGTTACTAAAAAGACTCAATCTGTTAGAACACTTGTCTTATTAAAACATCATGTTACTAAAAAGACTCAATCTGTTAGAACTCTTGACTTATTAAAACATCATGTTACTAAAAAGACTCAATCTGTTAGAACTCTTGACTTATTAAAGCATCATGTTAATAAAAAGACTCAATCTGTTAGAACACTTGACTTATTAAAACATCATGTTACTAAAAAGACTCAATCTGTTACAACACTTGTCTTATTAAAACATCATGTTACTAAAAAGACTCAATCTGTTAGAGCTCTTGTCTTATTAAAACATCATGTTACTAAAAAGACTCAATCTGTTATATCACTTGACTTATTAAAACATCATGTTACTAAAAAGACTCAATCTGTTACAACACTTGACTTATTAAACATCGTGTTACTAAAAAGACTCAATCTGTTAGAACACTTGTCTT
This sequence comes from Mantis religiosa, assembly GCA_030765055.1. Lineage (NCBI taxonomy): Eukaryota > Metazoa > Arthropoda > Insecta > Mantodea > Mantidae > Mantis > Mantis religiosa. The sequence goes on along the minus strand of CM060957.1, from coordinate 190,116,894 downwards.
ATTAAAACATCATGTTACTAAAAAGACTCAATCTGTTAGAACTCTTGTCTTATTAAAACATCATGTTACTAAAAAGACTCAATCTGTTAGAACACTTGACTTATTAAAACATCATGTTACTAAAAAGACTCAATCTGTTAGAACACTTGACTTATTAAAACATCATGTTACTAAAAAGACTCAATCTGTTAGAACACTTGACTTATTAAAACATCATGTTACTAAAAAGACTCAATCTGTTAGAACACTTGTCTTATTAAAACATCATGTTACTAAAAAGACTCAATCTGTTAGAACACTTGACTTATTAAAACGTCATGTTACTAAAAAGACTCAATCTGTTAGAGCTCTTGTCTTATTAAAACATCATGTTACTAAAAAGACTCAATCTGTTAGAACACTTGACTTATTAAAACATCATGTTACTAAAAAGACTCAATCTGTTAGAACTCTTGTCTTATTAAAACATCATGTTACTAAAAAGACTCAATCTGTTAGAACACTTGACTTATTAAAACATCATGTTACTAAAAAGACTCAATCTGTTAGAACACATGACTTATTAAAACATCATGTTACTAAAAAGACTCAATCTGTTACAACACTTGACTTATTAAAACATCATGTTACTAAAAAGACTCAATCTGTTAGAACACTTGACTTATTAAAACATCATGTTACTAAAAAGACTCAATCTGTTAGAACACTTGACTTATTAAAACATCGTGTTACTAAAAAGACTCAATCTGTTAGAACACTTGACTTATTAAAACATCATGTTACTAAAAAGACTCAATCTGTTACAACACTTGTCTTATTAAAACATCATGTTACTAAAAAGACTCAATCTGTTACAACACTTGTCTTATTAAAACATCATGTTACTAAAAAGACTCTATCTGTTAGAACACTTGACTTATTAAAACATCATGTTACTAAAAAGACTCAATCTTTTAGAACACTTGACTTGTTAAAACATCATGTTACTAAAAAGACTCAATCTGTTAGAACTCTTGACTTATTAAAACATTATGTTACTAAAAAGACTCAATCTGTTACAACACTTGTCTTATTAAAACATCATGTTACTAAAAAGACTCAATCTGTTAGAACACTTGTCTTATTAAAACATCATGTTACTAAAAAGACTCAATCTGTTAGAACACTTGACTTATTAAAACATCATGTTACTAAAAAGACTCAATCTGTTACAACACTTGTCTTATTAAAACATCATGTTACTAAAAAGACTCAATCTGTTACAACACTTGTCTTATTAAAACATCATGTTACTAAAAAGACTCTATCTGTTAGAACACTTGACTTATTAAAACATCATGTTACTAAAAAGACTCAATCTGTTAGAACACTTGTCTTATTAAAACATCATGTTACTAAAAAGACTCAATCTGTTAGAACTCTTGACTTATTAAAACATCATGTTACTAAAAAGACTCAATCTGTTAGAACTCTTGACTTATTAAAGCATCATGTTAATAAAAAGACTCAATCTGTTAGAACACTTGACTTATTAAAACATCATGTTACTAAAAAGACTCAATCTGTTACAACACTTGTCTTATTAAAACATCATGTTACTAAAAAGACTCAATCTGTTAGAGCTCTTGTCTTATTAAAACATCATGTTACTAAAAAGACTCAATCTGTTATATCACTTGACTTATTAAAACATCATGTTACTAAAAAGACTCAATCTGTTACAACACTTGACTTATTAAACATCGTGTTACTAAAAAGACTCAATCTGTTAGAACACTTGTCTTATTAAAACATCATGTTACTAAAAAGACTCAATCTGTTAGAACTCTTGTCTTATTAAAACATCATGTTACTAAAAAGACTCAATCTGTTAGAACACTTGACTTATTAAAACATCATGTTACTAAAAAGACTCAATCTGTTAGAACACTTGACTTATTAAAACATCATGTTACTAAAAAGACTCAATCTGTTAGAACACTTGACTTATTAAAACATCATGTTACTAAAAAGACTCAATCTGTTAGAACACTTGTCTTATTAAAACATCATGTTACTAAAAAGACTCAATCTGTTAGAACACTTGACTTATTAAAACGTCATGTTACTAAAAAGACTCAATCTGTTAGAGCTCTTGTCTTATTAAAACATCATGTTACTAAAAAGACTCAATCTGTTAGAACACTTGACTTATTAAAACATCATGTTACTAAAAAGACTCAATCTGTTAGAACTCTTGTCTTATTAAAACATCATGTTACTAAAAAGACTCAATCTGTTAGAACACTTGACTTATTAAAACATCATGTTACTAAAAAGACTCAATCTGTTAGAACACATGACTTATTAAAACATCATGTTACTAAAAAGACTCAATCTGTTACAACACTTGACTTATTAAAACATCATGTTACTAAAAAGACTCAATCTGTTAGAACACTTGACTTATTAAAACATCATGTTACTAAAAAGACTCAATCTGTTAGAACACTTGACTTATTAAAACATCGTGTTACTAAAAAGACTCAATCTGTTAGAACACTTGACTTATTAAAACATCATGTTACTAAAAAGACTCAATCTGTTACAACACTTGTCTTATTAAAACATCATGTTACTAAAAAGACTCAATCTGTTACAACACTTGTCTTATTAAAACATCATGTTACTAAAAAGACTCTATCTGTTAGAACACTTGACTTATTAAAACATCATGTTACTAAAAAGACTCAATCTTTTAGAACACTTGACTTGTTAAAACATCATGTTACTAAAAAGACTCAATCTGTTAGAACTCTTGACTTATTAAAACATTATGTTACTAAAAAGACTCAATCTGTTACAACACTTGTCTTATTAAAACATCATGTTACTAAAAAGACTCAATCTGTTAGAACACTTGTCTTATTAAAACATCATGTTACTAAAAAGACTCAATCTGTTAGAACACTTGACTTATTAAAACATCATGTTACTAAAAAGACTCAATCTGTTACAACACTTGTCTTATTAAAACATCATGTTACTAAAAAGACTCAATCTGTTACAACACTTGTCTTATTAAAACATCATGTTACTAAAAAGACTCTATCTGTTAGAACACTTGACTTATTAAAACATCGTGTTACTAAAAAGACTCAATCTGTTAGAACACTTGACTTATTAAAACATCATGTTACTAAAAAGACTCAATCTGTTACAACACTTGTCTTATTAAAACATCATGTTACTAAAAAGGCTCAATCTGATAGAGCTCTTGTCTTATTAAAACATCATGTTACTAAAAAGACTCAATCTGTTAGAACACTTGACTTATTAAAACATCATGTTACTAAAAAGACTCAATCTGTTAGAACACTTGACTTATTAAAACATCGTGTTACTAAAAAGACTCAATCTGTTAGAACACTTGACTTATTAAAACATCATGTTACTAAAAAGACTCAGTCTGTTACAACACTTGTCTTATTAAAACATCATGTTACTAAAAAGACTCAATCTGTTAGAGCTCTTGTCTTATTAAAACATCATGTTACTAAAAAGACTCAATCTGTTAGAGCTCTTGTCTTATTAAAACATCATGTTACTAAAAAGACTCAATCTGTTAGAGCTCTTGACTTATTAAAACATCATGTTACTAAAAAGACTCAATCTGTTAGAACACTTGTCTTATTAAAACCTCATGTTACTAAAAAGACTCAATCTGTTAGAACACTTGACTTATTAAAACATCATGTTACTAAAAAGACTCAATCTGTTAGAACACTTGTCTTATTAAAACATCATGTTACTAAAAAGACTCAATCTGTTAGAACACTTGACTTATTAAAACATCATGTTACAAAAAAGGCTCAATCTGATAGAGCTCTTGTCTTATTAAAACATCATGTTACTAAAAAGACTCAATCTGTTAGAACACTTGACTTATTAAAACATCATGTTACTAAAAAGACTCAATCTGTTACAACACTTGTCTTATTAAAACATCATGTTACTAAAAAGACTCTATCTGTTAGAACACTTGACTTATTAAAACATCATGTTACTAAAAAGACTCAATCTGTTAGAACACTTGACTTATTAAAACATCATGTTACTAAAAAGACTCAATCTGTTAGAACACTTGTCTTATTAAAACATCATGTTACTAAAAAGGCTCAATCTGATAGAGCTCTTGTCTTATTAAAACATCATGTTACTAAAAAGACTCAATCTGTTAGAACACTTGACTTATTAAAACATCATGTTACTAAAAAGACTCAATCTGTTAGAACACTTGACTTATTAAAACATCGTGTTACTAAAAAGACTCAATCTGTTAGAACACTTGACTTATTAAAACATCATGTTACTAAAAAGACTCAATCTGTTACAACACTTGTCTTATTAAAACATCATGTTACTAAAAAGAGTCATTCTGTTAGAGCTCTTGTCTTATTAAAACATCATGTTACTAAAAAGACTCAATCTGTTAGAACACTTGACTTATTAAAACATCATGTTACTAAAAAGACTCAATCTGTTAGAGCTCTTGTCTTATTAAAACATCATGTTACTAAAAAGACTCAATCTGTTAGAACACCTGTCTTATTAAAACATCATGTTACTAAAAAGACCCAATCTGTTAGAACACTTGACTTATTAAAACATCATGTTACTAAAAAGACTCAATCTGTTAGAACACTTGTCTTATTAAAACATCATGTTACTAAAAAGACTCAATCTGTTAGAACACTTGTCTTATTAAAACATCATGTTACTAAAAAGACTCAATCTGTTAGAGCACTTGACTTATTAAAACATCATGTTACTAAAAAGACTCAATCTGTTAGAACGCTTGTCTTATTAAAACATCATGTTACTAAAAAGACTGAATCTGTTAGAACACTTGACTTATTAAAACATCATGTTACTAAAAAGACTCAATCTGTTAGAACACTTGTCTTATTAAAACATCATGTTACTAAAAAGACTCAATCTGTTAGAACTCTTGACTTATTAAAACAACATGTTACTAAAAAGACTCAATCTGTTAGAACTCTTGACTTATTAAAACATCATGTTACTAAAAAGACTCAATCTGTTACAACACTTGTCTTATTAAAACATCATGTTACTAAAAAGACTCAATCTGTTAGAGCTCTTGTCTTATTAAAACATCATGTTACTAAAAAGACTCAATCTGTTACATCACTTGACTTATTAAAACATCATGTTACTAAAAAGACTCAATCTGTTACAACACTTGCCTTATTAAAACATCATGTTAATAAAAAGACTCAATCTGTTAGAACACTTGTCTTATTAAAACATCATGTTACTAAAAAGACTCAATCTGTTAGAACTCTTGACTTATTAAAACATCATGTTACTAAAAAGACTCAATCTGTTACAACACTTGTCTTATTAAAACATCATGTTACTAAAAAGACTCAATCTGTTAGAGCTCTTGTCTTATTAAAACATCATGTTACTAAAAAGACTCAATCTGTTACATCACTTGACTTATTAAAACATCATGTTACTAAAAAGACTGAATCTGTTAGAACACTTGACTTATTAAAACATCATGTTACTAAAAAGACTCAATCTGTTAGAACACTTGTCTTATTAAAACATCATGTTACTAAAAAGACTCAATCTGTTAGAACTCTTGACTTATTAAAACATCATGTTACTAAAAAGACTCAATCTGTTAGAACTCTTGACTTATTAAAGCATCATGTTAATAAAAAGACTCAATCTGTTAGAACACTTGACTTATTAAAACATCATGTTACTAAAAAGACTCAATCTGTTACAACACTTGTCTTATTAAAACATCATGTTACTAAAAAGACTCAATCTGTTAGAGCTCTTGTCTTATTAAAACATCATGTTACTAAAAAGACTCAATCTGTTATATCACTTGACTTATTAAAACATCATGTTACTAAAAAGACTCAATCTGTTACAACACTTGACTTATTAAACATCGTGTTACTAAAAAGACTCAATCTGTTAGAACACTTGTCTTATTAAAACATCATGTTACTAAAAAGACTCAATCTGTTAGAACTCTTGTCTTATTAAAACATCATGTTACTAAAAAGACTCAATCTGTTAGAGCTCTTGTCTTATTAAAACATCATGTTACTAAAAAGACTCAATCTGTTAGAACACTTGACTTATTAAAACATCATGTTACTAAAAAGACTCAATCTGTTAGAACACTTGACTTATTAAAACATCATGTTACTAAAAAGACTCAATCTGTTAGAACACTTGACTTATTAAAACATCATGTTACTAAAAAGACTCAATCTGTTAGAACACTTGTCTTATTAAAACATCATGTTACTAAAAAGACTCAATCTGTTAGAACACTTGACTTATTAAAACGTCATGTTACTAAAAAGACTCAATCTGTTAGAGCTCTTGTCTTATTAAAACATCATGTTACTAAAAAGACTCAATCTGTTAGAACACTTGACTTATTAAAACATCATGTTACTAAAAAGACTCAATCTGTTAGAACTCTTGTCTTATTAAAACATCATGTTACTAAAAAGACTCAATCTGTTAGAACACTTGACTTATTAAAACATCATGTTACTAAAAAGACTCAATCTGTTAGAACACATGACTTATTAAAACATCATGTTACTAAAAAGACTCAATCTGTTACAACACTTGACTTATTAAAACATCATGTTACTAAAAAGACTCAATCTGTTAGAACACTTGACTTATTAAAACATCATGTTACTAAAAAGACTCAATCTGTTAGAACACTTGACTTATTAAAACATCGTGTTACTAAAAAGACTCAATCTGTTAGAACACTTGACTTATTAAAACATCATGTTACTAAAAAGACTCAATCTGTTACAACACTTGTCTTATTAAAACATCATGTTACTAAAAAGACTCAATCTGTTACAACACTTGTCTTATTAAAACATCATGTTACTAAAAAGACTCAATCTGTTAGAACACTTGTCTTATTAAAACATCATGTTACTAAAAAGACTCTATCTGTTAGAACACTTGACTTATTAAAACATCATGTTACTAAAAAGACTCAATCTTTTAGAACACTTGACTTGTTAAAACATCATGTTACTAAAAAGACTCAATCTGTTAGAACTCTTGACTTATTAAAACATTATGTTACTAAAAAGACTCAATCTGTTACAACACTTGTCTTATTAAAACATCATGTTACTAAAAAGACTCAATCTGTTAGAACACTTGTCTTATTAAAACATCATGTTACTAAAAAGACTCAATCTGTTAGAACACTTGACTTATTAAAACATCATGTTACTAAAAAGACTCAATCTGTTACAACACTTGTCTTATTAAAACATCATGTTACTAAAAAGACTCAATCTGTTACAACACTTGTCTTATTAAAACATCATGTTACTAAAAAGACTCTATCTGTTAGAACACTTGACTTATTAAAACATCGTGTTACTAAAAAGACTCAATCTGTTAGAACACTTGACTTATTAAAACATCATGTTACTAAAAAGACTCAATCTGTTACAACACTTGTCTTATTAAAACATCATGTTACTAAAAAGGCTCAATCTGATAGAGCTCTTGTCTTATTAAAACATCATGTTACTAAAAAGACTCAATCTGTTAGAACACTTGACTTATTAAAACATCATGTTACTAAAAAGACTCAATCTGTTAGAACACTTGACTTATTAAAACATCGTGTTACTAAAAAGACTCAATCTGTTAGAACACTTGACTTATTAAAACATCATGTTACTAAAAAGACTCAGTCTGTTACAACACTTGTCTTATTAAAACATCATGTTACTAAAAAGACTCAATCTGTTAGAGCTCTTGTCTTATTAAAACATCATGTTACTAAAAAGACTCAATCTGTTAGAGCTCTTGTCTTATTAAAACATCATGTTACTAAAAAGACTCAATCTGTTAGAGCTCTTGACTTATTAAAACATCATGTTACTAAAAAGACTCAATCTGTTAGAACACTTGTCTTATTAAAACCTCATGTTACTAAAAAGACTCAATCTGTTAGAACACTTGACTTATTAAAACATCATGTTACTAAAAAGACTCAATCTGTTAGAACACTTGTCTTATTAAAACATCATGTTACTAAAAAGACTCAATCTGTTAGAACACTTGACTTATTAAAACATCATGTTACAAAAAAGGCTCAATCTGATAGAGCTCTTGTCTTATTAAAACATCATGTTACTAAAAAGACTCAATCTGTTAGAACACTTGACTTATTAAAACATCATGTTACTAAAAAGACTCAATCTGTTACAACACTTGTCTTATTAAAACATCATGTTACTAAAAAGACTCTATCTGTTAGAACACTTGACTTATTAAAACATCATGTTACTAAAAAGACTCAATCTGTTAGAACACTTGACTTATTAAAACATCATGTTACTAAAAAGACTCAATCTGTTACAACACTTGTCTTATTAAAACATCATGTTACTAAAAAGGCTCAATCTGATAGAGCTCTTGTCTTATTAAAACATCATGTTACTAAAAAGACTCAATCTGTTAGAACACTTGACTTATTAAAACATCATGTTACTAAAAAGACTCAATCTGTTAGAACACTTGACTTATTAAAACATCGTGTTACTAAAAAGACTCAATCTGTTAGAACACTTGACTTATTAAAACATCATGTTACTAAAAAGACTCAATCTGTTACAACACTTGTCTTATTAAAACATCATGTTACTAAAAAGACTCAATCTGTTAGAGCTCTTGTCTTATTAAAACATCATGTTACTAAAAAGACTCAATCTGTTAGAACACTTGTCTTATTAAAACATCATGTTACTAAAAAGACTCAATCTGTTAGAACACTTGACTTATTAAAACATCATGTTACTAAAAAGACTCAATCTGTTAGAACACTTGTCTTATTAAAACATCATGTTACTAAAAAGACTCAATCTGTTAGAACACTTGACTTATTAAAACATCATGTTACTAAAAAGGCTCAATCTGTTAGAGCTCTTGACTTATTAAAACATCATGTTACTAAAAAGACTCAATCTGTTAGAACACTTGTCTTATTAAAACATCATGTTACAAAAAAGGCTCAATCTGATAGAGCTCTTGTCTTATTAAAACATCATGTTACTAAAAAGACTCAATCTGTTAGAACACTTGACTTATTAAAACATCATGTTACTAAAAAGACTCAATCTGTTAGAACACTTGACTTATTAAAACATCGTGTTACTAAAAAGACTCAATCTGTTAGAACACTTGACTTATTAAAACATCATGTTACTAAAAAGACTCAATCTGTTAGAACACTTGTCTTATTAAAACATCATGTTACTAAAAAGACTCAATCTGTTAGAGCTCTTGTCTTATTAAAACATCATGTTACTAAAAAGACTCAATCTGTTAGAACACTTGTCTTATTAAAACCTCATGTTACTAAAAAGACTCAATCTGTTAGAACACTTGACTTATTAAAACATCATGTTACTAAAAAGACTCAATCTGTTAGAACACTTGTCTTATTAAAACATCATGTTACTAAAAAGACTCAATCTGTTAGAACACTTGACTTATTAAAACATCATGTTACTAAAAAGACTCAATCTGTTAGAACTCTTGACTTATTAAAACATCATGTTACTAAAAAGACTCAATCTGTTAGAACACTTGACTTATTAAAACATCATGTTACTAAAAAGACTCAATCTGTTAGAACACTTGTCTTATTAAAACATCATTTTACTAAAAAGACTCAATCTGTTAGAACTCTTGACTTATTAAAACATCATGTTACTAAAAAGACTCAATCTGTTAGAACACTTGTCTTATTAAAACATCGTGTTACTAAAAAGACTCAATCTGTTAGAACACTTGACTTATTAAAACATCATGTTACTAAAAAGACTCAATCTGTTAGAACACTTGCCTTATTAAAACATCGTGTTAATAAAAAGACTCAATCTGTTAGAACACTTGACTTATTAAAACATCATGTTACTAAAAAGACTCAATCTGTTAGAACACTTGTCTTATTAAAACATCATTTTACTAAAAAGACTCAATCTGTTAGAACTCTTGACTTATTAAAACATCATGTTACTAAAAAGACTCAATCTGTTAGAACTCTTGACTTATTAAAACATCGTGTTACTAAAAAGACTCAATCTGTTAGAACACTTGTCTTATTAAAACATCATGTTACTAAAAAGACTCAATCTGTTAGAACACTTGACTTATTAAAACATCATGTTACTAAAAAGACTCAATCTGTTAGAACTCTTGACTTATTAAAACATCGTGTTACTAAAAAGACTCAATCTGTTAGAACACTTGACTTATTAAAACATCATGTTACTAAAAAGACTCAATCTGTTAGAACACTTGACTTATTAAAACATCATGTTACTAAAAAGACTCAATCTGTTAGAACACTTGTCTTATTAAAACATCATGTTACTAAAAAGACTCAATCTGTTAGAGCACTTGACTTATTAAAACATCATGTTACTAAAAAGACTCAATCTGTTAGAATGCTTGTCTTATTAAAACATCATGTTACTAAAAAGACTCAATCTGTTAGAACACTTGACTTATTAAAACATCATGTTACTAAAAAGACTCAGTCTGTTAGAACACTTGTCTTATTAAAACATCATGATACTAAAAAGACTCAATCTGTTAGAACTCTTGACTTATTAAAACATCATGTTACTAAAAAGACTCAATCTGTTAGAACTCTTGTCTTATTAAAGCATCATGTTAATAAAAAGACTCAATCTGTTAGAACACTTGACTTATTAAAACATCATGTTACTAAAAAGACTCAATCTGTTACAACACTTGTCTTATTAAAACATCATGTTACAAAAAGACTCAATCTGTTAGAACACTTGTCTTATTAAAACATCATGTTACTAAAAAGACTCAATCTGTTAGAACTCTTGACTTATTAAAACATCATGTTACTAAAAAGACTCAATCTGTTAGAGCTCTTGACTTATTAAAGCATCATGTTAATAAAAAGACTCAATCTGTTAGAACACTTGACTTATTAAAACATCATGTTACTAAAAAGACTCAATCTGTTACAACACTTGTCTTATTAAAACATCATGTTACTAAAAAGACTCAATCTGTTAGAGCTCTTGTCTTATTAAAACATCATGTTACTAAAAAGACTCAATCTGTTATATCACTTGACTTATTAAAACATCATGTTACTAAAAAGACTCAATCTGTTACAACACTTGACTTATTAAACATCGTGTTACTAAAAAGACTCAATCTGTTAGAACACTTGTCTTATTAAAACATCATGTTACTAAAAAGACTCAATCTGTTAGAACTCTTGTCTTATTAAAACATCATGTTACTAAAAAGACTCAATCTGTTAGAACACTTGACTTATTAAAACATCATGTTACTAAAAAGACTCAATCTGTTAGAACACTTGACTTATTAAAACATCATGTTACTAAAAAGACTCAATCTGTTAGAACACTTGACTTATTAAAACATCATGTTACTAAAAAGACTCAATCTGTTAGAACACTTGTCTTATTAAAACATCATGTTACTAAAAAGACTCAATCTGTTAGAACACTTGACTTATTAAAACGTCATGTTACTAAAAAGACTCAATCTGTTAGAGCTCTTGTCTTATTAAAACATCATGTTACTAAAAAGACTCAATCTGTTAGAACACTTGACTTATTAAAACATCATGTTACTAAAAAGACTCAATCTGTTAGAACTCTTGTCTTATTAAAACATCATGTTACTAAAAAGACTCAATCTGTTAGAACACTTGACTTATTAAAACATCATGTTACTAAAAAGACTCAATCTGTTAGAACACATGACTTATTAAAACATCATGTTACTAAAAAGACTCAATCTGTTACAACACTTGACTTATTAAAACATCATGTTACTAAAAAGACTCAATCTGTTAGAACACTTGACTTATTAAAACATCATGTTACTAAAAAGACTCAATCTGTTAGAACACTTGACTTATTAAAACATCGTGTTACTAAAAAGACTCAATCTGTTAGAACACTTGACTTATTAAAACATCATGTTACTAAAAAGACTCAATCTGTTACAACACTTGTCTTATTAAAACATCATGTTACTAAAAAGACTCAATCTGTTACAACACTTGTCTTATTAAAACATCATGTTACTAAAAAGACTCAATCTGTTAGAACACTTGTCTTATTAAAACATCATGTTACTAAAAAGACTCTATCTGTTAGAACACTTGACTTATTAAAACATCATGTTACTAAAAAGACTCAATCTTTTAGAACACTTGACTTGTTAAAACATCATGTTACTAAAAAGACTCAATCTGTTAGAACTCTTGACTTATTAAAACATTATGTTACTAAAAAGACTCAATCTGTTACAACACTTGTCTTATTAAAACATCATGTTACTAAAAAGACTCAATCTGTTAGAACACTTGTCTTATTAAAACATCATGTTACTAAAAAGACTCAATCTGTTAGAACACTTGACTTATTAAAACATCATGTTACTAAAAAGACTCAATCTGTTACAACACTTGTCTTATTAAAACATCATGTTACTAAAAAGACTCAATCTGTTACAACACTTGTCTTATTAAAACATCATGTTACTAAAAAGACTCTATCTGTTAGAACACTTGACTTATTAAAACATCGTGTTACTAAAAAGACTCAATCTGTTAGAACACTTGACTTATTAAAACATCATGTTACTAAAAAGACTCAATCTGTTAGAACACTTGACTTATTAAAACATCATGTTACTAAAAAGACTCAATCTGTTACAACACTTGTCTTATTAAAACATCATGTTACTGAAAAGGCTCAATCTGATAGAGCTCTTGTCTTATTAAAACATCATGTTACTAAAAAGACTCAATCTGTTAGAACACTTGACTTATTAAAACATCATGTTACTAAAAAGACTCAATCTGTTAGAACACTTGACTTATTAAAACATCGTGTTACTAAAAAGACTCAATCTGTTAGAACACTTGACTTATTAAAACATCATGTTACTAAAAAGACTCAATCTGTTACAACACTTGTCTTATTAAAACATCATGTTACTAAAAAGACTCAATCTGTTAGAACACTTGACTTATTAAAACATCATGTTACTAAAAAGACTCAATCTGTTAGAGCTCTTGTCTTATTAAAACATCATGTTACTAAAAAGACTCAATCTGTTAGAACACTTGACTTATTAAAACATCATGTTACTAAAAAGACTCAATCTGTTAGAGCTCTTGTCTTATTAAAACATCATGTTACTAAAAAGACTCAATCTGTTAGAACACTTGTCTTATTAAAACCTCATGTTACTAAAAAGACTCAATCTGTTAGAACACTTGACTTATTAAAACATCATGTTACTAAAAAGACTCAATCTGTTAGAACACTTGTCTTATTAAAACATCATGTTACTAAAAAGACTCAATCTGTTAGAACACTTGACTTATTAAAACATCATGTTACAAAAAAGGCTCAATCTGATAGAGCTCTTGTCTTATTAAAACATCATGTTACTAAAAAGACTCAATCTGTTAGAACACTTGACTTATTAAAACATCATGTTACTAAAAAGACTCAATCTGTTAGAACACTTGACTTATTAAAACATCGTGTTACTAAAAAGACTCAATCTGTTAGAACACTTGACTTATTAAAACATCATGTTACTAAAAAGACTCAATCTGTTAGAACACTTGTCTTATTAAAACATCATGTTACTAAAAAGACTCAATCTGTTAGAGCTCTTGTCTTATTTAAACATCATGTTACTAAAAAGACTCAATCTGTTAGAACACTTGTCTTATTAAAACCTCATGTTACTAAAAAGACTCAATCTGTTAGAACACTTGACTTATTAAAACATCATGTTACTAAAAAGACTCAATCTGTTAGAACACTTGTCTTATTAAAACATCATGTTACTAAAAAGACTCAATCTGTTAGAACACTTGACTTATTAAAACATCATGTTACTAAAAAGACTCAATCTGTTAGAACTCTTGACTTATTAAAACATCATGTTACTAAAAAGACTCAATCTGTTAGAACACTTGACTTATTAAAACATCATGTTACTAAAAAGACTCAATCTGTTAGAACACTTGTCTTATTAAAACATCATTTTACTAAAAAGACTCAATCTGTTAGAACTCTTGACTTATTAAAACATCATGTTACTAAAAAGACTCAATCTGTTAGAACACTTGTCTTATTAAAACATCGTGTTACTAAAAAGACTCAATCTGTTAGAACACTTGACTTATTAAAACATCATGTTACTAAAAAGACTCAATCTGTTAGAACACTTGCCTTATTAAAACATCGTGTTACTAAAAAGACTCAATCTGTTAGAACACTTGACTTATTAAAACATCATGTTACTAAAAAGACTCAATCTGTTAGAACACTTGTCTTATTAAAACATCATTTTACTAAAAAGACTCAATCTGTTAGAACTCTTGACTTATTAAAACATCATGTTACTAAAAAGACTCAATCTGTTAGAACTCTTGACTTATTAAAACATCGTGTTACTAAAAAGACTCAATCTGTTAGAACACTTGTCTTATTAAAACATCATGTTACTAAAAAGACTCAATCTGTTAGAACACTTGACTTATTAAAACATCATGTTACTAAAAAGACTCAATCTGTTAGAACTCTTGACTTATTAAAACATCGTGTTACTAAAAAGACTCAATCTGTTAGAACACTTGACTTATTAAAACATCATGTTACTAAAAAGACTCAATCTGTTAGAACACTTGACTTATTAAAACATCATGTTACTAAAAAGACTCAATCTGTTAGAACACTTGTCTTATTAAAACATCATGTTACTAAAAAGACTCAATCTGTTAGAGCACTTGACTTATTAAAACATCATGTTACTAAAAAGACTCAATCTGTTAGAACGCTTGTCTTATTAAAACATCATGTTACTAAAAAGACTCAATCTGTTAGAACACTTGACTTATTAAAACATCATGTTACTAAAAAGACTCAGTCTGTTAGAACACTTGTCTTATTAAAACATCATGATACTAAAAATACTCAATCTGTTAGAACTCTTGACTTATTAAAACATCATGTTACTAAAAAGACTCAATCTGTTAGAACTCTTGTCTTATTAAAGCATCATGTTAATAAAAAGACTCAATCTGTTAGAACACTTGACTTATTAAAACATCATGTTACTAAAAAGACTCAATCTGTTACAACACTTGTCTTATTAAAACATCATGTTACAAAAAGACTCAATCTGTTAGAACACTTGACTTATTAAAACATCATGTTACTAAAAAGACTCAATCTGTTAGAACTCTTGTCTTATTAAAACATCATGTTACTTAAAAGACTCAATCTGTTAGAACACTTGTCTTATTAAAACATCATGTTACTAAAAAGACTCAATCTGTTAGAGCTCTTGTCTTATTAAAACATCATGTTACTAAAAAGACTCAATGTGTTAGAACACTTGACTTATTAAAACATCATGTTACTAAAAAGACTCAATCTGTTACAGCTCTTGACTTATTAAAACATCATGTTACTAAAAAGACTCAATCTGTAAGAGCTCTTGTCTTATTAAAACATCATGTTACTAAAAAGACTCAATCTGTTAGAACACTTGACTTATTAAAACATCATGCTACTAAAAAGACTCAATCTGTTACAACACTTGTCTTATTAAAACATCATGTTACTAAAAAGACTCAATCTGTAAGAGCTCTTGTCTTATTAAAACATCATGTTACTAAAAAGACTCAATCTGTTAGAACACTTGACTTATTAAAACATCATGTTACTAAAAAGACTCAATCTGTTACAACACTTGTCTTATTAAAACATCATGTTACTAAAAAGACTCAATCTGTTAGAACACTTGTCTTATTAAAACATCATGTTACTAAAAAGACTCAATCTGTTAGAACACTTGACTTATTAAAACATCATGTTACTAAAAAGACTCAATCTGTTAGAACACTTGTCTTATTAAAACATCATGTTACTAAAAAGACTCTATCTGTTAGAACACTTGACTTATTAAAACATCGTGTTACTAAAAAGACTCAATCTGTTAGAACACTTGACTTATTAAAACATCATGTTACTAAAAAGACTCAATCTGTTAGAACACTTGACTTATTAAAACATCATGTTACTAAAAAGACTCAATCTGTTACAACACTTGTCTTATTAAAACATCATGTTACTAAAAAGGCTCAATCTGATAGAGCTCTTGTCTTATTAAAACATCATGTTACTAAAAAGACTCAATCTGTTAGAACACTTGACTTATTAAAACATCATGTTACTAAAAAGACTCAATCTGTTAGAACACTTGACTTATTAAAACATCGTGTTACTAAAAAGACTCAATCTGTTAGAACACTTGACTTATTAAAACATCATGTTACTAAAAAGACTCAATCTGTTACAACACTTGTCTTATTAAAACATCATGTTACTAAAAAGACTCAATCTGTTAGAACACTTGACTTATTAAAACATCATGTTACTAAAAAGACTCAATCTGTTAGAGCTCTTGTCTTATTAAAACATCATGTTACTAAAAAGACTCAATCTGTTAGAACACTTGACTTATTAAAACATCATGTTACTAAAAAGACTCAATCTGTTAGAGCTCTTGTCTTATTAAAACATCATGTTACTAAAAAGACTCAATCTGTTAGAACACTTGTCTTATTAAAACCTCATGTTACTAAAAAGACTCAATCTGTTAGAACACTTGACTTATTAAAACATCATGTTACTAAAAAGACTCAATCTGTTAGAACACTTGTCTTATTAAAACATCATGTTACTAAAAAGACTCAATCTGTTAGAACACTTGACTTATTAAAACATCATGTTACAAAAAAGGCTCAATCTGATAGAGCTCTTGTCTTATTAAAACATCATGTTACTAAAAAGACTCAATCTGTTAGAACACTTGACTTATTAAAACATCATGTTACTAAAAAGACTCAATCTGTTAGAACACTTGACTTATTAAAACATCGTGTTACTAAAAAGACTCAATCTGTTAGAACACTTGACTTATTAAAACATCATGTTACTAAAAAGACTCAATCTGTTAGAGCTCTTGTCTTATTAAAACATCATGTTACTAAAAAGACTCAATCTGTTAGAACACTTGTCTTATTAAAACATCATGTTACTAAAAAGACTCAATCTGTTAGAACACTTGACTTATTAAAACATCATGTTACTAAAAAGACCCAATCTGTTAGAACACTTGTCTTATTAAAACATCATGTTACTAAAAAGACTCAATCTGTTAGAGCTCTTGTCTTATTAAAACATCATGTTACTAAAAAGACTCAATCTGTTAGAACACTTGTCTTATTAAAACCTCATGTTACTAAAAAGACTCAATCTGTTAGAACACTTGACTTATTAAAACATCATGTTACTAAAAAGACTCAATCTGTTAGAACACTTGTCTTATTAAAACATCATGTTACTAAAAAGACTCAATCTGTTAGAACACTTGACTTATTAAAACATCATGTTACTAAAAAGACTCAATCTGTTAGAACTCTTGACTTATTAAAACATCATGTTACTAAAAAGACTCAATCTGTTAGAACACTTGACTTATTAAAACATCATGTTACTAAAAAGACTCAATCTGTTAGAACACTTGTCTTATTAAAACATCATTTTACTAAAAAGACTCAATCTGTTAGAACTCTTGACTTATTAAAACATCATGTTACTAAAAAGACTCAATCTGTTAGAACACTTGTCTTATTAAAACATCGTGTTACTAAAAAGACTCAATCTGTTAGAACACTTGACTTATTAAAACATCATGTTACTAAAAAGACTCAATCTGTTAGAACACTTGCCTTATTAAAACATCGTGTTACTAAAAAGACTCAATCTGTTAGAACACTTGACTTATTAAAACATCATGTTACTAAAAAGACTCAATCTGTTAGAACACTTGTCTTATTAAAACATCATTTTACTAAAAAGACTCAATCTGTTAGAACTCTTGACTTATTAAAACATCATGTTACTAAAAAGACTCAATCTGTTAGAACTCTTGACTTATTAAAACATCGTGTTACTAAAAAGACTCAATCTGTTAGAACACTTGTCTTATTAAAACATCATGTTACTAAAAAGACTCAATCTGTTAGAACACTTGACTTATTAAAACATCATGTTACTAAAAAGACTCAATCTGTTAGAACTCTTGACTTATTAAAACATCGTGTTACTAAAAAGACTCAATCTGTTAGAACACTTGACTTATTAAAACATCATGTTACTAAAAAGACTCAATCTGTTAGAACACTTGACTTATTAAAACATCATGTTACTAAAAAGACTCAATCTGTTAGAACACTTGTCTTATTAAAACATCATGTTACTAAAAAGACTCAATCTGTTAGAGCACTTGACTTATTAAAACATCATGTTACTAAAAAGACTCAATCTGTTAGAACGCTTGTCTTATTAAAACATCATGTTACTAAAAAGACTCAATCTGTTAGAACACTTGACTTATTAAAACATCATGTTACTAAAAAGACTCAGTCTGTTAGAACACTTGTCTTATTAAAACATCATGATACTAAAAATACTCAATCTGTTAGAACTCTTGACTTATTAAAACATCATGTTACTAAAAAGACTCAATCTGTTAGAACTCTTGTCTTATTAAAGCATCATGTTAATAAAAAGACTCAATCTGTTAGAACACTTGACTTATTAAAACATCATGTTACTAAAAAGACTCAATCTGTTACAACACTTGTCTTATTAAAACATCATGTTACAAAAAGACTCAATCTGTTAGAACACTTGACTTATTAAAACATCATGTTACTAAAAAGACTCAATCTGTTAGAACTCTTGTCTTATTAAAACATCATGTTACTTAAAAGACTCAATCTGTTAGAACACTTGTCTTATTAAAACATCATGTTACTAAAAAGACTCAATCTGTTAGAGCTCTTGTCTTATTAAAACATCATGTTACTAAAAAGACTCAATGTGTTAGAACACTTGACTTATTAAAACATCATGTTACTAAAAAGACTCAATCTGTTACAGCTCTTGACTTATTAAAACATCATGTTACTAAAAAGACTCAATCTGTAAGAGCTCTTGTCTTATTAAAACATCATGTTACTAAAAAGACTCAATCTGTTAGAACACTTGACTTATTAAAACATCATGCTACTAAAAAGACTCAATCTGTTACAACACTTGTCTTATTAAAACATCATGTTACTAAAAAGACTCAATCTGTTAGAACACTTGACTTATTAAAACATCATGTTACTAAAAAGACTCAATCTGTTAGAACACTTGACTTATTAAAACATCATGTTACTAAAAAGACTCAATCTGTTACAACACTTGTCTTATTAAAACATCATGTTACTAAAAAGACTCAATCTGTTAGAACACTTGTCTTATTAAAACATCATGTTACTAAAAAGACTCAATCTGTTAGAACACTTGACTTATTAAAACATCATGTTACTAAAAAGACTCAATCTGTTAGAACACTTGTCTTATTAAAACATCATGTTACTAAAAAGACTCAATCTGTTAGAACACTTGTCTTATTAAAACATCATGTTACTAAAAAGACTCAATCAGTTAGAACTCTTGTCTTATTAAAACATCATGTTACTAAAAAGACTCAATCTGTTAGAACACTTGACTTATTAAAACATCGTGTTACTAAAAAGACTCAATCTGTTAGAACTCTTGTCTTATTAAAACATCATGTTACTAAAAAGACTCAATCTGTTAGAGCTCTTGACTTATTAAAACATCATGTTACTAAAAAGACTCAATCTGTTAGAACACTTGACTTATTAGAACATCATGTTACTAAAAAGGCTCAATCTGTTAGAACACTTGACTTATTAAAACATCATGTTACTAAAAAGACTCAATCTGTTAGAACACTTGACTTATTAAAACATCATGTTACTAAAAAGACTCAATCTGTTAGAACACTTGACTTATTAAAACATCATGTTACTAAAAAGACTCAATCAGTTAGAACTCTTGTCTTATTAAAACATCATGTTACTAAAAAGACTCAATCTGTTAGAACTCTTGTCTTATTAAAACATCATGTTACTAAAAAGACTGAATCTGTTAGAACACTTGACTTATTAAAACATCATGTTACTAAAAAGACTCAATCTGTTAGAACTCTTGTCTTATTAAAACATCGTGTTACTAAAAAGACTCAATCTGTTAGAGCTCTTGACTTATTAAAACATCATGTTACTAAAAAGACTCAATCTGTTAGAACACTTGACTTATTAGAACATCATGTTACTAAAAAGACTCAATCTGTTAGAACACTTGTCTTATTAAAACATCATGTTACTAAAAAGACTCAATCTGTTAGAACACTTGACTTATTAAAACATCGTGTTACTAAAAAGACTCAATCTGTTAGAGCTCTTGACTTATTAAAACATCGTGTTACTAAAAAGACTCAATCTGTTAGAGCTCTTGACTTATTTAAACATCATGTTACTAAAAAGACTCAATCTGTTAGAACACTTGTCTTATTAAAACATCGTGTTACTAAAAAGACTCAATCTGTTAGAACACTTGTCTTATTAAAACATCATGTTACTAAAAAGACTCAATCTCTTAGAGCACTTGACTTATTAGAACATCATGTTACTAAAAAGACTCAATCTGTTAGAACACTTGTCTTATTAAAACATCATGTTACTAAAAAGACTCAATCTGTTAGAACACTTGACTTATTAAAACATCGTGTTACTAAAAAGACTCAATCTGTTAGAGCTCTTGTCTTATTAAAACATCATGTTACTAAAAAGACTCAATCTGTTAGAGCCCTTGTCTTATTAAAACATCATGTTACTAAAAAGACTCAATCTGTTAGAGCTCTTGTCTTATTAAAACATCATGTTACTAAAAAGACTCAATCTGTTAGAACACTTGTCTTATTAAAACATCATGTTACTAAAAAGACTCAATCTGTTAGAACACTTGTCTTATTAAAACATCGTGTTACTAAAAAGACTCAATCTGTTAGAGCTCTTGACTTATTAAAACATCATGTTACTAAAAAGACTCAATCTGTTAGAACACTTGACTTATTAGAACATCATGTTACTAAAAAGACTCAATCTGTTACAGCTCTTGACTTATTAAAACATCCTGTTACTAAAAAGACTCAATCTGTTAGAACACTTGACTTATTAAAACATCGTGTTACTAAAAAGACTCAATCTGTTAGAACACTTGTCTTATTAAAACATCATGTTACTAAAAAGACTCAATCTGTTACAGCTCTTGACTTATTTAAAACATTGTGTTACTAAAAAGACTCAATCTGTTAGAACTCTTGTCTTATTAAAACATCGTGTTACTAAAAAGACTCAATCTGTTAGAGCTCTTGTCTTATTAAAACATCATGTTACTAAAAAGACGCCATCTGTTAGAACACTTGTCTTATTAAAACATCGTGTTACTAAAAAGACTCAATCTGTTAGAACACTTGACTTATTAAAACATCATGTTACTAAAAAGACTCCATCTGTTAGAACACTTGACTTATTAAAACATCATGTTACTAAAAAGACTCAATCTGTTAGAACACTTGTCTTATTAAAACATCGTGTTACTAAAAAGACTCAATCTGTTAGAACACTTGACTTATTAAAACATCATGTTACTAAAAAGACTCAATCTGTTAGAACACTTGACTTATTAAAACATCGTGTTACTAAAAAGACTCCATCTGTTAGAACACTTGTCTTATTAAAACATCGTGTTACTAAAAAGACTCAATCTGTTAGAACACTTGACTTATTAAAACATCATGTTACTAAAAAGACTCAATCTGTTAGAACACTTGACTTATTAAAACATCGTGTTACTAAAAAGACTCAATCTGTTAGAACACTTGACTTATTAAAACATCATGTTACTAAAAAGACTCAATCTGTTAGAACACTTGACTTATTAAAACATCATGTTACTAAAAAGACTCAATCTGTTAGAACACTTGACTTATTAAACATCGTGTTACTAAAAAGACTCAATCTGTTAGAACACTTGACTTATTAAACCATCATGTTACTAAAAAGACTCAATCTGTTAGAACACTTTTCTTATTAAAACATCATGTTACTAAAAAGACTCAATCTGTTAGAACACTTGTCTTATTAAAACATCATGTTACTAAAAAGACTCAATCTGTTAGAACACTTGTCTTATTAAAACATCGTGTTACTAAAAAGACTCAATCTGTTAGAACACTTGACTTATTAAAACATCATGTTACTAAAAAGACTCAATCTGTTAGAACACTTGTCTTATTAAAACATCATGTTACTAAAAAGACTCAATCTGTTAGAACACTTGTCTTATTAAAACATCATGTTACTAAAAAGACTCAATCTGTTAGAACACTTGACTTATTAAAACATCATGTTACTAAAAAGACTCAATCTGTTAGAACACTTGTCTTATTAAAACATCGTGTTACTAAAAAGACTCAATCTGTTAGAGATCTTGACTTATTAAAACATCATGTTACTAAAAAGACTCAATCTGTTAGAACACTTGACTTATTAAAACATCATGTTACTAAAAAGACTCAATCTGTTAGAACACTTGACTTATTAAAACATCGTGTTACTAAAAAGACTCAATCTGTTAGAGCTCTTGACTTATTAAAACATCATGTTACTAAAAAGACTCAATCTGTTAGAACACTTGTCTTATTAAAACATCATGTTACTAAAAAGACTCCATCTGTTAGAACACTTGTCTTATTAAAACATCATGTTACTAAAAAGACTCAATCTGTTAGAACACTTGTCTTATTAAAACATCATGTTACTAAAAAGACTCAATCTGTTAGAACACTTGACTTATTAAAACATCATGTTACTAAAAAGACTCAAGCTGTTAGAACACTTGACTTATTAAAACATCATGTTACTAAAAAGACTCCATCTGTTAGAACACTTGTCTTATTAAAACATCATGTTACTAAAAAGACTCAATCTGTTAGAACACTTGTCTTATTAAAACATCATGTTACTAAAAAGACTCAATCTGTTAGAGCTCTTGAGTTATTAAAACATCATGTTACTAAAAAGACTCAATCTGTTAGAACACTTGTCTTATTAAAACATCATGTTACTAAAAAGACTCAATCTGTTAGAACACTTGACTTATTAAAACATCATGTTACTAAAAAGACTCAATCTGTTAGAACACTTGACTTATTAAAACATCATGTTACTAAAAAGACTCAATCTGTTAGAGCTCTTGTCTTATTAAAACATCGTGTTACTTAAAAGACTCAATCTGTTAGAACACTTGACTTATTGAAACATCATGTTACTAAAAAGACTCTATCTGTTAGAACACTTGTCTTATTAAAACATCATGTTACTAAAAAGACTCAATCTGTTAGAACACTTGACTTATTAGAACATCATGTTACTAAAAAGACTCAATCTGTTAGAACACTTGACTTATTAAAACATCATGTTACTAAAAAGACTCAATCTGTTAGAACACTTGACTTATTAAAACATCATGTTACTAAAAAGACTCAGTCTGTTAGAACACTTGACTTATTAAAACATCATGTTACTAAAAAGACTCAATCAGTTAGAACTCTTGTCTTATTAAAACATCATGTTACTAAAAAGACTCAATCTGTTAGAACTCTTGTCTTATTAAAACATCATGCTACTAAAAAGACTCAATCTGTTAGAACACTTGACTTATTAAAACATCATGTTACTAAAAAGACTCAATCTGTTAGAACACTTGACTTATTAAAACATCATGTTACTAAAAAGACTCAATCTGTTAGAACTCTTGTCTTATTAAAACATCGTGTTACTAAAAAGACTCAATCTGTTAGAGCTCTTGACTTATTAAAACATCATGTTACTAAAAAGACTCAATCTGTTAGAACACTTGACTTATTAGAACATCATGTTACTAAAAAGACTCAATCTGTTAGAACACTTGTCTTATTAAAACATCATGTTACTAAAAAGACTCAATCTGTTACAACACTTGACTTATTAAAACATTGTGTTACTAAAAAGACTCAATCTGTTAGAACACTTGACTTATTAAAACATCGTGTTACTAAAAAGACTCAATCTGTTAGAACACTTGACTTATTAAAACATCGTGTTACTAAAAAGACTCAATCTGTTAAAACTCTTGTCTTATTAAAACATCGTGTTACTAAAAAGACTCAATCTGTTAGAGCTCTTGACTTATTAAAACATCACGTTACTAAAAAGACTCAATCTGTTAGAACACTTGACCTATTGAAACATCAGGTTACTAAAAAGACTCAATCTGTTAGAACACTTGACTTTTTAAAACATCGTGTAACTAAAAAGACTCAATCTGTTAGAACACTTGTCTTATTAAAACATCATGTTACTAAAAAGACTCAATCTGTTAGAACACTTGACTTATTAGAACATCATGTTACTAAAAAGACTCAATCTGTTAGAACACTTGACTTTTTAAAACATCGTGTAACTAAAAAGACTCAATCTGTTAGAACACTTGACTTTTTAAAACATCGTGTAACTAAAAAGACTCAATCTGTTAGAACACTTGACTTATTAAAACATCATGTTACTAAAAAGACTCAATCTGTTAGAACACTTGACTTATTAAAACATCATGTTACTAAAAAGACTCAATCTGTTAGAACTCTTGTCTTATTAAAACATCGTGTTACTAAAAAGACTCAATCTGTTAGAGCTCTTGACTTATTAAAACATCATGTTACTAAAAAGACTCAATCTGTTAGAGCACTTGTCTTATTAAAACATCATGTTACTAAAAAGACTCAATCTGTTAGAACACTTGACTTATTAGAACATCATGTTACTAAAAAGACTCAATCTGTTAGAACACTTGTCTTATTAAAACATCATGTTACTAAAAAGACTCAATCTGTTACAACACTTGTCTTATTAAAACATCATGTTACTAAAAAGACTCAATCTGTTAGAACACTTGACTAATAAAACATCGTGTTACTTAAAAGACTCAATCTGTCAGAACACTTGTCTTAGTAAAACATTGTGTTACTAAAAAGACTCAATCTGTTAGAACACTTGACTTATTAAAACATCGTGTTACTAAAAAGACTCAATCTGTTAGAGCTCTTGACTTATTAAAACATCACGTTACTAAAAAGACTCAATCTGTTAGAACACTTGACCTATTGAAACATCAGGTTACTAAAAAGACTCAATCTGTTAGAACACTTGACTTTTTAAAACATCGTGTAACTAAAAAGACTCAATCTGTTAGAACACTTGTCTTATTAAAACATCATGTTACTAAAAAGACTCAATCTGTTAGAACACTTGACTTATTAAAACATCATGTTACTAAAAAGACTCAATCTGTTAGAACACTTGACTTATTAAAACATCGTGTTACTAAAAAGACTCAATCTGTTAGAACACTTGACTTATTAAAACATCGTGTTACTAAAAAGACTCAATCTGTTAGAGCTCTTGACTTATTAAAACATCGTGTTACTAAAAAGACTCAAACTGTTAGAGCTCTTGACTTATTAAAACATCATGTTACTAAAAAGACTCAATCTGTTAGAGCTCTTGACTTATTTAAACATCATGTTACTAAAAAGACTCAATCTGTTAGAGCTCTTGACTTATTTAAACATCATGTTACTAAAAAGACTCAAACTGTTAGAGCTCTTGACTTATTAAAACATCGTGTTACTAAAAAGACTCAATCTGTTAGAGCTCTTGACTTATTTAAACATCATGTTACTAAAAAGACTCAATCTATTAGAACACTTGACTTATTAAAACATCGTGTTACTAAAAAGACTCAATCTGTTAGAGCTCTTGACTTATTAAAACATCGTGTTACTAAAAAGACTCAATCTGTTAGAACACTTGACTTATTAAAACATCGTGTTACTAAAAAGACTCAATCTGTTAGAACACTTGACTTATTAAAACATCGTGTTACTAAAAAGACTCAATCTGTTAGAACACTTGACTTATTAAAACATCATGTTACTAAAAAGACTCAATCTGTTAGAACACTTGTCTTATTAAAACATCATGTTACTAAAAAGACTCAATCTGTTAGAGCTCTTGACTTATTAAAACATCATGTTACTAAAAAGACTCAATCTGTTAGAACACTTGTCTTATTAAAACATCGTGTTACTAAAAAGACTCAATCTGTTAGAGCTCTTGACTTATTAAAACATCGTGTTACTAAAAAGACTCAATCTGTTAGAGCTCTTGACTTATTAAAACATCGTGTTACTAAAAAGACTCAATCTGTTAGAACACTTGACTTATTAAAACATCGTGTTACTAAAAAGACTCAATCTGTTAGAGCTCTTGACTTATTAAAACATCGTGTTACTAAAAAGACTCAATCTGTTAGAACACTTGTCTTATTAAAACATCGTGTTACTAAAAAGACTCAATCTGTTAGAGCTCTTGACTTATTAAAACATCGTGTTACTAAAAAGACTCAATCTGTTAGAACACTTGACTTATTAAAACATCGTGTTACTAAAAAGACTCAATCTGTTAGAACACTTGTCTTATTAAAACATCGTGTTACTAAAAAGACTCAATCTGTTAGAACACTTGACTTATTAAAACATCATGTTACTAAAAAGACTCAATCTGTTAGAACACTTGTCTTATTAAAACATTGTGTTACTAAAAAGACTCAATCTGTTAGAACACTTGTCTTATTAAAACATCGTGTTACTAAAAAGACTCAATCTGTTAGAGCTCTTGTCTTATTAAAACATCGTGTTACTAAAAAGACTCAATCTGTTAGAGCTCTTGACTTATTAAAACATCATGTTACTAAAAAGACTCAATCTGCTAGAACACTTGACTTATTAAAACATCATGTTACTAAAAAGACTCAATCTGTTAGAACACTTGACTTATTAAAACATCATGTTACTAAAAAGACTCAATCTGTTAGAACACTTGTCTTATTAAAACATCGTGTTACTAAAAAGACTCAATCTGTTAGAGCTCTTGTCTTATTAAAACATCATGTTACTAAAAAGACTCAATCTGTTAGAGCTCTTGACTTATTAAAACATCGTGTTACTAAAAAGACTCAATCTGTTAGAACACTTGACTTATTAAAACATCATGTTACTAAAAAGACTCAATCTGTTAGAACACTTGTCTTATTAAAACATCGTGTTACTAAAAAGACTCAATCTGTTAGAGCACTTGTCTTATTAAAACATCATGTTACTAAAAAGACTCAATCTGTTAGAACACTTGACTTATTAAAACATCATGTTACTAAAAAGACTCAATCTGTTAGAGCACTTGTCTTATTAAAACATCATGTTACTAAAAAGACTCAATCTGTTAGAACACTTGACTTATTAAAACATCATGTTACTAAAAAGACTCAATCTGTTAGAGCACTTGTCTTATTAAAACATCGTGTTACTAAAAAGACTCAATCTGTTAGAACACTTGTCTTATTAAAACATCGTGTTACTAAAAAGACTCAATCTGTTAGAGCACTTGACTTATTAAAACATCATGTTACTAAAAAGACTCAATCTGTTAGAACACTTGTCTTATTAAAACATCGTGTTACTAAAAAGACTCAATCTGTTAGAGCACTTGACTTATTAAAACATCATGTTACTAAAAAGACTCAATCTGTTAGAACACTTGACTTATTAAAACATCATGTTACTAAAAAGACTCAATCTGTTAGAGCACTTGTCTTATTAAAACATCATGTTACTAAAAAGACTCAATCTGTTAGAACACTTGTCTTATTAAAACATCGTGTTACTAAAAAGACTCAATCTGTTAGAACACTTGACTTATTAAAACATCATGTTACTAAAAAGACTCAATCTGTTAGAACACTTGACCTATTGAAACATCATGTTACTAAAAAGACTCAATATGTTAGAACACTTGACTTATTAAAACATCGTGTAACTAAAAAGACTCAATCTGTTAGAACACTTGACTTATTAAAACATCATGTTACTAAAAAGACTCAATCTGTTAGAACACTTGACTTATTAAAACATCGTGTTACTAAAAAGACTCACTCTGTTAGAACACTTGACTTATTAAAACATCATGTTACTAAAAAGACTCAATCTGTTAGAACACTTGACTTATTAAAACATCGTGTAACTAAAAAGACTCAATCTGTTAGAACACTTGACTTATTAAAACATCATGTTACTAAAAAGACTCAATCTGTTAGAACACTTGACTTATTAAAACATCGTGTTACTAAAAAGACTCAATCTGTTAGAACACTTGACTTATTAAAACATCATGTTACTAAAAAGACTCAATCTGTTAGAACGCTTGACTTATTAAAACATCGTGTTACTAAAAAGACTCAATCTGTTAGAACACTTGACTTATTAAAACATCATGTTACTAAAAAGACTCAATCTGTTAGAACACTTGACCTATTGAAACATCATGTTACTAAAAAGACTCAATCTGTTAGAACACTTGACTTATTAAAACATCGTGTAACTAAAAAGACTCAATCTGTTAGAACACTTGACTTATTAAAACATCATGTTACTAAAAAGACTCAATCTGTTAGAACACTTGACTTATTAAAACATCGTGTAACTAAAAAGACTCAATCTGTTAGAACACTTGACTTATTAAAACATCATGTTACTAAAAAGACTCAATCTGTTAGAACACTTGACTTATTAAAACATCATGTTACTAAAAAGACTCAATCTGTTAGAACACTTGACTTATTAAAACATCGTGTAACTAAAAAGACTCAATCTGTTAGAACACTTGACTTATTAAAACATCATGTTACTAAAAAGACTCAATCTGTTAGAACACTTGACTTATTAAAACATCGTGTTACTAAAAAGACTCAATCTGTTAGAACACTTGACTTATTAAAACATCATGTTACTAAAAAGACTCAATCTGTTAGAACGCTTGACTTATTAAAACATCGTGTTACTAAAAAGACTCAATCTGTTAGAGCTCTTGACTTATTAAAACATCGTGTTACTAAAAAGACTCAATCTGTTAGAGCTCTTGACTTATTAAAACATCGTGTTACTAAAAAGACTCAATCTGTTAGAGCTCTTGACTTATTAAAACATCGTGTTACTAAAAAGACTCAATCTGTTAGAGCTCTTGACTTATTAAAACATCGTGTTACTAAAAAGACTCAATCTGTTAGAACACTTGTCTTATTAAAACATCGTGTTACTAAAAAGACTCAATCTGTTAGAGCTCTTGACTTATTAAAACATCGTGTTACTAAAAAGACTCAATCTGTTAGAGCTCTTGACTTATTTAAACATCATGTTACTAAAAAGACTCAATCTGTTAGAACACTTGTCTTATTAAAACATCATGTTACTAAAAAGACTCAATCTGTTAGAACACTTGTCTTATTAAAACATCATGTTACTAAAAAGACTCAATCTGTTAGAACACTTGTCTTATTAAAACATCATGTTACTAAAAAGACTCAATCTGTTAGAGCTCTTGTCTTATTAAAACATCATGTTACTAAAAAGACTCAATCTGTTAGAGCACTTGACTTATTAAAACATCATGTTACTAAAAAGACTCAATCTGTTAGAACACTTGACTTATTAAAACATCGTGTTACTAAAAAGACTCACTCTGTTAGAACACTTGACTTATTAAAACATCGTGTAACTAAAAAGACTCAATCTGTTAGAACACTTGACTTATTAAAACATCATGTTACTAAAAAGACTCAATCTGTTAGAACACTTGACTTATTAAAACATCATGTTACTAAAAAGACTCAATCTGTTAGAACACTTGACTTATTAAAACATCATGTTACTAAAAAGACTCAATCTGTTAGAACACTTGTCTTATTAAAACATCATGTTACTAAAAAGACTCAATCTGTTAGAACACTTGACTTATTAAAACATCGTGTTACTAAAAAGACTCAATCTGTTAGAACACTTGACTTATTAAAACATCGTGTTACTAAAAAGACTCAATCTGTTAGAACACTTGACTTATTAAAACATCATGTAACTAAAAAGACTCAATCTGTTAGAACACTTGACTTATTAAAACATCATGTTACTAAAAAGACTCAATCTGTTAGAACACTTGACTTATTAAAACATCGTGTTACTAAAAAGACTCAATCTGTTAGAACACTTGACTTATTAAAACATCATGTTACTAAAAAGACTCAATCTGTTAGAACACTTGACTTATTAAAACATCATGTTACTAAAAAGACTCAATCTGTTAGAACACTTGTCTTATTAAAACATCATGTTACTAAAAAGACTCAATCTGTTAGAACACTTGACTTATTAAAACATCGTGTTACTAAAATGACTCAATCTGTTAGAACACTTGACTTATTAAAACATCGTGTTACTAAAAAGACTCAATCTGTTAGAACACTTGACTTATTAAAACATCATGTAACTAAAAAGACTCAATCTGTTAGAACACTTGACTTATTAAAACATCATGTTACTAAAAAGACTCAATCTGTTAGAACACTTGACTTATTAAAACATCGTGTTACTAAAAAGACTCAATCTGTTAGAACACTTGACTTATTAAAACATCGTGTTACTAAAAAGACTCAATCTGTTAGAGCTCTTGACTTATTAAAACATCGTGTTACTAAAAAGACTCAATCTGTTAGAGCTCTTGACTTATTAAAACATCATGTTACTAAAAAGACTCAATCTGTTAGAGCTCTTGACTTATTAAAACATCGTGTTACTAAAAAGACTCAATCTGTTAGAACACTTGTCTTATTAAAACATCGTGTTACTAAAAAGACTCAATCTGTTAGAGCTCTTGACTTATTAAAACATCGTGTTACTAAAAAGACTCAATCTGTTAGAACACTTGTCTTATTAAAACATCATGTTACTAAAAAGACTCAATCTGTTAGAACACTTGACTTATTAAAACATCATGTTACTAAAAAGACTCAATCTGTTAGAGCTCTTGACTTATTAAAACATCATGTTACTAAAAAGACTCAATCTGTTAGAGCTCTTGACTTATTAAAACATCATGTTACTAAAAAGACTCAATCTGTTAGAGCTCTTGACTTATTTAAACATCATGTTACTAAAAAGACTCAATCTGTTAGAACACTTGTCTTATTAAAACATCATGTTACTAAAAAGACTCAATCTGTTAGAACACTTGTCTTATTAAAACATCATGTTACTAAAAAGACTCAATCTGTTAGAACACTTGTCTTATTAAAACATCATGTTACTAAAAAGACTCAATCTGTTAGAGCTCTTGTCTTATTAAAACATCATGTTACTAAAAAGACTCAATCTGTTAGAACACTTGACTTATTAAAACATCATGTTACTAAAAAGACTCAATCTGTTAGAACACTTGACTTATTAAAACATCATGTTACTAAAAAGACTCAATCTGTTAGAACACTTGTCTTATTAAAACATCATGTTACTAAAAAGACTCAATCTGTTAGAGCACTTGACTTATTAAAACATCATGTTACTAAAAAGACCCAATCTGTTAGAACACTTGTCTTATTAAAACATCATGTTACTAAAAAGACTCAATCTGTTAGAGCACTTGACTTATTAAAACATCATGTTACTAAAAAGACTCAATCTGTTAGAACACTTGACTTATTAAAACATCATGTTACTAAAAAGACCCAATCTGTTAGAACACTTGTCTTATTAAAACATCATGTTACTAAAAAGACTCAATCTGTTAGAACACTTGTCTTATTAAAACATCATGTTACTAAAAAGACTCAATCTGTTAGAACACTTGACTTATTAAAACAACATGTTACTAAAAAGACTCAATCTGTTAGAACACTTGACTTATTAAAACATCATGTTACTAAAAAGACTCAATCTGTTAGAACACTTGTCTTATTAAAACATCATGTTACTAAAAAGACTCAATCTGTTAGAACACTTGACTTATTAAAACATCATGTTACTAAAAAGACTCAATCTGTTAGAACTCTTGTCTTATTAAAACATCATGTTACTAAAAAGACTCAATCTGTTAGAGCTCTTGTCTTATTAAAACATCATGTTACTAAAAAGACTCAATCTGTTAGAACACTTGACTTATTAAAACATCATGTTACTAAAAAGACCCAATCTGTTAGAACACTTGTCTTATTAAAACATCATGTTACTAAAAAGACTCAATCTGTTAGAGCACTTGACTTATTAAAACATCATGTTACTAAAAAGACTCAATCTGTTAGAACACTTGTCTTATTAAAACATCATGTTACTAAAAAGACTCAATCTGTTAGAGCTCTTGTCTTATTAAAACATCATGTTACTAAAAAGACTCAATCTGTTAGAACACTTGTCTTATTAAAACATCATGTTACTAAAAAGACTCAATCTGTTAGAGCTCTTGTCTTATTAAAACATCATGTTACTAAAAAGACTCAATCTGTTAGAACACTTGACTTATTAAAACATCATGTTACTAAAAAGACTCAATCTGTTAGAACACTTGACTTATTAAAACATCATGTTACTAAAAAGACTCAATCTATTAGAACACTTGTCTTATTAAAACATCATGTTACTAAAAAGACTCAATCTGTTAGAACTCTTGTCTTATTAAAACATCATGTTACTAAAAAGACTCAATCTGTTAGAACACTTGACTTATTAAAACATCATGTTACTAAAAAGACTCAATCTGTTAGAACACTTGACTTATTAAAACATCATGTTACTAAAAAGACTCAATCTGTTAGAACACTTGTCTTATTAAAACATCATGTTACTAAAAAGACTCAATCTGTTAGAACACTTGACTTATTAAAACATCATGTTACTAAAAAGACTCAATCTGTTAGAACACTTGACTTATTAAAACATCATGTTACTAAAAAGACTCAATCTGTTAGAACACTTGACTTATTAAAACATCATGTTACTAAAAAGGCTCAATCTGTTAGAGCTCTTGTCTTATTAAAACATCATGTTACTAAAAAGACTCAATCTGTTAGAGCTCTTGACTTATTAAAACATCATGTTACTAAAAAGACCCAATCTGTTAGAACACTTGTCTTATTAAAACATCATGTTACTAAAAACACTCAAACTGTTAGAACACTTGACTTATTAAAACATCATGTTACTAAAAAGACTCAATCTGTTAGAGCTCTTGTCTTATTAAAACATGATGTTACTAAAAAGACTCAATCTGTTAGAACACTTGACTTATTAAAACATCATGTTACTAAAAAGACTCAATCTGTTAGTACACTTGTCTTATTAAAACATCATGTTACTAAAAAGACTCAATCTGTTAGAACACTTGTCTTATTAAAACATCATGTTACTAAAAAGACTCAATCTGTTAGAACTCTTGACTTATTAAAACATCATGTTACTAAAAAGACTCAATCTGTTAGAACACTTGTCTTATTAAAACATCATGTTACTAAAAAGACTCAATCTGTTAGAGCTCTTGTCTTATTAAAACATCATGTTACTAAAAAGACTCAATCTGTTAGAGCTCTTGACTTATTAAAACATCATGTTACTAAAAAGACTCAATCTGTTAGAACACTTGTCTTATTAAAACATCATGTTACTAAAAAGACTCAATCTGTTAGAACACTTGTCTTATTAAAACATCATGTTACTAAAAAGACTCAATCTGTTAGAACACTTGTCTTATTAAAACATCATGTTACTAAAAAGACTCAATCTGTTAGAGCTCTTGTCTTATTAAAACATCATGTTACTAAAAAGACTCAATCTGTTAGAGCTCTTGTCTTATTAAAACATCATGTTACTAAAAAGACTCAATCTGTTAGAGCTCTTGACTTATTAAAACATCATGTTACTAAAAAGACTCAATCTGTTAGAACACTTGACTTATTAGAACATCGTGTTACTAAAAAGACTCAATCTGTTACAGCTCTTGACTTATTAAAACATCATGTTACTAAAAAGACTCAATCTGTTAGAACACTTGACTTATTAGAACATCGTGTTACTAAAAAGACTCAATCTGTTAGAGCTCTTGTCTTATTAAAACATCATGTTACTAAAAAGACTCAATCTGTTAGAGCTCTTGTCTTATTAAAACATCATGTTACTAAAAAGACTCAATCTGTTAGAGCTCTTGTCTTATTAAAACATCATGTTACTAAAAAGACTCAATCTGTTAGAACACTTGTCTTATTAAAACATCATGTTACTAAAAAGACTCAATCTGTTAGAACACTTGTCTTATTAAAACATCATGTTACTAAAAAGACTCAATCTGTTAGAACACTTGACTTATTAAAACATCGTGTTACTAAAAAGACTCAATCTGTTAGAACACTTGACTTATTAAAACATCGTGTTACTAAAAAGACTCAATCTGTTAGAACACTTGACTTATTAAAACATCATGTAACTAAAAAGACTCAATCTGTTAGAACACTTGACTTATTAAAACATCATGTTACTAAAAAGACTCAATCTGTTAGAACACTTGACTTATTAAAACATCGTGTTACTAAAAAGACTCAATCTGTTAGAACACTTGACTTATTAAAACATCATGTTACTAAAAAGACTCAATCTGTTAGAACACTTGACTTATTAAAACATCATGTTACTAAAAAGACTCAATCTGTTAGAACACTTGTCTTATTAAAACATCATGTTACTAAAAAGACTCAATCTGTTAGAACACTTGACTTATTAAAACATCGTGTTACTAAAATGACTCAATCTGTTAGAACACTTGACTTATTAAAACATCGTGTTACTAAAAAGACTCAATCTGTTAGAACACTTGACTTATTAAAACATCATGTAACTAAAAAGACTCAATCTGTTAGAACACTTGACTTATTAAAACATCATGTTACTAAAAAGACTCAATCTGTTAGAACACTTGACTTATTAAAACATCGTGTTACTAAAAAGACTCAATCTGTTAGAACACTTGTCTTATTAAAACATCATGTTACTAAAAAGACTCAATCTGTTAGAGCTCTTGACTTATTAAAACATCGTGTTACTAAAAAGACTCAATCTGTTAGAGCTCTTGACTTATTTAAACATCATGTTACTAAAAAGACTCAATCTGTTAGAACACTTGTCTTATTAAAACATCATGTTACTAAAAAGACTCAATCTGTTAGAACACTTGTCTTATTAAAACATCATGTTACTAAAAAGACTCAATCTGTTAGAACACTTGTCTTATTAAAACATCGTGTTACTAAAAAGACTCAATCTGTTAGAGCTCTTGACTTATTAAAACATCATGTTACTAAAAAGACTCAATCTGTTAGAGCTCTTGTCTTATTAAAACATCATGTTACTAAAAAGACTCAATCTGTTAGAACACTTGTCTTATTAAAACATCATGTTACTAAAAAGACTCAATCTGTTAGAGCACTTGACTTATTAAAACATCATGTTACTAAAAAGACCCAATCTGTTAGAACACTTGTCTTATTAAAACATCATGTTACTAAAAAGACTCAATCTGTTAGAGCACTTGACTTATTAAAACATCATGTTACTAAAAAGACTCAATCTGTTAGAACACTTGACTTATTAAAACATCATGTTACTAAAAAGACCCAATCTGTTAGAACACTTGTCTTATTAAAACATCATGTTACTAAAAAGACTCAATCTGTTAGAACACTTGTCTTATTAAAACATCATGTTACTAAAAAGACCCAATCTGTTAGAACACTTGTCTTATTAAAACATCATGTTACTAAAAAGACTCAATCTGTTAGAGCACTTGACTTATTAAAACATCATGTTACTAAAAAGACTCAATCTGTTAGAACACTTGTCTTATTAAAACATCATGTTACTAAAAAGACTCAATCTGTTAGAGCTCTTGTCTTATTAAAACATCATGTTACTAAAAAGACTCAATCTGTTAGAACACTTGTCTTATTAAAACATCATGTTACTAAAAAGACTCAATCTGTTAGAGCTCTTGTCTTATTAAAACATCATGTTACTAAAAACACTCAAACTGTTAGAACACTTGACTTATTAAAACATCATGTTACTAAAAAGACTCAATCTGTTAGAGCTCTTGTCTTATTAAAACATGATGTTACTAAAAAGACTCAATCTGTTAGAACACTTGACTTATTAAAACATCATGTTACTAAAAAGACTCAATCTGTTAGTACACTTGTCTTATTAAAACATCATGTTACTAAAAAGACTCAATCTGTTAGAACACTTGTCTTATTAAAACATCATGTTACTAAAAAGACTCAATCTGTTAGAACTCTTGACTTATTAAAACATCATGTTACTAAAAAGACTCAATCTGTTAGAACACTTGTCTTATTAAAACATCATGTTACTAAAAAGACTCAATCTGTTAGAGCTCTTGTCTTATTAAAACATCATGTTACTAAAAAGACTCAATCTGTTAGAGCTCTTGACTTATTAAAACATCATGTTACTAAAAAGACTCAATCTCTTAGAGCTCTTGTCTTATTAAAACATCATGTTACTAAAAAGACTCAATCTGTTAGAACACTTGTCTTATTAAAACATCATGTTACTAAAAAGACTCAATCTGTTAGAGCTCTTGACTTATTAAAACATCATGTTACTAAAAAGACTCAATCTGTTAGAACACTTGACTTATTAGAACATCGTGTTACTAAAAAGACTCAATCTGTTACAGCTCTTGACTTATTAAAACATCATGTTACTAAAAAGACTCAATCTGTTAGAACACTTGACTTATTAGAACATCGTGTTACTAAAAAGACTCAATCTGTTAGAACACTTGACTTATTAAAACATCATGTTACTAAAAAGACTCAATCTGTTAGAGCTCTTGTCTTATTAAAACATCATGTTACTAAAAAGACTCAATCTGTTAGAGCTCTTGTCTTATTAAAACATCATGTTACTAAAAAGACTCAATCTGTTAGAGCTCTTGTCTTATTAAAACATCATGTTACTAAAAAGACTCAATCTGTTAGAACACTTGTCTTATTAAAACATCATGTTACTAAAAAGACTCAATCTGTTAGAGCTCTTGACTTATTAAAACATCATGTTACTAAAAAGACTCAATCTGTTAGAACACTTGTCTTATTAAAACATCATGTTACTAAAAAGACTCAATCTGTTAGAACACTTGACTTATTAAAACATCATGTTACTAAAAAGACTCAATCTGTTAGAACACTTGACTTATTAGAACATCGTGTTACTAAAAAGACTCAATCTGTTACAGCTCTTGACTTATTAAAACATCATGTTACTAAAAAGACTCAATCTGTTAGAACACTTGACTTATTAGAACATCGTGTTACTAAAAAGACTCAATCTGTTAGAGCTCTTGTCTTATTAAAACATCATGTTACTAAAAAGACTCAATCTGTTAGAGCTCTTGTCTTATTAAAACATCATGTTACTAAAAAGACTCAATCTGTTAGAGCTCTTGACTTATTAGAACATCGTGTTACTAAAAAGACTCAATCTGTTAGAACACTTGACTTATTAGAACATCATGTTACTAAAAAGACTCAATCTGTTACAGCTCTTGACTTATTAAAACATCCTGTTACTAAAAAGACTCAATCTGTTAGAACACTTGACTTATTAAAAGATCGTGTTACTAAAAAGACTCAATCTGTTAGAACACTTGGCTTATTAAAACATCATGTTACTAAAAAGACTCAATCTGTTACAGCTCTTGACTTATTAAAACATTGTGTTACTAAAAAGACTCAATCTGTTAGAACTCTTGTCTTATTAAAACATCGTGTTACTAAAAAGACTCAATCTGTTAGAGCTCTTGTCTTATTAAAACATCATGTTACTAAAAAGACGCCATCTGTTAGAACACTTGTCTTATTAAAACATCGTGTTACTAAAAAGACTCAATCTGTTAGAACACTTGACTTATTAAAACATCATGTTACTAAAAAGACTCAATCTGTTAGAACACTTGTCTTATTAAAACATCGTGTTACTAAAAAGACTCAATCTGTTAGAACACTTGACTTATTAAACATCGTGTTACTAAAAAGACTCCATCTGTTAGAACACTTGTCTTATTAAAACATCATGTTACTAAAAAGACTCAATCTGTTAGAGCTCTTGTCTTATTAAAACATCATGTTACTAAAAAGACTCAATCTGTTAGAGCTCTTGTCTTATTAAAACATCATGTTACTAAAAAGACTCCATCTGTTAGAACACTTGTCTTATTAAAACATCATGTTACTAAAAAGACTCAATCTGTTACAGCTCTTGTCTTATTAAAACATCATGTTACTAAAAAGACTCCATCTGTTAGAACACTTGTCTTATTAAAACATCGTGTTACTAAAAAGACTCAATCTGTTAGAACACTTGACTTATTAAACATCGTGTTACTAAAAAGACTCAATCTGTTAGAACACTTGTCTTATTAAAACATCATGTTACTAAAAAGACTCAATCTGTTAGAACACTTGACTTATTAAAACATCGTGTTACTAAAAAGACTCAATCTGTTAGAACACTTGACTTATTAAAACATCGTGTTACTAAAAAGACTCAATCTGTTAGAACACTTGACTTATTAAAACATCATGTAACTAAAAAGACTCAATCTGTTAGAACACTTGACTTATTAAAACATCATGTTACTAAAAAGACTCAATCTGTTAGAACACTTGACTTATTAAAACATCGTGTTACTAAAAAGACTCAATCTGTTAGAACACTTGACTTATTAAAACATCATGTTACTAAAAAGACTCAATCTGTTAGAACACTTGACTTATTAAAACATCATGTTACTAAAAAGACTCAATCTGTTAGAACACTTGTCTTATTAAAACATCATGTTACTAAAAAGACTCAATCTGTTAGAACACTTGACTTATTAAAACATCGTGTTACTAAAATGACTCAATCTGTTAGAACACTTGACTTATTAAAACATCGTGTTACTAAAAAGACTCAATCTGTTAGAACACTTGACTTATTAAAACATCATGTAACTAAAAAGACTCAATCTGTTAGAACACTTGACTTATTAAAACATCATGTTACTAAAAAGACTCAATCTGTTAGAACACTTGACTTATTAAAACATCGTGTTACTAAAAAGACTCAATCTGTTAGAACACTTGACTTATTAAAACATCGTGTTACTAAAAAGACTCAATCTGTTAGAGCTCTTGACTTATTAAAACATCGTGTTACTAAAAAGACTCAATCTGTTAGAGCTCTTGACTTATTAAAACATCATGTTACTAAAAAGACTCAATCTGTTAGAGCTCTTGACTTATTAAAACATCGTGTTACTAAAAAGACTCAATCTGTTAGAGCTCTTGACTTATTTAAACATCATGTTACTAAAAAGACTCAATCTGTTAGAACACTTGTCTTATTAAAACATCATGTTACTAAAAAGACTCAATCTGTTAGAACACTTGTCTTATTAAAACATCATGTTACTAAAAAGACTCAATCTGTTAGAACACTTGTCTTATTAAAACATCATGTTACTAAAAAGACTCAATCTGTTAGAACACTTGTCTTATTAAAACATCATGTTACTAAAAAGACTCAATCTGTTAGAGCTCTTGTCTTATTAAAACATCATGTTACTAAAAAGACTCAATCTGTTAGAGCTCTTGACTTATTAAAACATCATGTTACTAAAAAGACTCAATCTGTTAGAACACTTGTCTTATTAAAACATCATGTTACTAAAAAGACTCAATCTGTTAGAGCACTTGACTTATTAAAACATCATGTTACTAAAAAGACCCAATCTGTTAGAACACTTGTCTTATTAAAACATCATGTTACTAAAAAGACTCAATCTGTTAGAACACTTGACTTATTAAAACATCATGTTACTAAAAAGACTCAATCTGTTAGAACACTTGTCTTATTAAAACATCATGTTACTAAAAAGACTCAATCTGTTAGAGCACTTGACTTATTAAAACATCATGTTACTAAAAAGACCCAATCTGTTAGAACACTTGTCTTATTAAAACATCATGTTACTAAAAAGACTCAATCTGTTAGAGCACTTGACTTATTAAAACATCATGTTACTAAAAAGACTCAATCTGTTAGAACACTTGACTTATTAAAACATCATGTTACTAAAAAGACCCAATCTGTTAGAACACTTGTCTTATTAAAACATCATGTTACTAAAAAGACTCAATCTGTTAGAACTCTTGTCTTATTAAAACATCATGTTACTAAAAAGACTCAATCTGTTAGAACACTTGACTTATTAAAACATCATGTTACTAAAAAGACCCAATCTGTTAGAACACTTGTCTTATTAAAACATCATGTTACTAAAAAGACTCAATCTGTTAGAACACTTGTCTTATTAAAACATCATGTTACTAAAAAGACCCAATCTGTTAGAACACTTGTCTTATTAAAACATCATGTTACTAAAAAGACTCAATCTGTTAGAGCACTTGACTTATTAAAACATCATGTTACTAAAAAGACTCAATCTGTTAGAACACTTGTCTTATTAAAACATCATGTTACTAAAAAGACTCAATCTGTTAGAGCTCTTGTCTTATTAAAACATCATGTTACTAAAAAGACTCAATCTGTTAGAACACTTGTCTTATTAAAACATCATGTTACTAAAAAGACTCAATCTGTTAGAGCTCTTGTCTTATTAAAACATCATGTTACTAAAAACACTCAAACTGTTAGAACACTTGACTTATTAAAACATCATGTTACTAAAAAGACTCAATCTGTTAGAGCTCTTGTCTTATTAAAACATGATGTTACTAAAAAGACTCAATCTGTTAGAACACTTGACTTATTAAAACATCATGTTACTAAAAAGACTCAATCTGTTAGTACACTTGTCTTATTAAAACATCATGTTACTAAAAAGACTCAATCTGTTAGAACACTTGTCTTATTAAAACATCATGTTACTAAAAAGACTCAATCTGTTAGAACTCTTGACTTATTAAAACATCATGTTACTAAAAAGACTCAATCTGTTAGAACACTTGTCTTATTAAAACATCATGTTACTAAAAAGACTCAATCTGTTAGAGCTCTTGTCTTATTAAAACATCATGTTACTAAAAAGACTCAATCTGTTAGAGCTCTTGACTTATTAAAACATCATGTTACTAAAAAGACTCAATCTGTTAGAACACTTGTCTTATTAAAACATCATGTTACTAAAAAGACTCAATCTGTTAGAACACTTGTCTTATTAAAACATCGTGTTACTAAAAAGGCTCAATCTGTTAGAACACTTGTCTTATTAAAACATCATGTTACTAAAAAGACTCAATCTGTTAGAACACTTGACTTATTAAAACATCATGTTACTAAAAAGACTCAATCTGTTAGAGCTCTTGTCTTATTAAAACATCATGTTACTAAAAAGACTCAATCTCTTAGAGCTCTTGTCTTATTAAAACATCATGTTACTAAAAAGACTCAATCTGTTAGAACACTTGTCTTATTAAAACATCATGTTACTAAAAAGACTCAATCTGTTAGAGCTCTTGTCTTATTAAAACATCGTGTTACTAAAAAGACTCAATCTGTTAGAACACTTGTCTTATTAAAACATCATGTTACTAAAAAGACCCAATCTGTTAGAACACTTGTCTTATTAAAACATCATGTTACTAAAAAGACTCAATCTGTTAGAACACTTGTCTTATTAAAACATCATGTTACTAAAAAGACTCAATCTGTTAGAACACTTGACTTATTAAAACATCATGTTACTAAAAAGACTCAATCTGTTAGAACACTTGTCTTATTAAAACATCGTGTTACTAAAAAGACCCAATCTGTTAGAACACTTGTCTTATTAAAACATCATGTTACTAAAAAGACTCAATCTGTTAGAGCACTTGACTTATTAAAACATCATGTTACTAAAAAGACTCAATCTGTTAGAACACTTGTCTTATTAAAACATCATGTTACTAAAAAGACTCAATCTGTTAGAGCTCTTGTCTTATTAAAACATCATGTTACTAAAAAGACTCAATCTGTTAGAACACTTGTCTTATTAAAACATCATGTTACTAAAAAGACTCAATCTGTTAGAGCTCTTGTCTTATTAAAACATCATGTTACTAAAAACACTCAAACTGTTAGAACACTTGACTTATTAAAACATCATGTTACTAAAAAGACTCAATCTGTTAGAGCTCTTGTCTTATTAAAACATGATGTTACTAAAAAGACTCAATCTGTTAGAACACTTGACTTATTAAAACATCATGTTACTAAA
Source organism: Mantis religiosa (assembly GCA_030765055.1). Classification (NCBI taxonomy): domain Eukaryota; kingdom Metazoa; phylum Arthropoda; class Insecta; order Mantodea; family Mantidae; genus Mantis; species Mantis religiosa. Next base: position 190,074,449 of record CM060957.1, on the reverse strand, counting down.
AAGACTCAATCTGTTAGTACACTTGTCTTATTAAAACATCATGTTACTAAAAAGACTCAATCTGTTAGAACACTTGTCTTATTAAAACATCATGTTACTAAAAAGACTCAATCTGTTAGAACTCTTGACTTATTAAAACATCATGTTACTAAAAAGACTCAATCTGTTAGAACACTTGTCTTATTAAAACATCATGTTACTAAAAAGACTCAATCTGTTAGAGCTCTTGTCTTATTAAAACATCATGTTACTAAAAAGACTCAATCTGTTAGAGCTCTTGACTTATTAAAACATCATGTTACTAAAAAGACTCAATCTGTTAGAACACTTGTCTTATTAAAACATCATGTTACTAAAAAGACTCAATCTGTTAGAACACTTGTCTTATTAAAACATCGTGTTACTAAAAAGGCTCAATCTGTTAGAACACTTGTCTTATTAAAACATCATGTTACTAAAAAGACTCAATCTGTTAGAACACTTGACTTATTAAAACATCATGTTACTAAAAAGACTCAATCTGTTAGAGCTCTTGTCTTATTAAAACATCATGTTACTAAAAAGACTCAATCTCTTAGAGCTCTTGTCTTATTAAAACATCATGTTACTAAAAAGACTCAATCTGTTAGAACACTTGTCTTATTAAAACATCATGTTACTAAAAAGACTCAATCTGTTAGAGCTCTTGTCTTATTAAAACATCATGTTACTAAAAAGACTCAATCTGTTAGAACACTTGTCTTATTAAAACATCATGTTACTAAAAAGACTCAATCTGTTAGAGCTCTTGTCTTATTAAAACATCATGTTACTAAAAAGACTCAATCTCTTAGAGCTCTTGTCTTATTAAAACATCATGTTACTAAAAAGACTCAATCTGTTAGAACACTTGACTTATTAAAACATCATGTTACTAAAAAGACTCAATCTGTTAGAGCTCTTGACTTATTAAAACATCATGTTACTAAAAAGACTCAATCTGTTAGAACACTTGACTTATTAGAACATCGTGTTACTAAAAAGACTCAATCTGTTACAGCTCTTGACTTATTAAAACATCATGTTACTAAAAAGACTCAATCTGTTAGAACACTTGACTTATTAGAACATCGTGTTACTAAAAAGACTCAATCTGTTAGAGCTCTTGTCTTATTAAAACATCATGTTACTAAAAAGACTCAATCTGTTAGAACACTTGTCTTATTAAAACATCATGTTACTAAAAAGACTCAATCTGTTAGAACACTTGTCTTATTAAAACATCATGTTACTAAAAATACTCAATCTGTTAGAGCTCTTGTCTTATTAAAACATCATGTTACTAAAAAGACTCAATCTGTTAGAACACTTGACTTATTAAAACATCATGTTACTAAAAAGACTCAATCTGTTAGAACACTTGACTTATTAAAACATCATGTTACTAAAAAGACTCAATCTGTTAGAGCTCTTGTCTTATTAAAACATCATGTTACTAAAAAGACTCAATCTGTTAGAACACTTGACTTATTAAAACATCATGTTACTAAAAAGACTCAATCTGTTAGAGCTCTTGTCTTATTAAAACATCATGTTACTAAAAAGACTCAATCTGTTAGAACACTTGACTTATTAAAACATCATGTTACTAAAAAGACTCAATCTGTTAGAACACTTGACTTATTAAAACATCGTGTTACTAAAAAGACTCAATCTGTTAGAGCTCTTGTCTTATTAAAACATCATGTTACTAAAAAGACTCAATCTGTTAGAGCTCTTGTCTTATTAAAACATCATGTTACTAAAAAGACTCAATCTGTTAGAACACTTGTCTTATTAAAACATCATGTTACTAAAAAGACTCAATCTGTTAGAGCTCTTGACTTATTAAAACATCATGTTACTAAAAAGACTCAATCTGTTAGAACACTTGTCTTATTAAAACATCATGTTACTAAAAAGACTCAATCTGTTAGAACACTTGACTTATTAAAACATCATGTTACTAAAAAGACTCAATCTGTTAGAACACTTGACTTATTAGAACATCGTGTTACTAAAAAGACTCAATCTGTTACAGCTCTTGACTTATTAAAACATCATGTTACTAAAAAGACTCAATCTGTTAGAACACTTGACTTATTAGAACATCGTGTTACTAAAAAGACTCAATCTGTTAGAGCTCTTGTCTTATTAAAACATCATGTTACTAAAAAGACTCAATCTGTTAGAGCTCTTGTCTTATTAAAACATCATGTTACTAAAAAGACTCAATCTGTTAGAGCTCTTGACTTATTAGAACATCGTGTTACTAAAAAGACTCAATCTGTTAGAACACTTGTCTTATTAGAACATCATGTTACTAAAAAGACTCAATCTGTTACAGCTCTTGACTTATTAAAACATCCTGTTACTAAAAAGACTCAATCTGTTAGAACACTTGACTTATTAAAAGATCGTGTTACTAAAAAGACTCAATCTGTTAGAACACTTGGCTTATTAAAACATCATGTTACTAAAAAGACTCAATCTGTTACAGCTCTTGACTTATTAAAACATTGTGTTACTAAAAAGACTCAATCTGTTAGAACTCTTGTCTTATTAAAACATCATGTTACTAAAAAGACGCCATCTGTTAGAACACTTGTCTTATTAAAACATCGTGTTACTAAAAAGACTCAATCTGTTAGAACACTTGACTTATTAAAACATCATGTTACTAAAAAGACTCAATCTGTTAGAACACTTGTCTTATTAAAACATCGTGTTACTAAAAAGACTCAATCTGTTAGAACACTTGACTTATTAAACATCGTGTTACTAAAAAGACTCCATCTGTTAGAACACTTGTCTTATTAAAACATCATGTTACTAAAAAGACTCAATCTGTTAGAGCTCTTGTCTTATTAAAACATCATGTTACTAAAAAGACTCAATCTGTTAGAGCTCTTGTCTTATTAAAACATCATGTTACTAAAAAGACTCCATCTGTTAGAACACTTGTCTTATTAAAACATCATGTTACTAAAAAGACTCAATCTGTTACAGCTCTTGTCTTATTAAAACATCATGTTACTAAAAAGACTCCATCTGTTAGAACACTTGTCTTATTAAAACATCGTGTTACTAAAAAGACTCAATCTGTTAGAACACTTGACTTATTAAACATCGTGTTACTAAAAAGACTCAATCTGTTAGAACACTTGACTCATTAAACCATCATGTTACTAAAAAGACTCAATCTGTTAGAACACTTGTCTTATTAAAACATCATGTTACTAAAAAGACTCAATCTGTTAGAACACTTGTCTTATTAAAACATCATGTTACCAAAAAGACTCAATCTGTTAGAACACTTGACTTATTAAAACATCGTGTTACTAAAAAGACTCAATCTGTTAGAACACTTGACTTATTAAAACATCATGTTACTAAAAAGACTCAATCTGTTAGAACACTTGTCTTATTAAAACATCATGTTACCAAAAAGACTCAATCTGTTAGAACACTTGACTTATTAAAACATCGTGTTACTAAAAAGACTCAATCTGTTAGAACACTTGTCTTATTAAAACATCATGTTACTAAAAAGACTCAATCTGTTAGAACACTTGACTCATTAAAACATCATGTTACTAAAAAGACTCAATCTGTTAGAACACTTGTCTTATTAAAACATCGTGTTACTAAAAAGACTCAATCTGTTAGAACACTTGACTTATTAAAACATCATGTTACTAAAAAGACTCAATCTGTTAGAACACTTGTCTTATTAAAACATCATGTTACCAAAAAGACTCAATCTGTTAGAACACTTGACTTATTAAAACATCGTGTTACTAAAAAGACTCAATCTGTTAGAACACTTGTCTTATTAAAACATCATGTTACTAAAAAGACTCAATCTGTTAGAACACTTGACTCATTAAAACATCATGTTACGAAAAAGACTCAATCTGTTAGAACACTTGTCTTATTAAAACATCATGTTACTAAAAAGACTCAATCTGTTAGAACACTTGACTTATTAAAACATCATGTTACTAAAAAGACTCAATCTGTTAGAACACTTGTCTTATTAAAACATCATGTTACTAAAAAGACTCAATCTGTTAGAACACTTGACTCATTAAACCATCATGTTACTAAAAAGACTCAATCTGTTAGAACACTTGTCTTATTAAAACATCATGTTACTAAAAAGACTCAATCTGTTAGAACACTTGTCTTATTAAAACATCATGTTACCAAAAAGACTCAATCTGTTAGAACACTTGACTTATTAAAACATCGTGTTACTAAAAAGACTCAATCTGTTAGAACACTTGACTTATTAAAACATCATGTTACTAAAAAGACTCAATCTGTTAGAACACTTGACTTATTAAACATCGTGTTACTAAAAAGACTCAATCTGTTAGAACACTTGACTTATTAAAACATCATGTTACTAAAAAGACTCAATCTGTTAGAACACTTGACTTATTAAAACATCATGTTACTAAAAAGACTCAATCTGTTAGAACACTTGTCTTATTAAAACATCGTGTTACTAAAAAGACTCAATCTGTTAGAGATCTTGACTTATTAAAACATCATGTTACTAAAAAGACTCAATCTGTTAGAACACTTGACTTATTAAAACATCATGTTACTAAAAAGACTCAATCTGTTAGAACACTTGACTTATTAAAACATCGTGTTACTAAAAAGACTCAATCTGTTAGAGCTCTTGACTTATTAAAACATCATGTTACTAAAAAGACTCCATCTGTTAGAACACTTGTCTTATTAAAACATCGTGTTACTAAAAAGACTCAATCTGTTAGAACACTTGACTTATTAAAACATCATGTTACTAAAAAGACTCAATCTGTTAGAGCTCTTGACTTATTAAAACATCATGTTACTAAAAAGACTCAATCTGTTAGAACACTTGACTTATTAATACATCATGTTACTAAAAAGACTCAATCTGTTAGAACACTTGACTTATTAAAACATCGTGTTACTAAAAAGACTCAATCTGTTAGAACACTTGACTTATTAAAACATCATGTTACTAAAAAGACTCAATCTGTTAGAGCTCTTGACTTATTAAAACATCATGTTACTAAAAAGACTCAATCTGTTAGAACACTTGTCTTATTAAAACATCGTGTTACTAAAAAGACTCAATCTGTTAGAACACTTGTCTTATTAAAACATCATGTTACTAAAAAGACTCAATCTGTTAGAACACTTGACTTATTAAAACATCATGTTACTAAAAGGACTCAATCTGTTAGAGCTCTTGACTTATTAAAACATCATGTTACTAAAAAGACTCAATCTGTTAGAACTCTTGACTTATTAAAACATCGTGTTACTAAAAAGACTCAATCTGTTAGAGCTCTTGTCTTATTAAAACATCGTGTTACTAAAAAGACTCAATCTGTTAGAACACTTGACTTATTAAAACATCATGTTACTAAAAAGACTCAATCTGTTAGAGCTCTTGTCTTATTAAAACATCATGTTACTAAAAAGACTCAATCTGTTAGAACTCTTGACTTATTAAAACATCGTGTTACTAAAAAGACTCAATCTGTTAGAGCTCTTGTCTTATTAAAACATCGTGTTACTAAAAAGACTCAATCTGTTAGAACACTTGACTTATTAAAACATCATGTTACTAAAAAGACTCAATCTGTTAGAACACTTGACTTATTAAACATCGTGTTACTAAAAAGACTCAATCTGTTAGAACACTTGACTTATTAAAACATCATGTTACTAAAAAGACTCAATCTGTTAGAACACTTGACTTATTAAAACATCATGTTACTAAAAAGACTCAATCTGTTAGAACACTTGTCTTATTAAAACATCGTGTTACTAAAAAGACTCAATCTGTTAGAGATCTTGACTTATTAAAACATCATGTTACTAAAAAGACTCAATCTGTTAGAACACTTGACTTATTAAAACATCATGTTACTAAAAAGACTCAATCTGTTAGAACACTTGACTTATTAAAACATCGTGTTACTAAAAAGACTCAATCTGTTAGAGCTCTTGACTTATTAAAACATCATGTTACTAAAAAGACTCCATCTGTTAGAACACTTGTCTTATTAAAACATCGTGTTACTAAAAAGACTCAATCTGTTAGAACACTTGACTTATTAAAACATCATGTTACTAAAAAGACTCAATCTGTTAGAGCTCTTGACTTATTAAAACATCATGTTACTAAAAAGACTCAATCTGTTAGAACACTTGACTTATTAATACATCATGTTACTAAAAAGACTCAATCTGTTAGAACACTTGACTTATTAAAACATCGTGTTACTAAAAAGACTCAATCTGTTAGAACACTTGTCTTATTAAAACATCATGTTACTAAAAAGACTCAATCTGTTAGAACACTTGACTTATTAAAACATCATGTTACTAAAAAGACTCAATCTGTTAGAACACTTGACTTATTAAAACATCATGTTACTAAAAAGACTCAATCTGTTAGAGCTCTTGTCTTATTAAAACATCGTGTTACTAAAAAGACTCAATCTGTTAGAACACTTGACTTATTAAAACATCATGTTACTAAAAAGACTCAATCTGTTAGAACACTTGTCTTATTAAAACATCATGTTACTAAAAAGACTCAATCTGTTAGAACACTTGACTTATTAAAACATCATGTTACTAAAAAGACTCAATCTGTTAGAACACTTGTCTTATTAAAACATCATGTTACTAAAAAGACTCAATCTGTTAGAACACTTGTCTTATTAAAACATCATGTTACTAAAAATACTCAATCTGTTAGAGCTCTTGTCTTATTAAAACATCATGTTACTAAAAAGACTCAATCTGTTAGAACACTTGACTTATTAAAACATCATGTTACTAAAAAGACTCAATCTGTTAGAACACTTGACTTATTAAAACATCATGTTACTAAAAAGACTCAATCTGTTAGAGCTCTTGTCTTATTAAAACATCATGTTACTAAAAAGACTCAATCTGTTAGAACACTTGACTTATTAAAACATCATGTTACTAAAAAGACTCAATCTGTTAGAGCTCTTGTCTTATTAAAACATCATGTTACTAAAAAGACTCAATCTGTTAGAACACTTGACTTATTAAAACATCATGTTACTAAAAAGACTCAATCTGTTAGAACACTTGACTTATTAAAACATCGTGTTACTAAAAAGACTCAATCTGTTAGAGCTCTTGTCTTATTAAAACATCATGTTACTAAAAAGACTCAATCTGTTAGAGCTCTTGTCTTATTAAAACATCATGTTACTAAAAAGACTCAATCTGTTAGAACACTTGTCTTATTAAAACATCATGTTACTAAAAAGACTCAATCTGTTAGAGCTCTTGACTTATTAAAACATCATGTTACTAAAAAGACTCAATCTGTTAGAACACTTGTCTTATTAAAACATCATGTTACTAAAAAGACTCAATCTGTTAGAACACTTGACTTATTAAAACATCATGTTACTAAAAAGACTCAATCTGTTAGAACACTTGACTTATTAGAACATCGTGTTACTAAAAAGACTCAATCTGTTACAGCTCTTGACTTATTAAAACATCATGTTACTAAAAAGACTCAATCTGTTAGAACACTTGACTTATTAGAACATCGTGTTACTAAAAAGACTCAATCTGTTAGAGCTCTTGTCTTATTAAAACATCATGTTACTAAAAAGACTCAATCTGTTAGAGCTCTTGTCTTATTAAAACATCATGTTACTAAAAAGACTCAATCTGTTAGAGCTCTTGACTTATTAGAACATCGTGTTACTAAAAAGACTCAATCTGTTAGAACACTTGTCTTATTAGAACATCATGTTACTAAAAAGACTCAATCTGTTACAGCTCTTGACTTATTAAAACATCCTGTTACTAAAAAGACTCAATCTGTTAGAACACTTGACTTATTAAAAGATCGTGTTACTAAAAAGACTCAATCTGTTAGAACACTTGGCTTATTAAAACATCATGTTACTAAAAAGACTCAATCTGTTACAGCTCTTGACTTATTAAAACATTGTGTTACTAAAAAGACTCAATCTGTTAGAACTCTTGTCTTATTAAAACATCATGTTACTAAAAAGACGCCATCTGTTAGAACACTTGTCTTATTAAAACATCGTGTTACTAAAAAGACTCAATCTGTTAGAACACTTGACTTATTAAAACATCATGTTACTAAAAAGACTCAATCTGTTAGAACACTTGTCTTATTAAAACATCGTGTTACTAAAAAGACTCAATCTGTTAGAACACTTGACTTATTAAACATCGTGTTACTAAAAAGACTCCATCTGTTAGAACACTTGTCTTATTAAAACATCATGTTACTAAAAAGACTCAATCTGTTAGAGCTCTTGTCTTATTAAAACATCATGTTACTAAAAAGACTCAATCTGTTAGAGCTCTTGTCTTATTAAAACATCATGTTACTAAAAAGACTCCATCTGTTAGAACACTTGTCTTATTAAAACATCATGTTACTAAAAAGACTCAATCTGTTACAGCTCTTGTCTTATTAAAACATCATGTTACTAAAAAGACTCCATCTGTTAGAACACTTGTCTTATTAAAACATCGTGTTACTAAAAAGACTCAATCTGTTAGAACACTTGACTTATTAAACATCGTGTTACTAAAAAGACTCAATCTGTTAGAACACTTGACTCATTAAACCATCATGTTACTAAAAAGACTCAATCTGTTAGAACACTTGTCTTATTAAAACATCATGTTACTAAAAAGACTCAATCTGTTAGAACACTTGTCTTATTAAAACATCATGTTACCAAAAAGACTCAATCTGTTAGAACACTTGACTTATTAAAACATCGTGTTACTAAAAAGACTCAATCTGTTAGAACACTTGACTTATTAAAACATCATGTTACTAAAAAGACTCAATCTGTTAGAACACTTGTCTTATTAAAACATCATGTTACCAAAAAGACTCAATCTGTTAGAACACTTGACTTATTAAAACATCGTGTTACTAAAAAGACTCAATCTGTTAGAACACTTGTCTTATTAAAACATCATGTTACTAAAAAGACTCAATCTGTTAGAACACTTGACTCATTAAAACATCATGTTACTAAAAAGACTCAATCTGTTAGAACACTTGTCTTATTAAAACATCGTGTTACTAAAAAGACTCAATCTGTTAGAACACTTGACTTATTAAAACATCATGTTACTAAAAAGACTCAATCTGTTAGAACACTTGTCTTATTAAAACATCATGTTACCAAAAAGACTCAATCTGTTAGAACACTTGACTTATTAAAACATCGTGTTACTAAAAAGACTCAATCTGTTAGAACACTTGTCTTATTAAAACATCATGTTACTAAAAAGACTCAATCTGTTAGAACACTTGACTCATTAAAACATCATGTTACGAAAAAGACTCAATCTGTTAGAACACTTGTCTTATTAAAACATCATGTTACTAAAAAGACTCAATCTGTTAGAACACTTGACTTATTAAAACATCATGTTACTAAAAAGACTCAATCTGTTAGAACACTTGTCTTATTAAAACATCATGTTACTAAAAAGACTCAATCTGTTAGAACACTTGACTCATTAAACCATCATGTTACTAAAAAGACTCAATCTGTTAGAACACTTGTCTTATTAAAACATCATGTTACTAAAAAGACTCAATCTGTTAGAACACTTGTCTTATTAAAACATCATGTTACCAAAAAGACTCAATCTGTTAGAACACTTGACTTATTAAAACATCGTGTTACTAAAAAGACTCAATCTGTTAGAACACTTGACTTATTAAAACATCATGTTACTAAAAAGACTCAATCTGTTAGAACACTTGACTTATTAAACATCGTGTTACTAAAAAGACTCAATCTGTTAGAACACTTGACTTATTAAAACATCATGTTACTAAAAAGACTCAATCTGTTAGAACACTTGACTTATTAAAACATCATGTTACTAAAAAGACTCAATCTGTTAGAACACTTGTCTTATTAAAACATCGTGTTACTAAAAAGACTCAATCTGTTAGAGATCTTGACTTATTAAAACATCATGTTACTAAAAAGACTCAATCTGTTAGAACACTTGACTTATTAAAACATCATGTTACTAAAAAGACTCAATCTGTTAGAACACTTGACTTATTAAAACATCGTGTTACTAAAAAGACTCAATCTGTTAGAGCTCTTGACTTATTAAAACATCATGTTACTAAAAAGACTCCATCTGTTAGAACACTTGTCTTATTAAAACATCGTGTTACTAAAAAGACTCAATCTGTTAGAACACTTGACTTATTAAAACATCATGTTACTAAAAAGACTCAATCTGTTAGAGCTCTTGACTTATTAAAACATCATGTTACTAAAAAGACTCAATCTGTTAGAACACTTGACTTATTAATACATCATGTTACTAAAAAGACTCAATCTGTTAGAACACTTGACTTATTAAAACATCGTGTTACTAAAAAGACTCAATCTGTTAGAACACTTGACTTATTAAAACATCATGTTACTAAAAAGACTCAATCTGTTAGAGCTCTTGACTTATTAAAACATCATGTTACTAAAAAGACTCAATCTGTTAGAACACTTGTCTTATTAAAACATCGTGTTACTAAAAAGACTCAATCTGTTAGAACACTTGTCTTATTAAAACATCATGTTACTAAAAAGACTCAATCTGTTAGAACACTTGACTTATTAAAACATCATGTTACTAAAAGGACTCAATCTGTTAGAGCTCTTGACTTATTAAAACATCATGTTACTAAAAAGACTCAATCTGTTAGAACTCTTGACTTATTAAAACATCGTGTTACTAAAAAGACTCAATCTGTTAGAGCTCTTGTCTTATTAAAACATCGTGTTACTAAAAAGACTCAATCTGTTAGAACACTTGACTTATTAAAACATCATGTTACTAAAAAGACTCAATCTGTTAGAGCTCTTGTCTTATTAAAACATCATGTTACTAAAAAGACTCAATCTGTTAGAACTCTTGACTTATTAAAACATCGTGTTACTAAAAAGACTCAATCTGTTAGAGCTCTTGTCTTATTAAAACATCGTGTTACTAAAAAGACTCAATCTGTTAGAACACTTGACTTATTAAAACATCATGTTACTAAAAAGACTCAATCTGTTAGAACACTTGACTTATTAAACATCGTGTTACTAAAAAGACTCAATCTGTTAGAACACTTGACTTATTAAAACATCATGTTACTAAAAAGACTCAATCTGTTAGAACACTTGACTTATTAAAACATCATGTTACTAAAAAGACTCAATCTGTTAGAACACTTGTCTTATTAAAACATCGTGTTACTAAAAAGACTCAATCTGTTAGAGATCTTGACTTATTAAAACATCATGTTACTAAAAAGACTCAATCTGTTAGAACACTTGACTTATTAAAACATCATGTTACTAAAAAGACTCAATCTGTTAGAACACTTGACTTATTAAAACATCGTGTTACTAAAAAGACTCAATCTGTTAGAGCTCTTGACTTATTAAAACATCATGTTACTAAAAAGACTCCATCTGTTAGAACACTTGTCTTATTAAAACATCGTGTTACTAAAAAGACTCAATCTGTTAGAACACTTGACTTATTAAAACATCATGTTACTAAAAAGACTCAATCTGTTAGAGCTCTTGACTTATTAAAACATCATGTTACTAAAAAGACTCAATCTGTTAGAACACTTGACTTATTAATACATCATGTTACTAAAAAGACTCAATCTGTTAGAACACTTGACTTATTAAAACATCGTGTTACTAAAAAGACTCAATCTGTTAGAACACTTGTCTTATTAAAACATCATGTTACTAAAAAGACTCAATCTGTTAGAACACTTGACTTATTAAAACATCATGTTACTAAAAAGACTCAATCTGTTAGAACACTTGACTTATTAAAACATCATGTTACTAAAAAGACTCAATCTGTTAGAGCTCTTGTCTTATTAAAACATCGTGTTACTAAAAAGACTCAATCTGTTAGAACACTTGACTTATTAAAACATCATGTTACTAAAAAGACTCAATCTGTTAGAACACTTGTCTTATTAAAACATCATGTTACTAAAAAGACTCAATCTGTTAGAACACTTGACTTATTAAAACATCATGTTACTAAAAAGACTCAATCTGTTAGAACACTTGTCTTATTAAAACATCATGTTACTAAAAAGACTCAATCTGTTAGAACACTTGACTTATTAAAACATCGTGTTACTAAAAAGACTCAATCTGTTAGAACACTTGTCTTATTAAAACATCATGTTACTAAAAAGACTCAATCTGTTAGAACACTTGACTTATTAAAACATCATGTTACTAAAAAGACTCAATCTGTTAGAACACTTGACTTATTAAAACATCATGTTACTAAAAAGACTCAATCTGTTACAACACTTGACTTATTAAAACATCATGTTACTAAAAAGACTCAATCTGTTAGAGCTCTTGACTTATTAAAACATCATGTTACTAAAAAGACTCAATCTGTTAGAACACTTGTCTTATTAAAACATCGTGTTACTAAAAAGACTCAATCTGTTACAACACTTGTCTTATTAAAACATCATGTTACTAAAAAGACTCAATCTGTTAGAACACTTGACTTATTAAAACATCATGTTACTAAAAGGACTCAATCTGTTAGAGCTCTTGACTTATTAAAACATCATGTTACTAAAAAGACTCAATCTGTTAGAACTCTTGACTTATTAAAACATCGTGTTACTAAAAAGACTCAATCTGTTAGAGCTCTTGTCTTATTAAAACATCGTGTTACTAAAAAGACTCAATCTGTTAGAACACTTGACTTATTAAAACATCATGTTACTAAAAAGACTCAATCTGTTAGAGCTCTTGTCTTATTAAAACATCATGTTACTAAAAAGACTCAATCTGTTAGAACTCTTGACTTATTAAAACATCGTGTTACTAAAAAGACTCAATCTGTTAGAGCTCTTGTCTTATTAAAACATCGTGTTACTAAAAAGACTCAATCTGTTAGAACACTTGTCTTATTAAAACATCATGTTACTAAAAAGACTCAATCTGTTAGAACACTTGACTTATTAAAACATCGTGTTACTAAAAAGACTCAATCTGTTAGAACACTTGTCTTATTAAAACATCATGTTACTAAAAAGACTCAATCTGTTAGAACACTTGACTTATTAAAACATCATGTTACTAAAAAGACTCAATCTGTTAGAACACTTGTCTTATTAAAACATCGTGTTACTAAAAAGACTCAATCTGTTAGAACACTTGACTTATTAAAACATCATGTTACTAAAAAGACTCAATCTGTTAGAACACTTGACTTATTAAAACATCGTGTTACTAAAAAGACTCAATCTGTTAGAACACTTGTCTTATTAAAACACCATGTTACTAAAAAGACTCAATCTGTTAGAGCTCTTGTCTTATTAAAACATCATGTTACTAAAAAGACTCAATCTGTTAGAACACTTGTCTTATTAAAACATCATGTTACTAAAAAGACTCAATCTGTTAGAGCTCTTGACTTATTAAAACATCATGTTACTAAAAAGACTCAATCTGTTAGAACACTTGTCTTATTAAAACATCATGTTACTAAAAAGACTCAATCTGTTAGAACACTTGACTTATTAAAACATCATGTTACTAAAAAGACTCAATCTGTTAGAACACTTGTCTTATTAAAACATCATGTTACTAAAAAGACTCAATCTGTTAGAACACTTGACTTATTAAAACATCATGTTACTAAAAAGACTCAATCTGTTAGAACACTTGTCTTATTAAAACATCATGTTACTAAAAAGACTCAATCTGTTACAACACTTGACTTATTAAAACATCATGTTACTAAAAAGACTCAATCTGTTAGAGCTCTTGACTTATTAAAACATCATGTTACTAAAAAGACTCAATCTGTTAGAGCTCTTGTCTTATTAAAACATCATGTTACTAAAAAGGCTCAATCTGTTAGAACACTTGTCTTATTAAAACATCATGTTACTAAAAAGACTCAATCTGTTAGAGCTCTTGACTTATTAAAACATCATGTTACTAAAAAGACTCAATCTGTTAGAACACTTGACTTATTAAAACATCATGTTACTAAAAAGACTCAATCTGTTACAACACTTGTCTTATTAAAACATCATGTTACTAAAAAGACTCAATCTCTTAGAACACTTGACTTATTAAAACATCATGTTACTAAAAAGACTCAATCTGTTAGAGCTCTTGACTTATTAAAACATCATGTTACTAAAAAGACTCAATCTGTTAGAGCTCTTGACTTATTAAAACATCATGTTACTAAAAAGACTCAATCTGTTAGAACACTTGACTTATTAAAACATCGTGTTACTAAAAAGACTCAATCTGTTAGAGCTCTTGACTTATTAAAACATCATGTTGCTAAAAAGACTCAATCTCTTAGAACACTTGACTTATTAAAACATCATGTTACTAAAAAGACTCAATCTGTTAGAGCTCTTGACTTATTAAAACATCATGTTACTAAAAAGACTCAATCTCTTAGAACACTTGACTTATTAAAACATCATGTTACTAAAAAGACTCAAACTGTTAGAGCTCTTGACTTATTAAAACATCATGTTACTAAAAAGACTCAATCTGTTAGAGCTCTTGACTTATTAAAACATCATGTTACTAAAAAGACTCAATCTGTTAGAACACTTGACTTATTAAAACATCGTGTTACTAAAAAGACTCAATCTGTTAGAACACTTGTCTTATTAAAACACCATGTTACTAAAAAGACTCAATCTGTTAGAGCTCTTGTCTTATTAAAACATCATGTTACTAAAAAGACTCAATCTGTTAGAACACTTGTCTTATTAAAACATCATGTTACTAAAAAGACTCAATCTGTTAGAACACTTGACTTATTAAAACATCATGTTACTAAAAAGACTCAATCTGTTAGAACACTTGTCTTATTAAAACATCGTGTTACTAAAAAGACTCAATCTGTTAGAACACTTGACTTATTAAAACATCATGTTACTAAAAAGACTCAATCTGTTAGAACACTTGACTTATTAAAACATCGTGTTACTAAAAAGACTCAATCTGTTAGAACACTTGTCTTATTAAAACACCATGTTACTAAAAAGACTCAATCTGTTAGAGCTCTTGTCTTATTAAAACATCATGTTACTAAAAAGACTCAATCTGTTAGAACACTTGTCTTATTAAAACATCATGTTACTAAAAAGACTCAATCTGTTAGAACACTTGTCTTATTAAAACATCATGTTACTAAAAAGACTCAATCTGTTAGAACACTTGTCTTATTAAAACATCATGTTACTAAAAAGACTCAATCTGTTAGAGCTCTTGTCTTATTAAAACATCATGTTACTAAAAAGACTCAATCTGTTAGAACACTTGTCTTATTAAAACATCATGTTACTAAAAAGACCCAATCTGTTAGAACACTTGTCTTATTAAAACATCATGTTACTAAAAAGACCCAATCTGTTAGAACACTTGTCTTATTAAAACATCATGTTACTAAAAAGACTCAATCTGTTAGAACACTTGTCTTATTAAAACATCATGTTACTAAAAAGACTCAATCTGTTAGAACACTTGTCTTATTAAAACATCATGTTACTAAAAAGACTCAATCTGTTAGAACACTTGTCTTATTAAAACATCATGTTACTAAAAAGACCCAATCTGTTAGAACACTTGTCTTATTAAAACATCATGTTACTAAAAAGACTCAATCTGTTAGAACACTTGTCTTATTAAAACATCATGTTACTAAAAAGACTCAATCTGTTAGAACACTTGTCTTATTAAAACATCATGTTACTAAAAAGACTCAATCTGTTAGAACACTTGTCTTATTAAAACATCATGTTACTAAAAAGACTCAATCTGTTAGAACACTTGACTTATTAAAACATCATGTTACTAAAAAGACTCAATCTGTTAGAACACTTGACTTATTAAAACATCATGTTACTAAAAAGACTCAATCTGTTAGAACACTTGACTTATTAAAACATCATGTTACTAAAAAGACTCAATCTGTTAGAACACTTGTCTTATTAAAACATCATGTTACTAAAAAGGCTCAATCTGTTAGAGCTCTTGTCTTATTAAAACATCATGTTACTAAAAAGACTCAATCTGTTAGAACACTTGACTTATTAAAACATCATGTTACTAAAAAGACTCAATCTGTTAGAACACTTGACTTATTAAAACATCATGTTACTAAAAAGACTCAATCTGTTAGAACACTTGACTTATTAAAACATCATGTTACTAAAAAGACTCAATCTGTTAGAACACTTGTCTTATTAAAACATCATGTTACTAAAAAGACTCAATCTGTTAGAGCTCTTGTCTTATTAAAACATCATGTTACTAAAAAGACTCAATCTGTTAGAACACTTGTCTTATTAAAACATCATGTTACTAAAAAGACTCAATCTGTTAGAACACTTGACTTATTAAAACATCATGTTACTAAAAAGGCTCAATCTGTTAGAGCTCTTGTCTTATTAAAACATCATGTTACTAAAAAGACTCAATCTGTTAGAACACTTGACTTATTAAAACATCATGTTACTAAAAAGACTCAATCTGTTAGAACACTTGACTTATTAAAACATCATGTTACTAAAAAGACTCAATCTGTTAGAACACTTGACTTATTAAAACATCATGTTACTAAAAAGACTCAATCTGTTAGAACACTTGTCTTATTAAAACATCATGTTACTAAAAAGACTCAATCTGTTAGAACACTTGACTTATTAAAACATCATGTTACTAAAAAGACTCAATCTGTTAGAACACTTGTCTTATTAAAACATCATGTTACTAAAAAGACTCAATCTGTTAGAGCTCTTGTCGTATTAAAACATCATGTTACTAAAAAGACTCAATCTGTTAGAACACTTGACTTATTAAAACATCATGTTACTAAAAAGACCCAATCTGTTAGAACACTTGTCTTATTAAAACATCATGTTACTAAAAAGACTCAATCTGTTAGAACACTTGTCTTATTAAAACATCATGTTACTAAAAAGACTCAATCTGTTAGAACACTTGTCTTATTAAAACATCATGTTACTAAAAAGACTCAATCTGTTAGAACACTTGTCTTATTAAAACATCATGTTACTAAAAAGACCCAATCTGTTAGAACACTTGTCTTATTAAAACATCATGTTACTAAAAAGACTCAATCTGTTAGAACACTTGTCTTATTAAAACATCATGTTACTAAAAAGACTCAATCTGTTAGAACACTTGTCTTATTAAAACATCATGTTACTAAAAAGACTCAATCTGTTAGAACACTTGTCTTATTAAAACATCATGTTACTAAAAAGACCCAATCTGTTAGAACACTTGTCTTATTAAAACATCATGTTACTAAAAAGACCCAATCTGTTAGAACACTTGTCTTATTAAAACATCATGTTACTAAAAAGACTCAATCTGTTAGAACACTTGTCTTATTAAAACATCATGTTACTAAAAAGACTCAATCTGTTAGAACACTTGTCTTATTAAAACATCATGTTACTAAAAAGACTCAATCTGTTAGAGCTCTTGTCTTATTAAAACATCATGTTACTAAAAAGACTCAATCTGTTAGAACACTTGACTTATTAAAACATCATGTTACTAAAAAGACCCAATCTGTTAGAACACTTGTCTTATTAAAACATCATGTTACTAAAAAGACTCAATCTGTTAGAACACTTGTCTTATTAAAACATCATGTTACTAAAAAGACCCAATCTGTTAGAACACTTGTCTTATTAAAACATCATGTTACTAAAAAGACTCAATCTGTTAGAACACTTGTCTTATTAAAACATCATGTTACTAAAAAGACTCAATCTGTTAGAACACTTGTCTTATTAAAACATCATGTTACTAAAAAGACTCAATCTGTTAGAACACTTGTCTTATTAAAACATCATGTTACTAAAAAGACCCAATCTGTTAGAACACTTGTCTTATTAAAACATCATGTTACTAAAAAGACCCAATCTGTTAGAACACTTGTCTTATTAAAACATCATGTTACTAAAAAGACTCAATCTGTTAGAACACTTGTCTTATTAAAACATCATGTTACTAAAAAGACTCAATCTGTTAGAACACTTGTCTTATTAAAACATCATGTTACTAAAAAGACTCAATCTGTTAGAGCTCTTGTCTTATTAAAACATCATGTTACTAAAAAGACTCAATCTGTTAGAACACTTGACTTATTAAAACATCATGTTACTAAAAAGACCCAATCTGTTAGAACACTTGTCTTATTAAAACATCATGTTACTAAAAAGACTCAATCTGTTAGAACACTTGTCTTATTAAAACATCATGTTACTAAAAAGACCCAATCTGTTAGAACACTTGTCTTATTAAAACATCATGTTACTAAAAAGACTCAATCTGTTAGAGCACTTGACTTATTAAAACATCATGTTACTAAAAAGACTCAATCTGTTAGAACACTTGTCTTATTAAAACATCATGTTACTAAAAAGACTCAATCTGTTAGAACACTTGTCTTATTAAAACATCATGTTACTAAAAAGACTCAATCTGTTAGAACACTTGTCTTATTAAAACATCATGTTACTAAAAACACTCAAACTGTTAGAACACTTGACTTATTAAAACATCATGTTACTAAAAAGACTCAATCTGTTAGAGCTCTTGTCTTATTAAAACATGATGTTACTAAAAAGACTCAATCTGTTAGAACACTTGACTTATTAAAACATCATGTTACTAAAAAGACTCAATCTGTTAGAACACTTGTCTTATTAAAACATCATGTTACTAAAAAGACTCAATCTGTTAGAACACTTGTCTTATTAAAACATCATGTTACTAAAAAGACTCAATCTGTTAGAGCTCTTGACTTATTAAAACATCATGTTACTAAAAAGACTCAATCTGTTAGAACACTTGTCTTATTAAAACATCATGTTACTAAAAAGACTCAATCTGTTAGAGCTCTTGTCTTATTAAAACATCATGTTACTAAAAAGACTCAATCTGTTAGAGCTCTTGACTTATTAAAACATCATGTTACTAAAAAGACTCAATCTGTTAGAGCTCTTGTCTTATTAAAACATCATGTTACTAAAAAGACTCAATCTGTTAGAACACTTGTCTTATTAAAACATCATGTTACTAAAAAGACTCAATCTGTTAGAGCTCTTGACTTATTAAAACATCATGTTACTAAAAAGACTCAATCTGTTAGAACACTTGACTTATTAGAACATCGTGTTACTAAAAAGACTCAATCTGTTACAGCTCTTGACTTATTAAAACATCCTGTTACTAAAAAGACTCAATCTGTTAGAGCTCTTGACTTATTAAAACATCATGTTACTAAAAAGACTCAATCTGTTAGAGCTCTTGACTTATTAAAACATCATGTTACTAAAAAGACTCAATCTGTTAGAGCTCTTGACTTATTAAAACATCATGTTACTAAAAAGACTCAATCTGTTAGAGCTCTTGACTTATTAAAACATCATGTTACTAAAAAGACTCAATCTGTTAGAACACTTGACTTATTAGAACATCATGTTACTAAAAAGACTCAATCTGTTACAGCTCTTGACTTATTAAAACATCCTGTTACTAAAAAGACTCAATCTGTTAGAACACTTGACTTATTAAAACATCGTGTTACTAAAAAGACTCAATCTGTTAGAACACTTGGCTTATTAAAACATCATGTTACTAAAAAGACTCAATCTGTTAGAACACTTGACTTATTAAAACATCATGTTACTAAAAAGACTCAATCTGTTAGAACACTTGGCTTATTAAAACATCATGTTACTAAAAAGACTCAATCTGTTAGAACACTTGACTTATTAAAACATCGTGTTACTAAAAAGACTCAATCTGTTAGAACACTTGACTTATTAAAACATCATGTTACTAAAAAGACTCAATCTGTTAGAACACTTGTCTTATTAAACATCATGTTACTAAAAAGACTCAATCTGTTAGAACACTTGACTTATTAGAACATCATGTTACTAAAAAGACTCAATCTGTTACAGCTCTTGACTTATTAAAACATTGTGTCACTAAAAAGACTCAATCTGTTAGAACTCTTGTCTTATTAAAACATCGTGTTACTAAAAAGACTCAATCTGTTAGAGCTCTTGTCTTATTAAAACATCATGTT
This sequence comes from Mantis religiosa, assembly GCA_030765055.1. Taxonomy (NCBI): domain Eukaryota; kingdom Metazoa; phylum Arthropoda; class Insecta; order Mantodea; family Mantidae; genus Mantis; species Mantis religiosa. Next base: position 190,054,166 of record CM060957.1, on the reverse strand, counting down.
ACTAAAAAGACGCCATCTGTTAGAACACTTGTCTTATTAAAACATCGTGTTACTAAAAAGACTCAATCTGTTAGAACACTTGACTTATTAAAACATCATGTTACTAAAAAGACTCAATCTGTTAGAACACTTGTCTTATTAAAACATCGTGTTACTAAAAAGACTCAATCTGTTAGAACACTTGACTTATTAAACATCGTGTTACTAAAAAGACTCCATCTGTTAGAACACTTGTCTTATTAAAACATCATGTTACTAAAAAGACTCAATCTGTTAGAGCTCTTGTCTTATTAAAACATCATGTTACTAAAAAGACTCAATCTGTTAGAGCTCTTGTCTTATTAAAACATCATGTTACTAAAAAGACTCCATCTGTTAGAACACTTGTCTTATTAAAACATCATGTTACTAAAAAGACTCAATCTGTTACAGCTCTTGTCTTATTAAAACATCATGTTACTAAAAAGACTCCATCTGTTAGAACACTTGTCTTATTAAAACATCGTGTTACTAAAAAGACTCAATCTGTTAGAACACTTGACTTATTAAACATCGTGTTAATAAAAAGACTCAATCTGTTAGAACACTTGACTCATTAAACCATCATGTTACTAAAAAGACTCAATCTGTTAGAACACTTGTCTTATTAAAACATCATGTTACTAAAAAGACTCAATCTGTTAGAACACTTGTCTTATTAAAACATCATGTTACTAAAAAGACTCAATCTGTTAGAACACTTGTCTTATTAAAACATCATGTTACTAAAAAGACTCAATCTGTTAGAACACTTGTCTTATTAAAACATCATGTTACCAAAAAGACTCAATCTGTTAGAACACTTGACTTATTAAAACATCATGTTACTAAAAAGACTCAATCTGTTAGAACACTTGTCTTATTAAAACATCGTGTTACTAAAAAGACTCAATCTGTTAGAGATCTTGACTTATTAAAACATCATGTTACTAAAAAGACTCAATCTGTTAGAACACTTGACTTATTAAAACATCATGTTACTAAAAAGACTCAATCTGTTAGAACACTTGTCTTATTAAAACATCATGTTACTAAAAAGACTCAATCTGTTAGAACACTTGACTTATTAAAACATCATGTTACTAAAAAGACTCAATCTGTTAGAACACTTGACTTATTAAAACATCGTGTTACTAAAAAGACTCAATCTGTTAGAGCTCTTGACTTATTAAAACATCATGTTACTAAAAAGACTCCATCTGTTAGAACACTTGTCTTATTAAAACATCGTGTTACTAAAAAGACTCAATCTGTTAGAACACTTGACTTATTAAAACATCATGTTACTAAAAAGACTCAATCTGTTAGAGCTCTTGACTTATTAAAACATCATGTTACTAAAAAGACTCAATCTGTTAGAACACTTGACTTATTAAAACATCATGTTACTAAAAAGACTCAATCTGTTAGAACACTTGACTTATTAAAACATCGTGTTACTAAAAAGACTCAATCTGTTAGAACACTTGACTTATTAAAACATCATGTTACTAAAAAGACTCAATCTGTTAGAGCTCTTGACTTATTAAAACATCATGTTACTAAAAAGACTCAATCTGTTAGAACACTTGACTTATTAAAACATCATGTTACTAAAAAGACTCAATCTGTTAGAACACTTGACTTATTAAAACATCATGTTACTAAAAAGACTCAATCTGTTAGAGCTCTTGACTTATTAAAACATCATGTTACTAAAAAGACTCAATCTGTTAGAACACTTGACTTATTAAAACATCATGTTACTAAAAAGACTCAATCTGTTAGAACACTTGACTTATTAAAACATCATGTTACTAAAAAGACTCAATCTGTTAGAACACTTGACTTATTAAAACATCGTGTTACTAAAAAGACTCAATCTGTTAGAGCTCTTGACTTATTAAAACATCATGTTACTAAAAAGACTCAATCTGTTAGAACACTTGTCTTATTAAAACATCGTGTTACTAAAAAGACTCAATCTGTTAGAACACTTGTCTTATTAAAACATCGTGTTACTAAAAAGACTCAATCTGTTAGAACTCTTGACTTATTAAAACATCGTGTTACTAAAAAGACTCAATCTGTTAGAGCTCTTGACTTATTAAAACATCATGTTACTAAAAAGACTCAATCTGTTAGAACACTTGTCTTATTAAAACATCATGTTACTAAAAAGACTCAATCTGTTAGAACACTTGTCTTATTAAAACATCATGTTACTAAAAAGACTCAATCTGTTAGAGCTCTTGTCTTATTAAAACATTGTGTTACTAAAAAGACTCAATCTGTTAGAGCTCTTGACTTATTAAAACATCGTGTTACTAAAAAGACTCAATCTGTTAGAACACTTGTCTTATTAAAACATCATGTTACTAAAAAGACTCAATCTGTTAGAACTCTTGACTTATTAAAACATCGTGTTACTAAAAAGACTCAATCTGTTAGAGCTCTTGTCTTATTAAAACATCGTGTTACTAAAAAGACTCAATCTGTTAGAACACTTGACTTATTAAAACATCATGTTACTAAAAAGACTCAATCTGTTAGAGCTCTTGTCTTATTAAAACATCATGTTACTAAAAAGACTCAATCTGTTAGAACTCTTGACTTATTAAAACATCGTGTTACTAAAAAGACTCAATCTGTTAGAGCTCTTGTCTTATTAAAACATCGTGTTACTAAAAAGACTCAATCTGTTAGAACACTTGTCTTATTAAAACATCATGTTACTAAAAAGACTCAATCTGTTAGAACACTTGACTTATTAAAACATCGTGTTACTAAAAAGACTCAATCTGTTAGAACACTTGTCTTATTAAAACTTCATGTTACTAAAAAGACTCAATCTGTTAGAACACTTGACTTATTAAAACATCATGTTACTAAAAAGACTCAATCTGTTAGAACACTTGTCTTATTAAAACATCGTGTTACTAAAAAGACTCAATCTGTTAGAACACTTGACTTATTAAAACATCATGTTACTAAAAAGACTCAATCTGTTAGAACACTTGACTTATTAAAACATCGTGTTACTAAAAAGACTCAATCTGTTAGAAAACTTGTCTTATTAAAACACCATGTTACTAAAAAGACTCAATCTGTTAGAGCTCTTGTCTTATTAAAACATCATGTTACTAAAAAGACTCAATCTGTTAGAACACTTGTCTTATTAAAACATCATGTTACTAAAAAGACTCAATCTGTTACAACACTTGACTTATTAAAACATCATGTTACTAAAAAGACTCAATCTGTTAGAGCTCTTGACTTATTAAAACATCATGTTACTAAAAAGACTCAATCTGTTAGAGCTCTTGTCTTATTAAAACATCATGTTACTAAAAAGACTCAATCTGTTACAACACTTGTCTTATTAAAACATCATGTTACTAAAAAGACTCAATCTCTTAGAACACTTGTCTTATTAAAACATCATGTTACTAAAAAGACTCAATCTGTTAGAACACTTGTCTTATTAAAACATCATGTTACTAAAAAGACTCAATCTCTTAGAACACTTGACTTATTAAAACATCATGTTACTAAAAAGACTCAATCTGTTAGAGCTCTTGACTTATTAAAACATCATGTTACTAAAAAGACTCAATCTGTTAGAGCTCTTGACTTATTAAAACATCATGTTACTAAAAAGACTCAATCTGTTAGAACACTTGACTTATTAAAACATCGTGTTACTAAAAAGACTCAATCTGTTAGAACACTTGTCTTATTAAAACATCATGTTACTAAAAAGACTCAATCTGTTAGAGCTCTTGTCTTATTAAAACATCATGTTACTAAAAAGACTCAATCTGTTAGAACACTTGTCTTATTAAAACATCATGTTACTAAAAAGACTCAATCTGTTAGAACACTTGACTTATTAAAACATCATGTTACTAAAAAGACTCAATCTGTTAGAACACTTGTCTTATTAAAACATCGTGTTACTAAAAAGACTCAATCTGTTAGAACACTTGACTTATTAAAACATCATGTTACTAAAAAGACTCAATCTGTTAGAACACTTGTCTTATTAAAACATCATGTTACTAAAAAGACTCAATCTGTTAGAACACTTGACTTATTAAAACATCGTGTTACTAAAAAGACTCAATCTGTTAGAACACTTGACTTATTAAAACATCATGTTACTAAAAAGACTCAATCTGTTAGAGCTCTTGTCTTATTAAAACATCATGTTACTAAAAAGACTCAATCTGTTAGAACACTTGTCTTATTAAAACATCATGTTACTAAAAAGACTCAATCTGTTAGAACACTTGACTTATTAAAACATCATGTTACTAAAAAGACTCAATCTGTTAGAACACTTGTCTTATTAAAACATCGTGTTACTAAAAAGACTCAATCTGTTAGAACACTTGACTTATTAAAACATCATGTTACTAAAAAGACTCAATCTGTTAGAACACTTGACTTATTAAAACATCGTGTTACTAAAAAGACTCAATCTGTTAGAACACTTGTCTTATTAAAACACCATGTTACTAAAAAGACTCAATCTGTTAGAGCTCTTGTCTTATTAAAACATCATGTTACTAAAAAGACTCAATCTCTTAGAACACTTGTCTTATTAAAACATCATGTTACTAAAAAGACTCAATCTGTTACAACACTTGACTTATTAAAACATCATGTTACTAAAAAGACTCAATCTGTTAGAACACTTGTCTTATTAAAACACCATGTTACTAAAAAGACTCAATCTGTTAGAACACTTGTCTTATTAAAACATCATGTTACTAAAAAGACTCAATCTGTTAGAACACTTGACTTATTAAAACATCGTGTTACTAAAAAGACTCAACCTGTTAGAACACTTGACTAATTAAAACATCATGTTACTAAAAAGACTCAATCTGTTAGAACTCTTGTCTTATTAAAACATCATTTTACTAAAAAGACTCAATCTGTTAGAACACTTGACTTATTAAAACATCATGTTACTAAAAAGACTCAATCTGTTAGAACACTTGACTTATTAAAACATCATGTTACTAAAAAGACTCAATCTGTTAGAACACTTGTCTTATTAAAACATCATGTTACTAAAAAGACTCAATCTGTTAGAGCTCTTGTCTTATTAAAACATCATGTTACTAAAAAGACTCAATCTGTTAGAACACTTGTCTTATTAAAACATCATGTTACTAAAAAGACTCAATCTGTTAGAACTCTTGACTTATTAAAACATCATGTTACTAAAAAGACTCAATCTGTTAGAACACTTGACTTATTAAAACATCATGTTACTAAAAAGACTCAATCTGTTAGAACTCTTGACTTATTAAAACATCATGTTACTAAAAAGACTCAATCTGTTAGAACACTTGACTTATTAAAACATCATGTTACTAAAAAGACTCAATCTGTTAGAACTCTTGTCTTATTAAAACATCATGTTACTAAAAAGACTCAATCTGTTAGAGCTCTTGACTTATTAAAACATCATGTTACTAAAAAGACTCAATCTGTTAGAGCTCTTGACTTATTAAAACATCATGTTACTAAAAAGACTCAATCTGTTAGAACACTTGACTTATTAAAACACCATGTTACTAAAAAGACTCAATCTGTTAGAGCTCTTGACTTATTAAAACATCATGTTACTAAAAAGACTCAATCTGTTAGAACACTTGACTTATTAAAACATCATGTTACTAAAAAGACTCAATCTGTTAGAGCTCTTGACTTATTAAAACATCATGTTACTAAAAAGACTCAATCTGTTAGAACACTTGACTTATTAAAACATCATGTTACTAAAAAGACTCAATCTGTTAGAGCTCTTGACTTATTAACACATCATGTTACTAAAAAGACTCAATCTGTTAGAACACTTGACTTATTAAAACATCATGTTACTAAAAAGACTCAATCTGTTAGAACACTTGTCTTATTATAACATCATGTTACTAAAAAGACTCAATCTGTTAGAACACTTGACTTATTAAAACATCGTGTTACTAAAAAGACTCAATCTGTTAGAACACTTGACTTATTAAAACATCATGTTACTAAAAAGACTCAATCTGTTAGAGCTCTTGTCTTATTAAAACATCATGTTACTAAAAAGACTCCATCTGTTAGAACACTTGTCTTATTAAAACATCATGTTACTAAAAAGACTCAATCTGTTAGAACACTTGTCTTATTAAAACACCATGTTACTAAAAAGACTCAATCTGTTAGAGCTCTAGTCTTATTAAAACATCATGTTACTAAAAAGACTCAATCTGTTACAACACTTGTCTTATTAAAACATCATGTTACTAAAAAGACTCAATCTCTTAGAACACTTGACTTATTAAAACATCATGTTACTAAAAAGACTCAATCTGTTAGAACACTTGTCTTATTAAAACATCATGTTACTAAAAAGACTCAATCTGTTAGAGCTCTTGACTTATTAAAACATCGTGTTACTAAAAAGACTCAATCTGTTAGAACACTTGACTTATTAAAACATCATGTTACTAAAAAGACTCAATCTGTTAGAGCTCTTGACTTATTAAAACATCATGTTACTAAAAAGACTCAATCTGTTAGAACACTTGACTTATTAAAACATCATGTTACTAAAAAGACTCAATCTGTTAGAACACTTGACTTATTAAAACATCATGTTACTAAAAAGACTCAATCTGTTAGAGCTCTTGTCTTATTAAAACATCATGTTACTAAAAAGACTCAATCTGTTAGAACACTTGTCTTATTAAAACATCATGTTACTAAAAAGACTCAATCTGTTAGAACACTTGACTTATTAAAACATCATGTTACTAAAAAGACTCAATCTGTTAGAACACTTGTCTTATTAAAACATCATGTTACTAAAAAGACTCAATCTGTTAGAACACTTGTCTTATTAAAACATCATGTTACTAGAAAGACTCAATCTGTTAGAGCTCTTGACTTATTAAAACATCATGTTACTAAAAAGACTCAATCTGTTAGAGCTCTTGTCTTATTAAAACATCATGTTACTAAAAAGACTCAATCTGTTAGAGCTCTTGACTTATTAAAACATCATGTTACTAAAAAGACTCAATCTGTTAGAGCTCTTGTCTTATTAAAACATCATGTTACTAAAAAGACTCAATCTGTTAGAGCTCTTGACTTATTAAAACATCATGTTACTAAAAAGACTCAATCTGTTAGAACACTTGTCTTATTAAAACATCATGTTACTAAAAAGACTCAATCTGTTAGAACACTTGTCTTATTAAAACATCATGTTACTAAAAAGACTCAATCTGTTAGAACACTTGTCTTATTAAAACATCATGTTACTAAAAAGACTCAATCTGTTAGAGCTCTTGTCTTATTAAAACATCATGTTACTAAAAAGACTCAATCTGTTAGAACACTTGTCTTATTAAAACATCATGTTACTAAAAAGACTCAATCTGTTAGAGCTCTTGTCTTATTAAAACATCATGTTACTAAAAAGACTCAATCTGTTAGAACACTTGACTTATTAAAACATCATGTTACTAAAAAGACTCAATCTGTTAGAACACTTGTCTTATTAAAACATCATGTTACTAAAAAGACTCAATCTGTTAGAACACTTGACTTATTAAAACATCATGTTACTAAAAAGACTCAATCTGTTAGAACTCTTGTCTTATTAAAACATCGTGTTACTAAAAAGACTCAATCTGTTAGAACACTTGTCTTATTAAAACATCGTGTTACTAAAAAGACTCAATCTGTTAGAACACTTGACTTATTAAAACATCATGTTACTAAAAAGACTCAATCTGTTAGAGCTCTTGACTTATTAAAACATCATGTTACTAAAAAGACTCAATCTGTTAGAACACTTGACTTATTAAAACATCGTGTTACTAAAAAGACTCAATCTGTTAGAACACTTGACTTATTAAAACATCGTGTTACTAAAAAGACTCAATCTGTTAGAACACTTGACTTATTAAAACATCATGTTACTAAAAAGACTCAATCTGTTAGAGCTCTTGACTTATTAAAACATCATGTTACTAAAAAGACTCAATCTGTTAGAGCTCTTGACTTATTAAAACATCGTGTTACTAAAAAGACTCAATCTGTTAGAACACTTGTCTTATTAAAACATCGTGTTACTAAAAAGACTCAATCTGTTAGAACACTTGACTTATTAAAACATCATGTTACTAAAAGGACTCAATCTGTTAGAGCTCTTGACTTATTAAAACATCGTGTTACTAAAAAGACTCAATCTGTTAGAGCTCTTGACTTATTAAAACATCATGTTACTAAAAAGACTCAATCTGTTAGAACACTTGACTTATTAAAACATCATGTTACTAAAAAGACTCAATCTGTTAGAACACTTGACTTATTAAAACATCATGTTACTAAAAAGACTCAATCTGTTAGAACACTTGACTTATTAAAACATCGTGTTACTAAAAAGACTCAATCTGTTAGAGCTCTTGTCTTATTAAAACATCATGTTACTAAAAAGACTCAATCTGTTAGAACACTTGACTTATTAAAACATCATGTTACTAAAAAGACTCAATCTGTTAGAACACTTGTCTTATTAAAACATCATGTTACTAAAAAGACTCAATCTGTTAGAGCTCTTGTCTTATTAAAACATCATGTTACTAAAAAGACTCAATCTGTTAGAACACTTGACTTATTAAAACATCATGTTACTAAAAAGACTCAATCTGTTAGAACACTTGTCTTATTAAAACATCATGTTACTAAAAAGACTCAATCTGTTAGAGCTCTTGACTTATTAAAACATCGTGTTACTAAAAAGACTCAATCTGTTAGAACACTTGACTTATTAAAACATCATGTTACTAAAAAGACTCAATCTGTTAGAGCTCTTGACGTATTAAAACATCATGTTACTAAAAAGACTCAATCTGTTAGAACACTTGTCTTATTAAAACATCATGTTACTAAAAAGACTCAATCTGTTAGAACACTTGTCTTATTAAAACATCATGTTACTAAAAAGACTCAATCTGTTAGAACACTTGTCTTATTAAAACATCATGTTACTAAAAAGACCCAATCTGTTAGAACACTTGTCTTATTAAAACATCATGTTACTAAAAAGACCCAATCTGTTAGAACACTTGTCTTATTAAAACATCATGTTACTAAAAAGACTCAATCTGTTAGAACACTTGTCTTATTAAAACATCATGTTACTAAAAAGACTCAATCTGTTAGAACACTTGTCTTATTAAAACATCATGTTACTAAAAAGACTCAATCTGTTAGAGCTCTTGTCTTATTAAAACATCATGTTACTAAAAAGACTCAATCTGTTAGAACACTTGACTTATTAAAACATCATGTTACTAAAAAGACCCAATCTGTTAGAACACTTGTCTTATTAAAACATCATGTTACTAAAAAGACTCAATCTGTTAGAACACTTGTCTTATTAAAACATCATGTTACTAAAAAGACCCAATCTGTTAGAACACTTGTCTTATTAAAACATCATGTTACTAAAAAGACTCAATCTGTTAGAACACTTGTCTTATTAAAACATCATGTTACTAAAAAGACTCAATCTGTTAGAACACTTGTCTTATTAAAACATCATGTTACTAAAAAGACTCAATCTGTTAGAACACTTGTCTTATTAAAACATCATGTTACTAAAAAGACCCAATCTGTTAGAACACTTGTCTTATTAAAACATCATGTTACTAAAAAGACCCAATCTGTTAGAACACTTGTCTTATTAAAACATCATGTTACTAAAAAGACTCAATCTGTTAGAACACTTGTCTTATTAAAACATCATGTTACTAAAAAGACTCAATCTGTTAGAACACTTGTCTTATTAAAACATCATGTTACTAAAAAGACTCAATCTGTTAGAGCTCTTGTCTTATTAAAACATCATGTTACTAAAAAGACTCAATCTGTTAGAACACTTGACTTATTAAAACATCATGTTACTAAAAAGACCCAATCTGTTAGAACACTTGTCTTATTAAAACATCATGTTACTAAAAAGACTCAATCTGTTAGAACACTTGTCTTATTAAAACATCATGTTACTAAAAAGACCCAATCTGTTAGAACACTTGTCTTATTAAAACATCATGTTACTAAAAAGACTCAATCTGTTAGAGCACTTGACTTATTAAAACATCATGTTACTAAAAAGACTCAATCTGTTAGAACACTTGTCTTATTAAAACATCATGTTACTAAAAAGACTCAATCTGTTAGAACACTTGTCTTATTAAAACATCATGTTACTAAAAAGACTCAATCTGTTAGAACACTTGTCTTATTAAAACATCATGTTACTAAAAACACTCAAACTGTTAGAACACTTGACTTATTAAAACATCATGTTACTAAAAAGACTCAATCTGTTAGAGCTCTTGTCTTATTAAAACATGATGTTACTAAAAAGACTCAATCTGTTAGAACACTTGACTTATTAAAACATCATGTTACTAAAAAGACTCAATCTGTTAGAACACTTGTCTTATTAAAACATCATGTTACTAAAAAGACTCAATCTGTTAGAACACTTGTCTTATTAAAACATCATGTTACTAAAAAGACTCAATCTGTTAGAACACTTGTCTTATTAAAACATCATGTTACTAAAAAGACTCAATCTGTTAGAACACTTGACTTATTAAAACATCATGTTACTAAAAAGACTCAATCTGTTAGAACACTTGACTTATTAAAACATCGTGTTACTAAAAAGACTCAATCTGTTAGAGCTCTTGACTTATTAAAACATCATGTTACTAAAAAGACTCAATCTGTTAGAACACTTGACTTATTAAAACATCATGTTACTAAAAAGACTCAATCTGTTAGAACACTTGGCTTATTAAAACATCATGTTACTAAAAAGACTCAATCTGTTAGAACACTTGACTTATTAAAACATCGTGTTACTAAAAAGACTCAATCTGTTAGAACACTTGACTTATTAAAACATCATGTTACTAAAAAGACTCAATCTGTTAGAACACTTGTCTTATTAAACATCATGTTACTAAAAAGACTCAATCTGTTAGAACACTTGACTTATTAGAACATCATGTTACTAAAAAGACTCAATCTGTTACAGCTCTTGACTTATTAAAACATTGTGTCACTAAAAAGACTCAATCTGTTAGAACTCTTGTCTTATTAAAACATCGTGTTACTAAAAAGACTCAATCTGTTAGAGCTCTTGTCTTATTAAAACATCATGTTACTAAAAAGACGCCATCTGTTAGAACACTTGTCTTATTAAAACATCGTGTTACTAAAAAGACTCAATCTGTTAGAACACTTGACTTATTAAAACATCATGTTACTAAAAAGACTCAATCTGTTAGAACACTTGTCTTATTAAAACATCGTGTTACTAAAAAGACTCAATCTGTTAGAACACTTGACTTATTAAACATCGTGTTACTAAAAAGACTCCATCTGTTAGAACACTTGTCTTATTAAAACATCATGTTACTAAAAAGACTCAATCTGTTAGAGCTCTTGTCTTATTAAAACATCATGTTACTAAAAAGACTCAATCTGTTAGAGCTCTTGTCTTATTAAAACATCATGTTACTAAAAAGACTCCATCTGTTAGAACACTTGTCTTATTAAAACATCATGTTACTAAAAAGACTCAATCTGTTACAGCTCTTGTCTTATTAAAACATCATGTTACTAAAAAGACTCCATCTGTTAGAACACTTGTCTTATTAAAACATCGTGTTACTAAAAAGACTCAATCTGTTAGAACACTTGACTTATTAAACATCGTGTTAATAAAAAGACTCAATCTGTTAGAACACTTGACTCATTAAACCATCATGTTACTAAAAAGACTCAATCTGTTAGAACACTTGTCTTATTAAAACATCATGTTACTAAAAAGACTCAATCTGTTAGAACACTTGTCTTATTAAAACATCATGTTACTAAAAAGACTCAATCTGTTAGAACACTTGTCTTATTAAAACATCATGTTACTAAAAAGACTCAATCTGTTAGAACACTTGTCTTATTAAAACATCATGTTACCAAAAAGACTCAATCTGTTAGAACACTTGTCTTATTAAAACATCATGTTACTAAAAAGACTCAATCTGTTAGAACACTTGACTTATTAAAACATCGTGTTACTAAAAAGACTCAATCTGTTAGAACACTTGACTTATTAAAACATCATGTTACTAAAAAGACTCAATCTGTTAGAACACTTGTCTTATTAAAACATCGTGTTACTAAAAAGACTCAATCTGTTAGAGATCTTGACTTATTAAAACATCATGTTACTAAAAAGACTCAATCTGTTAGAACACTTGACTTATTAAAACATCATGTTACTAAAAAGACTCAATCTGTTAGAACACTTGTCTTATTAAAACATCATGTTACTAAAAAGACTCAATCTGTTAGAACACTTGACTTATTAAAACATCATGTTACTAAAAAGACTCAATCTGTTAGAACACTTGACTTATTAAAACATCGTGTTACTAAAAAGACTCAATCTGTTAGAGCTCTTGACTTATTAAAACATCATGTTACTAAAAAGACTCCATCTGTTAGAACACTTGTCTTATTAAAACATCGTGTTACTAAAAAGACTCAATCTGTTAGAACACTTGACTTATTAAAACATCATGTTACTAAAAAGACTCAATCTGTTAGAGCTCTTGACTTATTAAAACATCATGTTACTAAAAAGACTCAATCTGTTAGAACACTTGACTTATTAAAACATCATGTTACTAAAAAGACTCAATCTGTTAGAACACTTGACTTATTAAAACATCGTGTTACTAAAAAGACTCAATCTGTTAGAACACTTGACTTATTAAAACATCATGTTACTAAAAAGACTCAATCTGTTAGAACACTTGACTTATTAAAACATCATGTTACTAAAAAGACTCAATCTGTTAGAGCTCTTGTCTTATTAAAACATCATGTTACTAAAAAGACTCAATCTGTTAGAACACTTGTCTTATTAAAACATCGTGTTACTAAAAAGACTCAATCTGTTAGAACTCTTGACTTATTAAAACATCGTGTTACTAAAAAGACTCAATCTGTTAGAGCTCTTGACTTATTAAAACATCATGTTACTAAAAAGACTCAATCTGTTAGAACACTTGTCTTATTAAAACATCATGTTACTAAAAAGACTCAATCTGTTAGAACACTTGTCTTATTAAAACATCATGTTACTAAAAAGACTCAATCTGTTAGAGCTCTTGTCTTATTAAAACATTGTGTTACTAAAAAGACTCAATCTGTTAGAGCTCTTGACTTATTAAAACATCGTGTTACTAAAAAGACTCAATCTGTTAGAACACTTGTCTTATTAAAACATCATGTTACTAAAAAGACTCAATCTGTTAGAACTCTTGACTTATTAAAACATCGTGTTACTAAAAAGACTCAATCTGTTAGAGCTCTTGTCTTATTAAAACATCGTGTTACTAAAAAGACTCAATCTGTTAGAACACTTGACTTATTAAAACATCATGTTACTAAAAAGACTCAATCTGTTAGAGCTCTTGTCTTATTAAAACATCATGTTACTAAAAAGACTCAATCTGTTAGAACTCTTGACTTATTAAAACATCGTGTTACTAAAAAGACTCAATCTGTTAGAGCTCTTGTCTTATTAAAACATCGTGTTACTAAAAAGACTCAATCTGTTAGAACACTTGTCTTATTAAAACATCATGTTACTAAAAAGACTCAATCTGTTAGAACACTTGACTTATTAAAACATCGTGTTACTAAAAAGACTCAATCTGTTAGAACACTTGTCTTATTAAAACTTCATGTTACTAAAAAGACTCAATCTGTTAGAACACTTGACTTATTAAAACATCATGTTACTAAAAAGACTCAATCTGTTAGAACACTTGTCTTATTAAAACATCGTGTTACTAAAAAGACTCAATCTGTTAGAACACTTGACTTATTAAAACATCATGTTACTAAAAAGACTCAATCTGTTAGAACACTTGACTTATTAAAACATCGTGTTACTAAAAAGACTCAATCTGTTAGAAAACTTGTCTTATTAAAACACCATGTTACTAAAAAGACTCAATCTGTTAGAGCTCTTGTCTTATTAAAACATCATGTTACTAAAAAGACTCAATCTGTTAGAACACTTGTCTTATTAAAACATCATGTTACTAAAAAGACTCAATCTGTTACAACACTTGACTTATTAAAACATCATGTTACTAAAAAGACTCAATCTGTTAGAGCTCTTGACTTATTAAAACATCATGTTACTAAAAAGACTCAATCTGTTAGAGCTCTTGTCTTATTAAAACATCATGTTACTAAAAAGACTCAATCTGTTACAACACTTGTCTTATTAAAACATCATGTTACTAAAAAGACTCAATCTCTTAGAACACTTGTCTTATTAAAACATCATGTTACTAAAAAGACTCAACCTGTTAGAACACTTGTCTTATTAAAACATCATGTTACTAAAAAGACTCAATCTCTTAGAACACTTGTCTTATTAAAACATCATGTTACTAAAAAGACTCAATCTGTTAGAACACTTGACTTATTAAAACATCATGTTACTAAAAAGACTCAATCTGTTAGAGCTCTTGACTTATTAAAACATCATGTTACTAAAAAGACTCAATCTGTTAGAACACTTGTCTTATTAAAACATCATGTTACTAAAAAGACTCAATCTGTTACAACACTTGTCTTATTAAAACATCATGTTACTAAAAAGACTCAATCTCTTAGAACACTTGTCTTATTAAAACATCATGTTACTAAAAAGACTCAACCTGTTAGAACACTTGTCTTATTAAAACATCATGTTACTAAAAAGACTCAATCTCTTAGAACACTTGTCTTATTAAAACATCATGTTACTAAAAAGACTCAATCTGTTAGAACACTTGACTTATTAAAACATCATGTTACTAAAAAGACTCAATCTGTTAGAGCTCTTGACTTATTAAAACATCATGTTACTAAAAAGACTCAATCTCTTAGAACACTTGTCTTATTAAAACATCATGTTACTAAAAAGACTCAACCTGTTAGAACACTTGTCTTATTAAAACATCATGTTACTAAAAAGACTCAATCTGTTAGAGCTCTTGTCTTATTAAAACATCATGTTACTAAAAAGACTCAATCTGTTAGAACACTTGACTTATTAAAACATCATGTTACTAAAAAGACTCAATCTGTTAGAGCTCTTGACTTATTAAAACATCATGTTACTAAAAAGACTCAATCTGTTAGAGCTCTTGACTTATTAAAACATCATGTTACTAAAAAGACTCAATCTGTTAGAACACTTGACTTATTAAAACATCGTGTTACTAAAAAGACTCAATCTGTTAGAACACTTGTCTTATTAAAACATCATGTTACTAAAAAGACTCAATCTGTTAGAGCTCTTGTCTTATTAAAACATCATGTTACTAAAAAGACTCAATCTGTTAGAACACTTGTCTTATTAAAACATCATGTTACTAAAAAGACTCAATCTGTTAGAACACTTGACTTATTAAAACATCATGTTACTAAAAAGACTCAATCTGTTAGAACACTTGTCTTATTAAAACATCGTGTTACTAAAAAGACTCAATCTGTTAGAACACTTGACTTATTAAAACATCATGTTACTAAAAAGACTCAATCTGTTAGAACACTTGTCTTATTAAAACATCATGTTACTAAAAAGACTCAATCTGTTAGAACACTTGACTTATTAAAACATCGTGTTACTAAAAAGACTCAATCTGTTAGAACACTTGACTTATTAAAACATCATGTTACTAAAAAGACTCAATCTGTTAGAGCTCTTGTCTTATTAAAACATCATGTTACTAAAAAGACTCAATCTGTTAGAACACTTGTCTTATTAAAACATCATGTTACTAAAAAGACTCAATCTGTTAGAACACTTGACTTATTAAAACATCATGTTACTAAAAAGACTCAATCTGTTAGAACACTTGTCTTATTAAAACATCGTGTTACTAAAAAGACTCAATCTGTTAGAACACTTGACTTATTAAAACATCATGTTACTAAAAAGACTCAATCTGTTAGAACACTTGACTTATTAAAACATCGTGTTACTAAAAAGACTCAATCTGTTAGAACACTTGTCTTATTAAAACACCATGTTACTAAAAAGACTCAATCTGTTAGAGCTCTTGTCTTATTAAAACATCATGTTACTAAAAAGACTCAATCTCTTAGAACACTTGTCTTATTAAAACATCATGTTACTAAAAAGACTCAATCTGTTACAACACTTGACTTATTAAAACATCGTGTTACTAAAAAGACTCAACCTGTTAGAACACTTGACTAATTAAAACATCATGTTACTAAAAAGACTCAATCTGTTAGAACTCTTGTCTTATTAAAACATCATGTTACTAAAAAGACTCAATCTGTTAGAACACTTGACTTATTAAAACATCATGTTACTAAAAAGACTCAATCTGTTAGAACACTTGACTTATTAAAACATCATGTTACTAAAAAGACTCAATCTGTTAGAACTCTTGACTTATTAAAACATCATGTTACTAAAAAGACTCAATCTGTTAGAACACTTGACTTATTAAAACATCATGTTACTAAAAAGACTCAATCTGTTAGAACTCTTGACTTATTAAAACATCATGTTACTAAAAAGACTCAATCTGTTAGAACACTTGACTTATTAAAACATCATGTTACTAAAAAGACTCAATCTGTTAGAACTCTTGTCTTATTAAAACATCATGTTACTAAAAAGACTCAATCTGTTAGAGCTCTTGACTTATTAAAACATCATGTTACTAAAAAGACTCAATCTGTTAGAGCTCTTGACTTATTAAAACATCATGTTACTAAAAAGACTCAATCTGTTAGAACACTTGACTTATTAAAACACCATGTTACTAAAAAGACTCAATCTGTTAGAGCTCTTGACTTATTAAAACATCATGTTACTAAAAAGACTCAATCTGTTAGAACACTTGACTTATTAAAACATCATGTTACTAAAAAGACTCAATCTGTTAGAGCTCTTGACTTATTAAAACATCATGTTACTAAAAAGACTCAATCTGTTAGAACACTTGACTTATTAAAACATCATGTTACTAAAAAGACTCAATCTGTTAGAGCTCTTGACTTATTAACACATCATGTTACTAAAAAGACTCAATCTGTTAGAACACTTGACTTATTAAAACATCATGTTACTAAAAAGACTCAATCTGTTAGAACACTTGTCTTATTATAACATCATGTTACTAAAAAGACTCAATCTGTTAGAACACTTGACTTATTAAAACATCGTGTTACTAAAAAGACTCAATCTGTTAGAACACTTGACTTATTAAAACATCATGTTACTAAAAAGACTCAATCTGTTAGAGCTCTTGTCTTATTAAAACATCATGTTACTAAAAAGGCTCAATCTGTTAGAACACTTGTCTTATTAAAACATCATGTTACTAAAAAGACTCAATCTGTTAGAACACTTGTCTTATTAAAACATCATGTTACTAAAAAGGCTCAATCTGTTAGAGCTCTTGTCTTATTAAAACATCATGTTACTAAAAAGACTCCATCTGTTAGAACACTTGTCTTATTAAAACATCATGTTACTAAAAAGACTCAATCTGTTAGAACACTTGTCTTATTAAAACACCATGTTACTAAAAAGACTCAATCTGTTAGAGCTCTAGTCTTATTAAAACATCATGTTACTAAAAAGACTCAATCTGTTACAACACTTGTCTTATTAAAACATCATGTTACTAAAAAGACTCAATCTCTTAGAACACTTGACTTATTAAAACATCATGTTACTAAAAAGACTCAATCTGTTAGAACACTTGTCTTATTAAAACATCATGTTACTAAAAAGACTCAATCTGTTAGAGCTCTTGACTTATTAAAACATCGTGTTACTAAAAAGACTCAATCTGTTAGAACACTTGACTTATTAAAACATCATGTTACTAAAAAGACTCAATCTGTTAGAGCTCTTGACTTATTAAAACATCATGTTACTAAAAAGACTCAATCTGTTAGAACACTTGACTTATTAAAACATCATGTTACTAAAAAGACTCAATCTGTTAGAACACTTGACTTATTAAAACATCATGTTACTAAAAAGACTCAATCTGTTAGAGCTCTTGTCTTATTAAAACATCATGTTACTAAAAAGACTCAATCTGTTAGAACACTTGTCTTATTAAAACATCATGTTACTAAAAAGACTCAATCTGTTAGAACACTTGACTTATTAAAACATCATGTTACTAAAAAGACTCAATCTGTTAGAACACTTGTCTTATTAAAACATCATGTTACTAAAAAGACTCAATCTGTTAGAACACTTGTCTTATTAAAACATCATGTTACTAAAAAGACTCAATCTGTTAGAGCTCTTGACTTATTAAAACATCATGTTACTAAAAAGACTCAATCTGTTAGAGCTCTTGTCTTATTAAAACACCATGTTACTAAAAAGACTCAATCTGTTAGAGCTCTTGACTTATTAAAACATCATGTTACTAAAAAGACTCAATCTGTTAGAGCTCTTGTCTTATTAAAACATCATGTTACTAAAAAGACTCAATCTGTTAGAGCTCTTGACTTATTAAAACATCATGTTACTAAAAAGACTCAATCTGTTAGAACACTTGTCTTATTAAAACATCATGTTACTAAAAAGACTCAATCTGTTAGAACACTTGTCTTATTAAAACATCATGTTACTAAAAAGACTCAATCTGTTAGAACACTTGTCTTATTAAAACATCATGTTACTAAAAAGACTCAATCTGTTAGAGCTCTTGTCTTATTAAAACATCATGTTACTAAAAAGACTCAATCTGTTAGAACACTTGTCTTATTAAAACATCATGTTACTAAAAAGACTCAATCTGTTAGAGCTCTTGTCTTATTAAAACATCATGTTACTAAAAAGACTCAATCTGTTAGAACTCTTGTCTTATTAAAACATCGTGTTACTAAAAAGACTCAATCTGTTAGAACACTTGTCTTATTAAAACATCGTGTTACTAAAAAGACTCAATCTGTTAGAACACTTGACTTATTAAAACATCATGTTACTAAAAAGACTCAATCTGTTAGAGCTCTTGACTTATTAAAACATCATGTTACTAAAAAGACTCAATCTGTTAGAACACTTGACTTATTAAAACATCGTGTTACTAAAAAGACTCAATCTGTTAGAACACTTGACTTATTAAAACATCGTGTTACTAAAAAGACTCAATCTGTTAGAACACTTGACTTATTAAAACATCATGTTACTAAAAAGACTCAATCTGTTAGAGCTCTTGACTTATTAAAACATCATGTTACTAAAAAGACTCAATCTGTTAGAGCTCTTGACTTATTAAAACATCGTGTTACTAAAAAGACTCAATCTGTTAGAACACTTGTCTTATTAAAACATCGTGTTACTAAAAAGACTCAATCTGTTAGAACACTTGACTTATTAAAACATCATGTTACTAAAAGGACTCAATCTGTTAGAGCTCTTGACTTATTAAAACATCGTGTTACTAAAAAGACTCAATCTGTTAGAGCTCTTGACTTATTAAAACATCATGTTACTAAAAAGACTCAATCTGTTAGAACACTTGACTTATTAAAACATCATGTTACTAAAAAGACTCAATCTGTTAGAACACTTGACTTATTAAAACATCATGTTACTAAAAAGACTCAATCTGTTAGAACACTTGACTTATTAAAACATCGTGTTACTAAAAAGACTCAATCTGTTAGAGCTCTTGTCTTATTAAAACATCATGTTACTAAAAAGACTCAATCTGTTAGAACACTTGACTTATTAAAACATCATGTTACTAAAAAGACTCAATCTGTTAGAACACTTGTCTTATTAAAACATCATGTTACTAAAAAGACTCAATCTGTTAGAGCTCTTGTCTTATTAAAACATCATGTTACTAAAAAGACTCAATCTGTTAGAACACTTGACTTATTAAAACATCATGTTACTAAAAAGACTCAATCTGTTAGAACACTTGTCTTATTAAAACATCATGTTACTAAAAAGACTCAATCTGTTAGAGCTCTTGACTTATTAAAACATCGTGTTACTAAAAAGACTCAATCTGTTAGAACACTTGACTTATTAAAACATCATGTTACTAAAAAGACTCAATCTGTTAGAGCTCTTGACGTATTAAAACATCATGTTACTAAAAAGACTCAATCTGTTAGAACACTTGACTTATTAAAACATCATGTTACTAAAAAGACTCAATCTGTTAGAACACTTGTCTTATTAAAACATCATGTTACTAAAAAGACTCAATCTGTTAGAACACTTGTCTTATTAAAACATCATGTTACTAAAAAGACTCAATCTGTTAGAACACTTGTCTTATTAAAACATCATGTTACTAAAAAGACTCAATCTGTTAGAACACTTGTCTTATTAAAACATCGTGTTACTAAAAAGACTCAATCTGTTAGAACACTTGTCTTATTAAAACATCATGTTACTAAAAAGACTCAATCTGTTAGAACACTTGTCTTATTAAAACATCATGTTACTAAAAAGACTCAATCTGTTAGAACACTTGTCTTATTAAAACATCGTGTTACTAAAAAGACTCAATCTGTTAGAACACTTGTCTTATTAAAACATCATGTTACTAAAAAGACTCAATCTGTTAGAGCTCTTGACTTATTAAAACATCATGTTACTAAAAAGACTCAATCTGTTAGAACACTTGTCTTATTAAAACATCATGTTACTAAAAATACTCAATCTGTTAGAACACTTGTCTTATTAAAACATCATGTTACTAAAAAGACTCAATCTGTTAGAGCTCTTGACGTATTAAAACATCATGTTACTAAAAAGACTCAATCTGTTAGAACACTTGACTTATTAAAACATCATGTTACTAAAAAGACTCAATCTGTTAGAACACTTGTCTTATTAAAACATCATGTTACTAAAAAGACTCAATCTGTTAGAACACTTGTCTTATTAAAACATCATGTTACTAAAAAGACTCAATCTGTTAGAACACTTGTCTTATTAAAACATCATGTTACTAAAAAGACTCAATCTGTTAGAACACTTGTCTTATTAAAACATCATGTTACTAAAAAGACTCAATCTGTTAGAACACTTGTCTTATTAAAACATCATGTTACTAAAAAGACTCAATCTGTTAGAACACTTGTCTTATTAAAACATCGTGTTACTAAAAAGACTCAATCTGTTAGAACACTTGTCTTATTAAAACATCATGTTACTAAAAAGACTCAATCTGTTAGAGCTCTTGACTTATTAAAACATCATGTTACTAAAAAGACTCAATCTGTTAGAACACTTGTCTTATTAAAACATCATGTTACTAAAAATACTCAATCTGTTAGAACACTTGTCTTATTAAAACATCATGTTACTAAAAAGACTCAATCTGTTAGAACACTTGTCTTATTAAAACATCATGTTACTAAAAAGACTCCATCTGTTAGAACACTTGACTTATTAAAACATCATGTTACTAAAAAGACTCAATCTGTTAGAGCTCTTGACTTATTAAAACATCATGTTACTAAAAAGACTCAATCTGTTAGAACACTTGTCTTATTAAAACATCATGTTACTAAAAATACTCAATCTGTTAGAACACTTGTCTTATTAAAACATCATGTTACTAAAAAGACTCAATCTGTTAGAACACTTGTCTTATTAAAACATCATGTTACTAAAAAGACTCAATCTGTTAGAACACTTGTCTTATTAAAACATCATGTTACTAAAAAGACTCAATCTGTTAGAGCTCTTGACTTATTAAAACATCATGTTACTAAAAAGACTCAATCTGTTAGAACACTTGTCTTATTAAAACATCATGTTACTAAAAATACTCAATCTGTTAGAACACTTGTCTTATTAAAACATCATGTTACTAAAAAGACTCAATCTGTTAGAACACTTGTCTTATTAAAACATCATGTTACTAAAAAGACTCCATCTGTTAGAACACTTGACTTATTAAAACATCATGTTACTAAAAAGACTCAATCTGTTAGAGCTCTTGTCTTATTAAAACATCATGTTACTAAAAAGACTCCATCTGTTAGAACACTTGACTTATTAAAACTTCATGTTACTAAAAAGACTCAATCTGTTAGAGCTCTTGTCTTATTAAAACATCATGTTACTAAAAAGACTCAATCTGTTAGAACACTTGTCTTATTAAAACATCATGTTACTGAAAAGACTCAATCTGTTAGAACACTTGACTTATTAAAACATCGTGTTACTAAAAAGACTCAATCTGTTAGAACACTTGACTTATTAAAACATCGTGTTACTAAAAAGACTCAATCTGTTAGAGCTCTTGACTTATTAAAACATCATGTTACTAAAAAGACTCAATCTGTTAGAACACTTGTCTTATTAAAACATCATGTTACTAAAAAGACTCAATCTGTTAGAGCTCTTGACTTATTAAAACATCATGTTACTAAAAAGATTCAATCTGTTAGAACACTTGTCTTATTAAAACATCATGTTACTAAAAAGACTCAATCTGTTAGAACACTTGTCTTATTAAAACATCATGTTACTAAAAAGACTCAATCTGTTAGAACACTTGACTTATTAAAACATCATGTTACTAAAAAGACTCAATCTGTTAGAGCTCTTGTCTTATTAAAACATCATGTTACTAAAAAGATTCAATCTGTTAGAACACTTGTCTTATTAAAACATCATGTTACTAAAAAGACTCAATCTGTTAGAACACTTGTCTTATTAAAACATCATGTTACTAAAAAGACTCAATCTGTTAGAACACTTGACTTATTAAAACATCATGTTACCAAAAAGACTCAATCTGTTAGAACACTTGTCTTATTAAAACATCATGTTACTAAAAAGACTCAATCTGTTAGAACACTTGTCTTATTAAAACATCATGTTACCAAAAAGACTCAATCTGTTAGAACACTTGACTTATTAAAACATCATGTTACTAAAAAGACTCAATCTGTTAGAACACTTGTCTTATTAAAACATCATGTTACTAAAAAGGCTCAATCTGTTAGAACACTTGACTTATTAAAACATCATGTTACTAAAAAGACTCAATCTGTTAGAACACTTGTCTTATTAAAACATCATGTTACTAAAAAGACTCAATCTGTTAGAACACTTGACTTATTAAAACATCATGTTACTAAAAAGACTCAATCTGTTAGAACACTTGTCTTATTAAAACATAATGTTACTAAAAAGACTCAATCTGTTAGAACACTTGACTTATTAAAACATCATGTTACTAAAAAGACACAATCTGTTAGAACACTTGACTTATTAAAACATCGTGTTACTAAAAAGACTCAATCTGTTAGAACACTTGACTTATTGAAACATCATGTTACTAAAAAGACTCTATCTGTTAGAACACTTGTCTTATTAAAACATCATGTTACTAAAAAGACTCAATCTGTTAGAACACTTGTCTTATTAAAACATCATGTTACTAAAAAGACTCAATCAGTTAGAACTCTTGTCTTATTAAAACATCATGTTACTAAAAAGACTCAATCTGTTAGAACACTTGACTTATTAAAACATCGTGTTACTAAAAAGACTCAATCTGTTAGAACTCTTGTCTTATTAAAACATCATGTTACTAAAAAGACTCAATCTGTTAGAGCTCTTGACTTATTAAAACATCATGTTACTAAAAAGACTCAATCTGTTAGAACACTTGACTTATTAGAACATCATGTTACTAAAAAGACTCAATCTGTTAGAACACTTGACTTATTAAAACATCATGTTACTAAAAAGACTCAATCTGTTAGAACACTTGACTTATTAAAACATCATGTTACTAAAAAGACTCAATCTGTTAGAACACTTGACTTATTAAAACATCATGTTACTAAAAAGACTCAATCAGTTAGAACTCTTGTCTTATTAAAACATCATGTTACTAAAAAGACTCAATCTGTTAGAACTCTTGTCTTATTAAAACATCATGTTACTAAAAAGACTCAATCTGTTAGAACACTTGACTTATTAAAACATCATGTTACTAAAAAGACTCAATCTGTTAGAACACTTGACTTATTAAAACATCATGTTACTAAAAAGACTCAATCTGTTAGAACTCTTGTCTTATTAAAACATCGTGTTACTAAAAAGACTCAATCTGTTTGAGCTCTTGACTTATTAAAACATCATGTTACTAAAAAGACTCAATCTGTTAGAACACTTGACTTATTAGAACATCTTGTTACTAAAAAGACTCAATCTGTTAGAACACTTGTCTTATTAAAACATCATGTTACTAAAAAGACTCAATCTGTTAGAACACTTGTCTTATTAAAACATCGTGTTACTAAAAAGACTCAATCTGTTAGAGCTCTTGTCTTATTAAAACATCGTGTTACTAAAAAGACTCAATCTGTTAGAACACTTGACTTATTAAAACATCATGTTACTAAAAAGACTCAATCTGTTACAACACTTGACTTATTAAAACATTGTGTTACTAAAAAGACTCAATCTGTTAGAACACTTGACTTATTAAAACATCGTGTTACTAAAAAGACTCAATCTGTTAGAACACTTGACTAATAAAACATCGTGTTACTTAAAAGACTCAATCTGTTAGAACACTTGACTAATAAAACATCGTGTTACTTAAAAGACTCAATCTGTCAGAACACTTGTCTTAGTAAAACATTGTGTTACTAAAAAGACTCAATCTGTTAGAACACTTGACTTATTAAAACATCATGTTACTAAAAAGACTCAATCTGTTAGAGCTCTTGACTTATTGAAACATCACGTTACTAAAAAGACTCAATCTGTTAGAACACTTGACCTATTGAAACATCAGGTTACTAAAAAGACTCAATCTGTTAGAACACTTGACTTATTGAAACATCACGTTACTAAAAAGACTCAATCTGTTAGAGCTCTTGACTTATTGAAACATCACGTTACTAAAAAGACTCAATCTGTTAGAACACTTGACCTATTAAAACATCCTGTTACTAAAAAGACTCAATCTGTTAGAACACTTGACCTATTGAAACATCAGGTTACTAAAAAGACTCAATCTGTTAGAACACTTGACTTATTAAAACATCGTGTAACTAAAAAGACTCAATCTGTTAGAACACTTGACTTATTAAAACATCCTGTTACTAAAAAGACTCAATCTGTTAGAACACTTGACTTATTAAAACATCGTGTTACTAAAAAGACTTAATCTGTTAGAGCTCTTGA
Organism: Mantis religiosa; assembly: GCA_030765055.1. Classification (NCBI taxonomy): domain Eukaryota; kingdom Metazoa; phylum Arthropoda; class Insecta; order Mantodea; family Mantidae; genus Mantis; species Mantis religiosa. The sequence continues at coordinate 190,028,794 of CM060957.1, read as the reverse complement.
CTTATTAAAACATCATGTTACTAAAAAGACTCAATCTGTTAGAGCTCTTGACTTATTAAAACATCATGTTACTAAAAAGACTCAATCTGTTAGAACACTTGACTTATTAAAACATCATGTTACTAAAAAGACTCAATCTGTTAGAACACTTGTCTTATTAAAACATCATGTTACTAAAAAGACTCAATCTGTTAGAACACTTGTCTTATTAAAACATCATGTTACTAAAAAGACTCAATCTGTTAGAACACTTGACTTATTAAAACATCATGTTACTAAAAAGACTCAATCTGTTAGAACACTTGACTTATTAAAACATCGTGTTACTAAAAAGACTCAATCTGTTAGAACACTTGTCTTATTAAAACATCATGTTACTAAAAAGACTCAATCTGTTAGAACACTTGACTTTTTAAAACATCATGTTACTAAAAAGACTCAATCTGTTAGAACACTTGACTTATTAAAACATCATGTTACTAAAAAGACTCAATCTGTTAGAGCTCTTGACTTATTAAAACATCATGTTACTAAAAAGACTCAATCTGTTAGAACACTTGACTTATTAAAACATCGTGTTACTAAAAAGACTCAATCTGTTAGAACACTTGACTTATTAAAACATCGTGTTACTAAAAAGACTCAATCTGTTAGAACACTTGACTTATTAAAACATCATGTTACTAAAAAGACTCAATCTGTTAGAGCTCTTGACTTATTAAAACATCATGTTACTAAAAAGACTCAATCTGTTAGAACACTTGTCTTATTAAAACATCGTGTTACTAAAAAGACTCAATCTGTTAGAACACTTGACCTATTGAAACATCAGGTTACTAAAAAGACTCAATCTGTTAGAACACTTGACTTATTAAAACATCGTGTAACTAAAAAGACTCAATCTGTTAGAACACTTGACTTATTAAAACATCCTGTTACTAAAAAGACTCAATCTGTTAGAACACTTGACTTATTAAAACATCGTGTTACTAAAAAGACTTAATCTGTTAGAGCTCTTGACTTATTAAAACATCATGTTACTAAAAAGACTCAATCTGTTAGAGCTCTTGACTTATTAAAACATCATGTTACTAAAAAGACTCAATCTGTTAGAACACTTGACTTATTAAAACATCATGTTACTAAAAAGACTCAATCTGTTAGAACACTTGTCTTATTAAAACATCATGTTACTAAAAAGACTCAATCTGTTAGAACACTTGTCTTATTAAAACATCATGTTACTAAAAAGACTCAATCTGTTAGAACACTTGACTTATTAAAACATCATGTTACTAAAAAGACTCAATCTGTTAGAACACTTGACTTATTAAAACATCGTGTTACTAAAAAGACTCAATCTGTTAGAACACTTGTCTTATTAAAACATCATGTTACTAAAAAGACTCAATCTGTTAGAACACTTGACTTTTTAAAACATCATGTTACTAAAAAGACTCAATCTGTTAGAACACTTGACTTATTAAAACATCATGTTACTAAAAAGACTCAATCTGTTAGAGCTCTTGACTTATTAAAACATCATGTTACTAAAAAGACTCAATCTGTTAGAACACTTGACTTATTAAAACATCGTGTTACTAAAAAGACTCAATCTGTTAGAACACTTGACTTATTAAAACATCGTGTTACTAAAAAGACTCAATCTGTTAGAACACTTGACTTATTAAAACATCATGTTACTAAAAAGACTCAATCTGTTAGAGCTCTTGACTTATTAAAACATCATGTTACTAAAAAGACTCAATCTGTTAGAACACTTGTCTTATTAAAACATCGTGTTACTAAAAAGACTCAATCTGTTAGAACACTTGACTTATTAAAACATCATGTTACTAAAAGGACTCAATCTGTTAGAGCTCTTGACTTATTAAAACATCATGTTACTAAAAAGACTCAATCTGTTAGAACACTTGTCTTATTAAAACATCATGTTACTAAAAAGACTCAATCTGTTAGAACACTTGTCTTATTAAAACATCATGTTACTAAAAAGACTCAATCTGTTAGAACACTTGACTTATTAAAACATCATGTTACTAAAAAGACTCAATCTGTTAGAACACTTGACTTATTAAAACATCATGTTACTAAAATGACTCAAGCTGTTAGAACACTTGTCTTATTAAAACATCATGTTACTAAAAAGACTCAATCTATTAGAGCTCTTGTCTTATTAAAACATCATGTTACTAAAAAGACTCAATCTGTTAGAACACTTGTCTTATTAAAACATCATGTTACTAAAATGACTCAAGCTGTTAGAACACTTGTCTTATTAAAACATCATGTTACTAAAAAGACTCAATCTATTAGAGCTCTTGTCTTATTAAAACATCATGTTACTAAAAAGACTCAATCTGTTAGAGCTCTTGTCTTATTAAAACATCATGTTACTAAAAAGGCTCAATCTGTTAGAGCTCTTGTCTTATTAAAACATCATGTTACTAAAAAGGCTCAATCTGTTAGAACACTTGTCTTATTAAAACATCATGTTACTAAAAAGACTCAATCTGTTAGAACACTTGTCTTATTAAAACATCATGTTACTAAAAAGAAGCAATCTGTTAGAGCTCTTGTCTTATTAAAACATCATGTTACTAAAAAGACTCAATCTGTTAGAGCTCTTGTCTTATTAAAACATCATGTTACTAAAAAGACTCAATCTGTTAGAGCTCTTGTCTTATTAAAACATCATGTTACTAAAAAGACTCAATCTGTTAGAGCTCTTGTCTTATTAAAACATCATGTTACTAAAAAGACTCAATCTGTTAGAGCTCTTGTCTTATTAAAACATCATGTTACTAAAAAGGCTCAATCTGTTAGAGCTCTTGTCTTATTAAAACATCATGTTACTAAAAAGACTCAATCTGTTAGAACACTTGACTTATTAAAACATCATGTTACTAAAAAGACTCAATCTGTTAGAACACTTGACTTATTAAAACATCGTGTTACTAAAAAGACTCAATCTGTTAGGGCTCTTGACTTATTAAAACATCATGTTACTAAAAAGACTCAATCTGTTAGAACACTTGTCTTATTAAAACATCGTGTTACTAAAAAGACTCAATCTGTTAGAACACTTGACTTATTAAAACATCATGTTACTAAAAAGACTCAATCTGTTAGAGCTCCTGACTTATTAAAACATCATGTTACTAAAAAGACTCAATCTGTTAGAACACTTGACTTATTAAAACATCGTGTTACTAAAAAGACTCAATCTGTTAGAACACTTGACTTATTAAAACATCGTGTTACTAAAAAGACTCAATCTGTTAGAACACTTGACTTATTAAAACATCGTGTTACTAAAAAGACTCAATCTGTTAGAGCTCTTGACTTATTAAAACATCATGTTACTAAAAAGACTCAATCTGTTAGAACACTTGACTTATTAAAACATCGTGTTACTAAAAAGACTCAATCTGTTAGAACACTTGACTTATTAAAACATCGTGTTACTAAAAAGACTCAATCTGTTAGAGCTCTTGTCTTATTAAAACATCATGTTACTAAAAAGGCTCAATCTGTTAGAACACTTGACTTATTAAAACATCATGTTACTAAAAAGGCTCAATCTGTTAGAGCTCTTGTCTTATTAAAACATCATGTTACTAAAAAGACTCAATCTGTTAGAGCTCTTGACTTATTAAAACATCATGTTACTAAAAAGACTCAATCTGTTAGAACACTTGACTTATTAAAACATCATGTTACTAAAAAGGCTCAATCTGTTAGAGCTCTTGTCTTATTAAAACATCATGTTACTAAAAAGACTCAATCTGTTAGAACACTTGACTTATTAAAACATCATGTTACTAAAAAGACTCAATCTGTTAGAACTCTTGTCTTATTAAAACATCATGTTACTAAAAAGACTCAATCTGTTAGAGCTCTTGTCTTATTAAAACATCATGTTACTAAAAAGACTCAATCTGTTAGAACACTTGACTTATTAAAACATCATGTTACTAAAAAGACTCAATCTGTTAGAACACTTGTCTTATTAAAACATCATGTTACTAAAAAGACTCAATCTGTTAGAACTCTTGTCTTATTAAAACATCATGTTACTAAAAAGACTCAATCTGTTAGAGCTCTTGTCTTATTAAAACATCATGTTACTAAAAAGACTCAATCTGTTAGAACACTTGTCTTATTAAAACATCATGTTACTAAAAAGACTCAATCTGTTAGAACACTTGACTTATTAAAACATCATGTTACTAAAAAGACTCAATCTGTTAGAACTCTTGTCTTATTAAAACATCATGTTACTAAAAAGACTCAATCTGTTAGAGCTCTTGTCTTATTAAAACATCATGTTACTAAAAAGGCTCAATCTGTTAGAGCTCTTGTCTTATTAAAACATCATGTTACTAAAAAGGCTCAATCTGTTAGAGCTCTTGTCTTATTAAAACATCATGTTACTAAAAAGACTCAATCTGTTAGAACACTTGTCTTATTAAAACATCGTGTTACTAAAAAGGCTCAATCTGTTAGAACTCTTGTCTTATTAAAACATCATGTTACTAAAAAGACTCAATCTGTTAGAACACTTGACTTATTAAAACATCATGTTACTAAAAAGACTCAATCTGTTAGAACTCTTGTCTTATTAAAACATCATGTTACTAAAAAGGCTCAATCTGTTAGAACTCTTGTCTTATTAAAACATCATGTTACTAAAAAGACTCAATCTGTTAGAACACTTGACTTATTAAAACATCATGTTACTAAAAAGACTCAATCTGTTAGAACTCTTGTCTTATTAAAACATCATGTTACTAAAAAGGCTCAATCTGTTAGAACACTTGACTTATTAAAACATCATGTTACTAAAAAGACTCAATCTGTTAGAGCTCTTGTCTTATTAAAACATCATGTTACTAAAAAGACTCAATCTGTTAGAACACTTGTCTTATTAAAACATCATGTTACTAAAAAGGCTCAATCTGTTAGAACTCTTGTCTTATTAAAACATCATGTTACTAAAAAGACTCAATCTGTTAGAACACTTGACTTATTAAAACATCATGTTACTAAAAAGACTCAATCTGTTAGAACTCTTGTCTTATTAAAACATCATGTTACTAAAAAGACTCAATCTGTTAGAACACTTGTCTTATTAAAACATCGTGTTACTAAAAAGGCTCAATCTGTTAGAACTCTTGTCTTATTAAAACATCATGTTACTAAAAAGACTCAATCTGTTAGAACACTTGACTTATTAAAACATCATGTTACTAAAAAGACTCAATCTGTTAGAACTCTTGTCTTATTAAAACATCATGTTACTAAAAAGGCTCAATCTGTTAGAACACTTGACTTATTAAAACATCATGTTACTAAAAAGACTCAATCTGTTAGAACTCTTGTCTTATTAAAACATCATGTTACTAAAAAGACTCAATCTGTTAGAACTCTTGTCTTATTAAAACACCATGTTACTAAAAAGACTCAATCTGTTAGAGCTCTTGTCTTATTAAAACATCATGTTACTAAAAAGGCTCAATCTGTTAGAACACTTGTCTTATTAAAACATCATGTTACTAAAAAGACTCAATCTGTTAGAGCTCTTGTCTTATTAAAACATCATGTTACTAAAAAGACTCAATCTGTTAGAACACTTGTCTTATTAAAACATCATGTTACTAAAAAGGCTCAATCTGTTAGAGCTCTTGTCTTATTAAAACATCATGTTACTAAAAAGACTCAATCTGTTAGAACTCTTGTCTTATTAAAACATCATGTTACTAAAAAGACTCAATCTGTTAGAACACTTGTCTTATTAAAACATCATGTTACTAAAAAGACTCAATCTGTTAGAGCTCTTGTCTTATTAAAACATCATGTTACTAAAAAGACTCAATCTGTTAGAACACTTGTCTTATTAAAACATCATGTTACTAAAAAGACTCAATCTGTTAGAGCTCTTGTCTTATTAAAACATCATGTTACTAAAAAGGCTCAATCTGTTAGAGCTCTTGTCTTATTAAAACATCATGTTACTAAAAAGACTCAATCTGTTAGAACACTTGTCTTATTAAAACATCATGTTACTAAAAAGACTCAATCTGTTAGAACACTTGTCTTATTAAAACATCATGTTACTAAAAAGGCTCAATCTGTTAGAACACTTGACTTATTAAAACATCATGTTACTAAAAAGACTCAATCTGTTAGAACTCTTGTCTTATTAAAACATCATGTTACTAAAAAGGCTCAATCTGTTAGAGCTCTTGTCTTATTAAAACATCATGTTACTAAAAAGACTCAATCTGTTAGAACACTTGTCTTATTAAAACATCATGTTACTAAAAAGACTCAATCTGTTAGAGCTCTTGTCTTATTAAAACATCATGTTACTAAAAAGACTCAATCTGTTAGAGCTCTTGTCTTATTAAAACATCATGTTACTAAAAAGACTCAATCTGTTAGAGCTCTTGTCTTATTAAAACATCATGTTACTAAAAAGACTCAATCTGTTAGAACACTTGACTTATTAAAACATCATGTTACTAAAAAGACTCAATCTGTTAGAGCTCTTGTCTTATTAAAACATCATGTTACTAAAAAGACTCAATCTGTTAGAACACTTGTCTTATTAAAACATCATGTTACTAAAAAGACTCAATCTGTTAGAACACTTGTCTTATTAAAACATCATGTTACTAAAAAGACTCAATCTGTTAGAACTCTTGTCTTATTAAAACATCATGTTACTAAAAAGACTCAATCTGTTAGAGCTCTTGTCTTATTAAAACATCATGTTACTAAAAAGACTCAATCTGTTAGAACTCTTGTCTTATTAAAACATCATGTTACTAAAAAGACTCAATCTGTTAGAACTCTTGTCTTATTAAAACATCATGTTACTAAAAAGACTCAATCTGTTAGAGCTCTTGTCTTATTAAAACATCATGTTACTAAAAAGACTCAATCTGTTAGAACTCTTGTCTTATTAAAACATCATGTTACTAAAAAGACTCAATCTGTTAGAACACTTGTCTTATTAAAACATCATGTTACTAAAAAGACTCAATCTGTTAGAACTCTTGTCTTATTAAAACATCATGTTACTAAAAAGACTCAATCTGTTAGAGCTCTTGTCTTATTAAAACATCATGTTACTAAAAAGACTCAATCTGTTAGAGCTCTTGTCTTATTAAAACATCATGTTACTAAAAAGACTCAATCTGTTAGAACACTTGACTTATTAAAACATCATGTTACTAAAAAGACTCAATCTGTTAGAGCTCTTGTCTTATTAAAACATCATGTTACTAAAAAGACTCAATCTGTTAGAACACTTGTCTTATTAAAACATCATGTTACTAAAAAGACTCAATCTGTTAGAACACTTGTCTTATTAAAACATCATGTTACTAAAAAGACTCAATCTGTTAGAACTCTTGTCTTATTAAAACATCATGTTACTAAAAAGACTCAATCTGTTAGAGCTCTTGTCTTATTAAAACATCATGTTACTAAAAAGACTCAATCTGTTAGAACTCTTGTCTTATTAAAACATCATGTTACTAAAAAGACTCAATCTGTTAGAACTCTTGTCTTATTAAAACATCATGTTACTAAAAAGACTCAATCTGTTAGAGCTCTTGTCTTATTAAAACATCATGTTACTAAAAAGACTCAATCTGTTAGAGCTCTTGTCTTATTAAAACATCATGTTACTAAAAAGACTCAATCTGTTAGAACACTTGTCTTATTAAAACATCATGTTACTAAAAAGACTCAATCTGTTAGAACTCTTGTCTTATTAAAACATCATGTTACTAAAAAGACTCAATCTGTTAGAGCTCTTGTCTTATTAAAACATCATGTTACTAAAAAGACTCAATCTGTTAGAACTCTTGTCTTATTAAAACATCATGTTACTAAAAAGACTCAATCTGTTAGAGCTCTTGTCTTATTAAAACATCATGTTACTAAAAAGACTCAATCTGTTAGAGCTCTTGTCTTATTAAAACATCATGTTACTAAAAAGACTCAATCTGTTAGAACACTTGTCTTATTAAAACATCGTGTTACTAAAAAGACTCAATCTGTTAGAGCTCTTGTCTTATTAAAACATCATGTTACTAAAAAGACTCAATCTGTTAGAGCTCTTGTCTTATTAAAACATCATGTTACTAAAAAGACTCAATCTGTTAGAGCACTTGTCTTATTAAAACATCATGTTACTAAAAAGACTCAATCTGTTAGAACACTTGACTTATTAAAACATCATGTTACTAAAAAGACTCAATCTGTTAGAACACTTGTCTTATTAAAACATCATGTTACTAAAAAGACTCAATCTGTTAGAACACTTGACTTATTAAAACATCATGTTACTAAAAAGACTCAATCTGTTAGAGCTCTTGTCTTATTAAAACATCGTGTTACTAAAAAGACTCAATCTGTTAGAACACTTGTCTTATTAAAACATCATGTTACTAAAAAGGCTCAATCTGTTAGAACACTTGTCTTATTAAAACATCATGTTACTAAAAAGACTCAATCTGTTAGAACACTTGACTTATTAAAACATCATGTTACTAAAAAGACTCAATCTGTTAGAGCTCTTGTCTTATTAAAACATCATGTTACTAAAAAGACTCAATCTGTTAGAACACTTGTCTTATTAAAACATCATGTTACTAAAAAGACTCAATCTGTTAGAACACTTGTCTTATTAAAACATCATGTTACTAAAATGACTCAATCTGTTAGAACACTTGTCTTATTAAAACATCGTGTTACTAAAAAGACTCAATCTGTTAGAACACTTGACTTATTAAAACATCATGTTACTAAAAAGACTCAATCTGTTAGAGCTCTTGTCTTATTAAAACATCATGTTACTAAAAAGACTCAATCTGTTAGAGCTCTTGTCTTATTAAAACATCGTGTTACTAAAAAGACTCAATCTGTTAGAGCTCTTGACTTATTAAAACATCATGTTACTAAAAAGACTCAATCTGTTAGAGCTCTTGTCTTATTAAAACATCATGTTACTAAAAAGACTCAATCTGTTAGAACACTTGACTTATTAAAACATCATGTTACTAAAAAGACTCAATCTGTTAGAGCTCTTGTCTTATTAAAACATCATGTTACTAAAAAGACTCAATCTGTTAGAACACTTGTCTTATTAAAACATCATGTTACTAAAAAGACTCAATCTGTTAGAGCTCTTGTCTTATTAAAACATCATGTTACTAAAAAGACTCAATCTGTTAGAGCTCTTGACTTATTAAAACATCGTGTTACTAAAAAGACTCAATCTGTTAGAGCTCTTGTCTTATTAAAACATCATGTTACTAAAAAGACTCAATCTGTTAGAGCTCTTGACTTATTAAAACATCATGTTACTAAAAAGACTCAATCTGTTAGAGCTCTTGTCTTATTAAAACATCATGTTACTAAAAAGACTCAATCTGTTAGAGCTCTTGTCTTATTAAAACATCATGTTACTAAAAAGACTCAATCTGTTAGAACACTTGTCTTATTAAAACATCATGTTACTAAAAAGACTCAATCTGTTAGAACACTTGACTTATTAAAACATCATGTTACTAAAAAGACTCAATCTGTTAGAGCTCTTGTCTTATTAAAACATCGTGTTACTAAAAAGACTCAATCTGTTAGAGCTCTTGTCTTATTAAAACATCGTGTTACTAAAAAGACTCAATCTGTTAGAGCTCTTGTCTTATTAAAACATCGTGTTACTAAAAAGACTCAATCTGTTAGAACACTTGTCTTATTAAAACATCATGTTACTAAAAAGACTCAATCTGTTAGAGCTCTTGTCTTATTAAAACATCGTGTTACTAAAAAGACTCAATCTGTTAGAACACTTGACTTATTAAAACATCATGTTACTAAAAAGACTCAATCTGTTAGAGCTCTTGTCTTATTAAAACATCGTGTTACTAAAAAGACTCAATCTGTTAGAGCTCTTGTCTTATTAAAACATCATGTTACTAAAAAGACTCAATCTGTTAGAGCTCTTGTCTTATTAAAACATCGTGTTACTAAAAAGACTCAATCTGTTAGAACACTTGTCTTATTAAAACATCATGTTACTAAAAAGACTCAATCTGTTAGAGCTCTTGTCTTATTAAAACATCGTGTTACTAAAAAGACTCAATCTGTTAGAACACTTGTCTTATTAAAACATCATGTTACTAAAAAGACTCAATCTGTTAGAGCTCTTGTCTTATTAAAACATCGTGTTACTAAAAAGACTCAATCTGTTAGAACACTTGTCTTATTAAAACATCATGTTACTAAAAAGACTCAATCTGTTAGAGCTCTTGTCTTATTAAAACATCATGTTACTAAAAAGGCTCAATCTGTTAGAGCTCTTGACTTATTAAAACATCATGTTACTAAAAAGACTCAATCTGTTAGAACACTTGACTTATTAAACATCATGTTACTAAAAAGACTCAATCTGTTAGAGCTCTTGTCTTATTAAAACATCATGTTACTAAAAAGACTCAATCTGTTAGAGCTCTTGTCTTATTAAAACATCATGTTACTAAAAAGACTCAATCTGTTAGAGCTCTTGACTTATTAAAACATCATGTTACTAAAAAGACTCAATCTGTTAGAGCTCTTGTCTTATTAAAACATCATGTTACTAAAAAGACTCAATCTGTTAGAACACTTGTCTTATTAAAACATCGTGTTACTAAAAAGACTCAATCTGTTAGAACACTTGTCTTATTAAAACATCATGTTACTAAAAAGACTCAATCTGTTAGAGCTCTTGACTTATTAAAACATCATGTTACTAAAAAGACTCAATCTGTTAGAGCTCTTGTCTTATTAAAACATCATGTTACTAAAAAGACTCAATCTGTTAGAGCTCTTGACTTATTAAAACATCATGTTACTAAAAAGACTCAATCTGTTAGAGCTCTTGTCTTATTAAAACATCATGTTACTAAAAAGACTCAATCTGTTAGAACACTTGTCTTATTAAAACATCATGTTACTAAAAAGACTCAATCTGTTAGAGCTCTTGTCTTATTAAAACATCATGTTACTAAAAAGGCTCAATCTGTTAGAGCTCTTGTCTTATTAAAACATCGTGTTACTAAAAAGACTCAATCTGTTAGAACTCTTGTCTTATTAAAACATCGTGTTACTAAAAAGACTCAATCTGTTAGAACACTTGTCTTATTAAAACATCATGTTACTAAAAAGACTCAATCTGTTAGAGCTCTTGACTTATTAAAACATCATGTTACTAAAAAGCCTCAATCTGTTAGAGCTCTTGTCTTATTAAAACATCATGTTACTAAAAAGGCTCAATCTGTTAGAACACTTGACTTATTAAAACATCATGTTACTAAAAAGACTCAATCTGTTAGAACACTTGACTTATTAAAACATCATGTTACTAAAAAGACTCAATCTGTTAGAACACTTGTCTTATTAAAACATCATGTTACTAAAAAGACTCAATCTGTTAGAGCTCTTGACTTATTAAAACATCATGTTACTAAAAAGACTCAATCTGTTAGAACACTTGTCTTATTAAAACATCGTGTTACTAAAAAGACTCAATCTGTTAGAACACTTGTCTTATTAAAACATCATGTTACTAAAAAGGCTCAATCTGTTAGAACACTTGTCTTATTAAAACATCATGTTACTAAAAAGACTCAATCTGTTAGAGCTCTTGTCTTATTAAAACATCATGTTACTAAAAAGACTCAATCTGTTAGAGCTCTTGTCTTATTAAAACATCATGTTACTAAAAAGACTCAATCTGTTAGAGCTCTTGTCTTATTAAAACATCATGTTACTAAAAAGACTCAATCTGTTAGAACTCTTGACTTATTAAAACATCATGTTACTAAAAAGACTCAATCTGTTAGAGCACTTGACTTATTAAAACATCATGTTACTAAAAAGACTCAATCTGTTAGAGCTCTTGACTTATTAAAACATCATGTTACTAAAAAGACTCAATCTGTTAGAACACTTGACTTATTAAAACATCATGTTACTAAAAAGACTCAATCTGTTAGAACACTTGACTTATTAAAACACCATGTTACTAAAAAGACTCAATCTGTTAGAACACTTGTCTTATTAAAACATCATGTTACTAAAAAGACTCAATCTGTTAGAACACTTGTCTTATTAAAACATCATGTTACTAAAAAGGCTCAATCTGTTAGAGCTCTTGTCTTATTAAAACATCATGTTACTAAAAAGACTCAATCTGTTAGAGCTCTTGTCTTATTAAAACATCATGTTACTAAAAAGACTCAATCTGTTAGAGCTCTTGTCTTATTAAAACATCATGTTACTAAAAAGACTCAATCTGTTAGAGCTCTTGTCTTATTAAAACATCATGTTACTAAAAAGACTCAATCTGTTAGAACACTTGTCTTATTAAAACATCATGTTACTAAAAAGACTCAATCTGTTAGAACACTTGTCTTATTAAAACATCATGTTACTAAAAAGACTCAATCTGTTAGAACACTTGACTTATTAAAACATCATGTTACTAAAAAGACTCAATCTGTTAGAGCTCTTGTCTTATTAAAACATCATGTTACTAAAAAGACTCAATCTGTTAGAACACTTGACTTATTAAAACATCGTGTTACTAAAAAGACTCAATCTGTTAGAACACTTGACTTATTAAAACATCATGTTACTAAAAAGACTCAATCTGTTAGAACACTTGACTTATTAAAACATCGTGTTACTAAAAAGACTCAATCTGTTAGAACACTTGACTTATTAAAACATCATGTTACTAAAAAGACTCAATCTGTTAGAGCTCTTGACTTATTAAAACATCATGTTACTAAAAAGACTCAATCTGTTAGAACACTTGTCTTATTAAAACATCATGTTACTAAAAAGACTTAATCTGTTAGAACACTTGACTTATTAAAACATCATGTTACTAAAAAGACTCAATCTGTTAGAACACTTGTCTTATTAAAACATCATGTTACTAAAAAGACTCAATCTGTTAGAGCTCTTGACTTATTAAAACATCATGTTACTAAAAAGACTCAATCTGTTAGAACACTTGTCTTATTAAAACATCATGTTACTAAAAAGACTCAATCTGTTAGAACACTTGACTTATTAAAACATCATGTTACTAAAAAGACTCAATCTGTTAGAACACTTGACTTATTAAAACATCATGTTACTAAAAAGACTCAATCTGTTAGAACACTTGTCTTATTAAAACATCATGTTACTAAAAAGACTCAATCTGTTAGAGCTCTTGTCTTATTAAAACATCATGTTACTAAAAAGACTCAATCTGTTAGAGCTCTTGTCTTATTAAAACATCATGTTACTAAAAAGACTCAATCTGTTAGAGCTCTTGTCTTATTAAAACATCATGTTACTAAAAAGACTCAATCTGTTAGAACACTTGACTTATTAAAACATCATGTTACTAAAAAGACTCAATCTGTTAGAACACTTGTCTTATTAAAACATCATGTTACTAAAAAGACTCAATCTGTTAGAACACTTGACTTATTAAAACATCATGTTACTAAAAAGACTCAATCTGTTAGAACACTTGTCTTATTAAAACATCATGTTACTAAAAAGACTCAATCTGTTAGAACACTTGACTTATTAAAACATCATGTTACTAAAAAGACTCAATCTGTTAGAACGCTTGTCTTATTAAAACATCATGTTACTAAAAAGACTCAATCTGTTAGAACACTTGACTTATTAAAACATCATGTTACTAAAAAGACTCAATCTGTTAGAACACTTGTCTTATTAAAACATCATGTTACTAAAAAGACTCAATCTGTTAGAGCTCTTGTCTTATTAAAACATCATGTTACTAAAAAGACTCAATCTGTTAGAGCTCTTGTCTTATTAAAACATCATGTTACTAAAAAGACTCAATCTGTTAGAACACTTGACTTATTAAAACATCGTGTTACTAAAAAGACTCAATCTGTTAGGGCTCTTGACTTATTAAAACATCATGTTACTAAAAAGACTCAATCTGTTAGAACACTTGTCTTATTAAAACATCGTGTTACTAAAAAGACTCAATCTGTTAGAACACTTGACTTATTAAAACATCATGTTACTAAAAAGACTCAATCTGTTAGAGCTCCTGACTTATTAAAACATCATGTTACTAAAAAGACTCAATCTGTTAGAACACTTGACTTATTAAAACATCGTGTTACTAAAAAGACTCAAACTGTTAGAACACTTGACTTATTAAAACATCGTGTTACTAAAAAGACTCAATCTGTTAGAACACTTGACTTATTAAAACATCGTGTTACTAAAAAGACTCAATCTGTTAGAGCTCTTGACTTATTAAAACATCATGTTACTAAAAAGACTCAATCTGTTAGAACACTTGACTTATTAAAACATCGTGTTACTAAAAAGACTCAATCTGTTAGAACACTTGACTTATTAAAACATCGTGTTACTAAAAAGACTCAATCTGTTAGAGCTCTTGTCTTATTAAAACATCATGTTACTAAAAAGGCTCAATCTGTTAGAACACTTGACTTATTAAAACATCATGTTACTAAAAAGACTCAATCTGTTAGAACACTTGACTTATTAAAACATCATGTTACTAAAAAGGCTCAATCTGTTAGAGCTCTTGTCTTATTAAAACATCATGTTACTAAAAAGACTCAATCTGTTAGAGCTCTTGACTTATTAAAACATCATGTTACTAAAAAGACTCAATCTGTTAGAACACTTGACTTATTAAAACATCATGTTACTAAAAAGGCTCAATCTGTTAGAGCTCTTGTCTTATTAAAACATCATGTTACTAAAAAGACTCAATCTGTTAGAACACTTGACTTATTAAAACATCATGTTACTAAAAAGACTCAATCTGTTAGAACTCTTGTCTTATTAAAACATCATGTTACTAAAAAGACTCAATCTGTTAGAACACTTGTCTTATTAAAACATCATGTTACTAAAAAGACTCAATCTGTTAGAACACTTGACTTATTAAAACATCATGTTACTAAAAAGACTCAATCTGTTAGAGCTCTTGTCTTATTAAAACATCATGTTACTAAAAAGACTCAATCTGTTAGAACACTTGACTTATTAAAACATCATGTTACTAAAAAGACTCAATCTGTTAGAACTCTTGTCTTATTAAAACATCATGTTACTAAAAAGACTCAATCTGTTAGAGCTCTTGTCTTATTAAAACATCATGTTACTAAAAAGACTCAATCTGTTAGAACACTTGACTTATTAAAACATCATGTTACTAAAAAGACTCAATCTGTTAGAACTCTTGTCTTATTAAAACATCATGTTACTAAAAAGACTCAATCTGTTAGAGCTCTTGTCTTATTAAAACATCATGTTACTAAAAAGACTCAATCTGTTAGAACACTTGACTTATTAAAACATCATGTTACTAAAAAGACTCAATCTGTTAGAACACTTGTCTTATTAAAACATCATGTTACTAAAAAGACTCAATCTGTTAGAACTCTTGTCTTATTAAAACATCATGTTACTAAAAAGACTCAATCTGTTAGAGCTCTTGTCTTATTAAAACATCATGTTACTAAAAAGACTCAATCTGTTAGAACACTTGTCTTATTAAAACATCATGTTACTAAAAAGACTCAATCTGTTAGAACACTTGACTTATTAAAACATCATGTTACTAAAAAGACTCAATCTGTTAGAACTCTTGTCTTATTAAAACATCATGTTACTAAAAAGACTCAATCTGTTAGAGCTCTTGTCTTATTAAAACATCATGTTACTAAAAAGACTCAATCTGTTAGAACACTTGTCTTATTAAAACATCATGTTACTAAAAAGACTCAATCTGTTAGAGCTCTTGTCTTATTAAAACATCATGTTACTAAAAAGGCTCAATCTGTTAGAACACTTGACTTATTAAAACATCATGTTACTAAAAAGACTCAATCTGTTAGAGCTCTTGTCTTATTAAAACATCATGTTACTAAAAAGACTCAATCTGTTAGAACACTTGACTTATTAAAACATCATGTTACTAAAAAGATTCAATCTGTTAGAACACTTGACTTATTAAAACATCATGTTACTAAAAAGACTCAATCTGTTAGAGCTCTTGTCTTATTAAAACATCATGTTACTAAAAAGACTCAATCTGTTAGAACACTTGACTTATTAAAACATCATGTTACTAAAAAGACTCAATCTGTTAGAACACTTGTCTTATTAAAACATCATGTTACTAAAAAGACTCAATCTGTTAGAACACTTGTCTTATTAAAACATCATGTTACTAAAAAGACTCAATCTGTTAGAGCTCTTGTCTTATTAAAACATCATGTTACTAAAAAGGCTCAATCTGTTAGAACACTTGTCTTATTAAAACATCATGTTACTAAAAAGGCTCAATCTGTTAGAGCTCTTGTCTTATTAAAACATCATGTTACTAAAAAGGCTCAATCTGTTAGAGCTCTTGTCTTATTAAAACATCATGTTACTAAAAAGACTCAATCTGTTAGAACACTTGTCTTATTAAAACATCGTGTTACTAAAAAGGCTCAATCTGTTAGAACTCTTGTCTTATTAAAACATCATGTTACTAAAAAGACTCAATCTGTTAGAACACTTGACTTATTAAAACATCATGTTACTAAAAAGACTCAATCTGTTAGAACTCTTGTCTTATTAAAACATCATGTTACTAAAAAGGCTCAATCTGTTAGAGCTCTTGTCTTATTAAAACATCATGTTACTAAAAAGGCTCAATCTGTTAGAACACTTGTCTTATTAAAACATCATGTTACTAAAAAGGCTCAATCTGTTAGAACTCTTGTCTTATTAAAACATCATGTTACTAAAAAGACTCAATCTGTTAGAACACTTGTCTTATTAAAACATCATGTTACTAAAAAGACTCAATCTGTTAGAACACTTGTCTTATTAAAACATCATGTTACTAAAAAGACTCAATGTGTTAGAACACTTGTCTTATTAAAACATCATGTTACTAAAAAGACTCAATCTGTTAGAACACTTGTCTTATTAAACATCATGTTACTAAAAAGACTCAATCTGTTAGAACACTTGTCTTATTAAAACATCATGTTACTAAAAAGACTCAATCTGTTAGAACACTTGTCTTATTAAAACATCATGTTACTAAAAAGGCTCAATCTGTTAGAACACTTGTCTTATTAAAACATCATGTTACTAAAAAGACTCAATCTGTTAGAACACTTGTCTTATTAAACATCATGTTACTAAAAAGACTCAATCTGTTAGAACACTTGTCTTATTAAAACATCATGTTACTAAAAAGACTCAATGTGTTAGAACACTTGTCTTATTAAAACATCATGTTACTAAAAAGACTCAATCTGTTAGAACACTTGTCTTATTAAAACATCATGTTACTAAAAAGACTCAATCTGTTAGAACACTTGTCTTATTAAAACATCATGTTACTAAAAAGACTCAATCTGTTAGAACACTTGTCTTATTAAAACATCATGTTACTAAAAAGACTCAATCTGTTAGAGCTCTTGTCTTATTAAAACATCATGTTACTAAAAAGACTCAATCTGTTAGAGCTCTTGTCTTATTAAAACATCATGTTACTAAAAAGACTCAATCTGTTAGAGCTCTTGTCTTATTAAAACATCATGTTACTAAAAAGACTCAATCTGTTAGAACACTTGTCTTATTAAAACATCATGTTACTAAAAAGACTCAATCTGTTAGAACACTTGACTTATTAAAACATCATGTTACTAAAAAGACTCAATCTGTTAGAACACTTGTCTTATTAAAACATCATGTTACTAAAAAGACTCAATCTGTTAGAACTCTTGTCTTATTAAAACATCATGTTACTAAAAAGACTCAATGTGTTAGAACACTTGTCTTATTAAAACATCATGTTACTAAAAAGACTCAATCTGTTAGAACACTTGTCTTATTAAAACATCATGTTACTAAAAAGACTCAATCTGTTAGAACACTTGTCTTATTAAAACATCATGTTACTAAAAAGACTCAATCTGTTAGAACACTTGTCTTATTAAAACATCATGTTACTAAAAAGACTCAATCTGTTAGAGCTCTTGTCTTATTAAAACATCATGTTACTAAAAAGACTCAATCTGTTAGAGCTCTTGTCTTATTAAAACATCGTGTTACTAAAAAGACTCAATCTGTTAGAACACTTGTCTTATTAAAACATCATGTTACTAAAAAGACTCAATCTGTTAGAGCTCTTGTCTTATTAAAACATCATGTTACTAAAAAGACTCAATCTGTTAGAGCTCTTGTCTTATTAAAACATCATGTTACTAAAAAGACTCAATCTGTTAGAGCTCTTGTCTTATTAAAACATCATGTTACTAAAAAGACTCAATCTGTTAGAGCTCTTGTCTTATTAAAACATCATGTTACTAAAAAGACTCAATCTGTTAGAACACTTGTCTTATTAAAACATCATGTTACTAAAAAGACTCAATCTGTTAGAGCTCTTGTCTTATTAAAACATCGTGTTACTAAAAAGACTCAATCTGTTAGAACACTTGACTTATTAAAACATCATGTTACTAAAAAGACTCAATCTGTTAGAGCTCTTGTCTTATTAAAACATCATGTTACTAAAAAGACTCAATCTGTTAGAGCTCTTGTCTTATTAAAACATCATGTTACTAAAAAGACTCAATCTGTTAGAGCTCTTGTCTTATTAAAACATCATGTTACTAAAAAGACTCAATCTGTTAGAGCTCTTGTCTTATTAAAACATCATGTTACTAAAAAGACTCAATCTGTTAGAACACTTGTCTTATTAAAACATCATGTTACTAAAAAGACTCAATCTGTTAGAGCTCTTGTCTTATTAAAACATCGTGTTACTAAAAAGACTCAATCTGTTAGAACACTTGTCTTATTAAAACATCATGTTACTAAAAAGACTCAATCTGTTAGAGCTCTTGTCTTATTAAAACATCATGTTACTAAAAAGGCTCAATCTGTTAGAGCTCTTGACTTATTAAAACATCATGTTACTAAAAAGACTCAATCTGTTAGAACACTTGTCTTATTAAAACATCATGTTACTAAAAAGACTCAATCTGTTAGAGCTCTTGACTTATTAAAACATCATGTTACTAAAAAGACTCAATCTGTTAGAGCTCTTGTCTTATTAAAACATCATGTTACTAAAAAGACTCAATCTGTTAGAACACTTGTCTTATTAAAACATCGTGTTACTAAAAAGACTCAATCTGTTAGAACACTTGTCTTATTAAAACATCATGTTACTAAAAAGACTCAATCTGTTAGAGCTCTTGACTTATTAAAACATCATGTTACTAAAAAGACTCAATCTGTTAGAGCTCTTGACTTATTAAAACATCATGTTACTAAAAAGCCTCAATCTGTTAGAGCTCTTGTCTTATTAAAACATCATGTTACTAAAAAGGCTCAATCTATTAGAGCTCTTGTCTTATTAAAACATCGTGTTACTAAAAAGGCTCAATCTGTTAGAACACTTGTCTTATTAAAACATCATGTTACTAAAAAGACTCAATCTGTTAGAGCTCTTGACTTATTAAAACATCATGTTACTAAAAAGACTCAATCTGTTAGAACACTTGTCTTATTAAAACATCGTGTTACTAAAAAGACTCAATCTGTTAGAACACTTGTCTTATTAAAACATCATGTTACTAAAAAGACTCAATCTGTTAGAACACTTGACTTATTAAAACATCATGTTACTAAAAAGACTCAATCTGTTAGAGCTCTTGTCTTATTAAAACATCATGTTACTAAAAAGACTCAATCTGTTAGAACACTTGTCTTATTAAAACATCATGTTACTAAAAAGACTCAATCTGTTAGAACACTTGTCTTATTAAAACATCATGTTACTAAAAAGACTCAATCTGTTAGAACACTTGTCTTATTAAAACATCATGTTACTAAAAAGACTCAATCTATTAGAGCTCTTGTCTTATTAAAACATCATGTTACTAAAAAGGCTCAATCTGTTAGAACACTTGTCTTATTAAAACATCATGTTACTAAAAAGACTCAATCTGTTAGAGCTCTTGTCTTATTAAAACATCGTGTTACTAAAAAGGCTCAATCTGTTAGAACACTTGTCTTATTAAAACATCATGTTACTAAAAAGACTCAATCTGTTAGAACACTTGTCTTATTAAAACATCATGTTACTAAAAAGGCTCAATCTGTTAGAGCTCTTGTCTTATTAAAACATCATGTTACTAAAAAGACTCAATCTGTTAGAGCTCTTGTCTTATTAAAACATCATGTTACTAAAAAGACTCAATCTGTTAGAGCTCTTGTCTTATTAAAACATCATGTTACTAAAAAGACTCAATCTGTTAGAACACTTGTCTTATTAAAACATCATGTTACTAAAAAGACTCAATCTGTTAGAACACTTGTCTTATTAAAACATCATGTTACTAAAAAGACTCAATCTGTTAGAACACTTGACTTATTAAAACATCATGTTACTAAAAAGACTCAATCTGTTAGAGCTCTTGTCTTATTAAAACATCATGTTACTAAAAAGACTCAATCTGTTAGAACACTTGACTTATTAAAACATCGTGTTACTAAAAAGACTCAATCTGTTAGAACACTTGACTTATTAAAACATCATGTTACTAAAAAGACTCAATCTGTTAGAACACTTGACTTATTAAAACATCGTGTTACTAAAAAGACTCAATCTGTTAGAACACTTGACTTATTAAAACATCATGTTACTAAAAAGACTCAATCTGTTAGAGCTCTTGACTTATTAAAACATCATGTTACTAAAAAGACTCAATCTGTTAGAACACTTGTCTTATTAAAACATCATGTTACTAAAAAGACTTAATCTGTTAGAACACTTGACTTATTAAAACATCATGTTACTAAAAAGACTCAATCTGTTAGAACACTTGTCTTATTAAAACATCATGTTACTAAAAAGACTCAATCTGTTAGAGCTCTTGACTTATTAAAACATCATGTTACTAAAAAGACTCAATCTGTTAGAACACTTGTCTTATTAAAACATCATGTTACTAAAAAGACTCAATCTGTTAGAGCTCTTGTCTTATTAAAACATCGTGTTACTAAAAAGACTCAATCTGTTAGAACACTTGACTTATTAAAACATCATGTTACTAAAAAGACTCAATCTGTTAGAACACTTGACTTATTAAAACATCATGTTACTAAAAAGACTCAATCTGTTAGAACACTTGTCTTATTAAAACATCATGTTACTAAAAAGACTCAATCTGTTAGAACACTTGACTTATTAAAACATCATGTTACTAAAAAGACTCAATCTGTTAGAACACTTGACTTATTAAAACATCATGTTACTAAAAAGACTCAATCTGTTAGAACACTTGTCTTATTAAAACATCATGTTACTAAAAAGACTCAATCTGTTAGAGCTCTTGTCTTATTAAAACATCATGTTACTAAAAAGACTCAATCTGTTAGAGCTCTTGTCTTATTAAAACATCATGTTACTAAAAAGACTCAATCTGTTAGAGCTCTTGTCTTATTAAAACATCATGTTACTAAAAAGACTCAATCTGTTAGAACACTTGACTTATTAAAACATCATGTTACTAAAAAGACTCAATCTGTTAGAACACTTGTCTTATTAAAACATCATGTTACTAAAAAGACTCAATCTGTTAGAACACTTGACTTATTAAAACATCATGTTACTAAAAAGACTCAATCTGTTAGAACACTTGTCTTATTAAAACATCATGTTACTAAAAAGACTCAATCTGTTAGAACACTTGACTTATTAAAACATCATGTTACTAAAAAGACTCAATCTGTTAGAACGCTTGTCTTATTAAAACATCATGTTACTAAAAAGACTCAATCTGTTAGAACACTTGACTTATTAAAACATCATGTTACTAAAAAGACTCAATCTGTTAGAACACTTGTCTTATTAAAACATCATGTTACTAAAAAGACTCAATCTGTTAGAGCTCTTGTCTTATTAAAACATCATGTTACTAAAAAGACTCAATCTGTTAGAGCTCTTGTCTTATTAAAACATCATGTTACTAAAAAGACTCAATCTGTTAGAACACTTGACTTATTAAAACATCATGTTACTAAAAAGACTCAATCTGTTAGAACACTTGACTTATTAAAACATCATGTTACTAAAAAGACTCAATCTGTTAGAGCTCTTGACTTATTAAAACATCATGTTACTAAAAAGACTCAATCTGTTAGAGCTCTTGTCTTATTAAAACATCATGTTACTAAAAAGACTCAATCTGTTAGAACACTTGACTTATTAAAACATCATGTTACTAAAAAGACTCAATCTGTTAGAACACTTGTCTTATTAAAACATCGTGTTACTAAAAAGACTCAATCTGTTAGAACACTTGACTTATTAAAACATCATGTTACTAAAAAGACTCAATCTGTTAGAACACTTGACTTATTAAAACATCATGTTACTAAAAAGACTCAATCTGTTAGAACACTTGTATTATTAAAACATCATGTTACTAAAAAGACTCAATCTGTTAGAGCTCTTGTCTTATTAAAACATCATGTTACTAAAAAGACTCAATCTGTTAGAGCTCTTGTCTTATTAAAACATCATGTTACTAAAAAGGCTCAATCTGTTAGAACACTTGACTTATTAAAACATCATGTTACTAAAAAGACTCAATCTGTTAGAACACTTGTCTTATTAAAACATCATGTTACTAAAAAGACTCAATCTGTTAGAGCTCTTGTCTTATTAAAACATCATGTTACTAAAAAGGCTCAATCTGTTAGAACACTTGTCTTATTAAAACATCATGTTAATAAAAAGACTCAATCTGTTAGAACACTTGTCTTATTAAAACATCATGTTACTAAAAAGACTCAATCTGTTAGAACACTTGACTTATTAAAACATCATGTTACTAAAAAGGCTCAATCTGTTAGAACACTTGTCTTATTAAAACATCGTGTTACTAAAAAGACTCAATCTGTTAGAGCTCTTGTCTTATTAAAACATCATGTTACTAAAAAGACTCAATCTGTTAGAACACTTGACTTATTAAAACATCGTGTTACTAAAAAGACTCAATCTGTTAGAACACTTGTCTTATTAAAACATCATGTTACTAAAAAGACTCAATCTGTTAGAGCTCTTGTCTTATTAAAACATCATGTTACTAAAAAGACTCAATCTGTTAGAGCTCTTGTCTTATTAAAACATCATGTTACTAAAAAGACTCAATCTGTTAGAGCTCTTGTCTTATTAAAACATCATGTTACTAAAAAGACTCAATCTGTTAGAGCTCTTGTCTTATTAAAACATCATGTTACTAAAAAGACTCAATCTGTTAGAACACTTGACTTATTAAAACATCATGTTACTAAAAAGACTCAATCTGTTAGAACACTTGACTTATTAAAACATCATGTTACTAAAAAGACTCAATCTGTTAGAGCTCTTGACTTATTAAAACATCATGTTACTAAAAAGACTCAATCTGTTAGAGCTCTTGTCTTATTAAAACATCATGTTACTAAAAAGACTCAATCTGTTAGAGCTCTTGTCTTATTAAAACATCATGTTACTAAAAAGACTCAATCTGTTAGAACACTTGACTTATTAAAACATCATGTTACTAAAAAGACTCAATCTGTTAGAACACTTGTCTTATTAAAACATCGTGTTACTAAAAAGACTCAATCTGTTAGAACACTTGACTTATTAAAACATCATGTTACTAAAAAGACTCAATCTGTTAGAACACTTGTCTTATTAAAACATCATGTTACTAAAAAGACTCAATCTGTTAGAACACTTGACTTATTAAAACATCATGTTACTAAAAAGACTCAATCTGTTAGAACAGTTGACTTATTAAAACATCATGTTACTAAAAAGACTCAATCTGTTAGAGCTCTTGACTTATTAAAACATCATGTTACTAAAAAGACTCAATCTGTTAGAGCTCTTGTCTTATTAAAACATCATGTTACTAAAAAGACTCAATCTGTTAGAACACTTGACTTATTAAAACATCATGTTACTAAAAAGACTCAATCTGTTAGAACACTTGTCTTATTAAAACATCATGTTACTAAAAAGACTCAATCTGTTAGAACACTTGACTTATTAAAACATCATGTTACTAAAAAGACTCAATCTGTTAGAACACTTGTCTTATTAAAACATCATGTTACTAAAAAGACTCAATCTGTTAGAGCTCTTGACTTATTAAAACATCATGTTACTAAAAAGACTCAATCTGTTAGAACACTTGACTTATTAAAACATCATGTTACTAAAAAGACTCAATCTGTTAGAACACTTGTCTTATTAAAACATCATGTTACTAAAAAGACTCAATCTGTTAGAGCTCTTGACTTATTAAAACATCATGTTACTAAAAAGACTCAATCTGTTAGAACACTTGTCTTATTAAAACATCATGTTACTAAAAAGACTCAATCTGTTAGAGCTCTTGTCTTATTAAAACATCATGTTACTAAAAAGACTCAATCTGTTAGAGCTCTTGTCTTATTAAAACATCATGTTACTAAAAAGACTCAATCTGTTAGAACTCTTGTCTTATTAAAACATCGTGTTACTAAAAAGGCTCAATCTGTTAGAACACTTGTCTTATTAAAACATCGTGTTACTAAAAAGACTCAATCTGTTAGAACACTTGACTTATTAAAACATCGTGTTACTAAAAAGACTCAATCTGTTAGAACACTTGTCTTATTAAAACATCGTGTTACTAAAAAGACTCAATCTGTTAGAACACTTGTCTTATTAAAACATCGTGTTACTAAAAAGACTCAATCTGTTAGAACACTTGACTTATTAAAACATCGTGTTACTAAAAAGACTCAATCTGTTAGAACACTTGTCTTATTAAAACATCATGTTACTAAAAAGACTCAATCTATTAGAGCTCTTGTCTTATTAAAACATCATGTTACTAAAAAGACTCAATCTGTTAGAACACTTGTCTTATTAAAACATCGTGTTACTAAAAAGACTCAATCTGTTAGAGCTCTTGACTTATTAAAACATCATGTTACTAAAAAGACTCAATCTGTTAGAACACTTGTCTTATTAAAACATCATGTTACTAAAAAGACTCAATCTGTTAGAACACTTGTCTTATTAAAACATCATGTTACTAAAAAGACTCAATCTGTTAGAACACTTGTCTTATTAAAACATCGTGTTACTAAAAAGACTCAATCTGTTAGAACACTTGACTTATTAAAACATCATGTTACTAAAAAGACTCAATCTGTTAGAACACTTGTCTTATTAAAACATCATGTTACTAAAAAGGCTCAATCTGTTAGAGCTCTTGTCTTATTAAAACATCATGTTACTAAAAAGACTCAATCTGTTAGAACACTTGTCTTATTAAAACATCGTGTTACTAAAAAGACTCAATCTGTTAGAACACTTGACTTATTAAAACATCATGTTACTAAAAAGACTCAATCTGTTAGAGCTCTTGACTTATTAAAACATCATGTTACTAAAAAGACTCAATCTGTTAGAACACTTGACTTATTAAAACATCATGTTACTATAAAGACTCAATCTGTTAGAACACTTGTCTTATTAAAACATCATGTTACTAAAAAGACTCAATCTGTTAGAGCTCTTGTCTTATTAAAACATCATGTTACTAAAAAGACTCAATCTGTTAGAACACTTGTCTTATTAAAACATCATTTTACTAAAAAGACTCAATCTGTTAGAGCTCTTGTCTTATTAAAACATCATGTTACTAAAAAGACTCAATCTGTTAGAGCTCTTGTCTTATTAAAACATCATGTTACTAAAAAGACTCAATCTGTTAGAGCTCTTGACTTATTAAAACATCATGTTACTAAAAAGACTCAATCTGTTAGAGCTCTTGACTTATTAAAACATCATGTTACTAAAAAGACTCAATCTGTTAGAGCTCTTGACTTATTAAAACATCATGTTACTAAAAAGACTCAATCTGTTAGAGCTCTTGTCTTATTAAAACATCATGTTACTAAAAAGACTCAATCTGTTAGAACACTTGTCTTATTAAAACATCATGTTACTAAAAAGACTCAATCTGTTAGAACACTTGTCTTATTAAAACATCATGTTACTAAAAAGACTCAATCTGTTAGAGCTCTTGACTTATTAAAACATCATGTTACTAAAAAGACTCAATCTGTTAGAACACTTGACTTATTAAAACATCATGTTACTAAAAAGACTCAATCTGTTAGAACACTTGTCTTATTAAAACATCATGTTACTAAAAAGACTCAATCTGTTAGAACACTTGACTTATTAAAACATCATGTTACTAAAAAGACTCAATCTGTTAGAGCTCTTGTCTTATTAAAACATCATGTTACTAAAAAGACTCAATCTGTTAGAGCTCTTGTCTTATTAAAACATCATGTTACTAAAAAGACTCAATCTGTTAGAACACTTGTCTTATTAAAACATCATGTTACTAAAAAGACTCAATCTGTTAGAGCTCTTGTCTTATTAAAACATCATGTTACTAAAAAGACTCAATCTGTTAGAGCTCTTGACTTATTAAAACATCATGTTACTAAAAAGACTCAATCTGTTAGAACACTTGACTTATTAAAACATCATGTTACTAAAAAGACTCAATCTGTTAGAACACTTGTCTTATTAAAACATCATGTTACTAAAAAGACTCAATCTGTTAGAACACTTGACTTATTAAAACATCATGTTACTAAAAAGACTCAATCTGTTAGAGCTCTTGTCTTATTAAAACATCATGTTACTAAAAAGACTCAATCTGTTAGAGCTCTTGTCTTATTAAAACATCATGTTACTAAAAAGACTCAATCTGTTAGAACACTTGTCTTATTAAAACATCATGTTACTAAAAAGACTCAATCTGTTAGAGCTCTTGTCTTATTAAAACATCATGTTACTAAAAAGACTCAATCTGTTAGAGCTCTTGACTTATTAAAACATCATGTTACTAAAAAGACTCAATCTGTTAGAGCTCTTGACTTATTAAAACATCATGTTACTAAAAAGACTCAATCTGTTAGAACACTTGACTTATTAAAACATCATGTTACTAAAAAGACTCAATCTGTTAGAACACTTGTCTTATTAAAACATCATGTTACTAAAAAGACTCAATCTGTTAGAACACTTGTCTTATTAAAACATCATGTTACTAAAAAGACTCAATCTGTTAGAGCTCTTGTCTTATTAAAACATCATTTTACTAAAAAGACTCAATCTGTTAGAGCTCTTGTCTTATTAAAACATCATGTTACTAAAAAGACTCAATCTGTTAGAGCTCTTGACTTATTAAAACATCATGTTACTAAAAAGACTCAATCTGTTAGAGCTCTTGACTTATTAAAACATCATGTTACTAAAAAGACTCAATCTGTTAGAGCTCTTGACTTATTAAAACATCATGTTACTAAAAAGACTCAATCTGTTAGAGCTCTTGACTTATTAAAACATCATGTTACTAAAAAGACTCAATCTGTTAGAGCTCTTGTCTTATTAAAACATCATGTTACTAAAAAGGCTCAATCTGTTAGAGCTCTTGACTTATTAAAACATCATGTTACTAAAAAGACTCAATCTGTTAGAGCTCTTGTCTTATTAAAACATCATGTTACTAAAAAGACTCAATCTGTTAGAGCTCTTGTCTTATTAAAACATCATGTTACTAAAAAGACTCAATCTGTTAGAACACTTGACTTATTAAAACATCATGTTACTAAAAAGACTCAATCTGTTAGAACACTTGACTTATTAAAACATCGTGTTACTAAAAAGACTCAATCTGTTAGAACACTTGTCTTATTAAAACATCATGTTACTAAAAAGACTCAATCTGTTAGAACACTTGACTTATTAAAACATCATGTTACTAAAAAGACTCAATCTGTTAGAACACTTGTCTTATTAAAACATCATGTTACTAAAAAGGCTCAATCTGTTAGAACACTTGTCTTATTAAAACATCATGTTACTAAAAAGACTCAATCTGTTAGAGCTCTTGTCTTATTAAAACATCATGTTACTAAAAAGGCTCAATCTGTTAGAGCTCTTGTCTTATTAAAACATCATGTTACTAAAAAGACTCAATCTGTTAGAACACTTGACTTATTAAAACATCATGTTACTAAAAAGACTCAATCTGTTAGAACTCTTGTCTTATTAAAACATCATGTTACTAAAAAGACTCAATCTGTTAGAGCTCTTGTCTTATTAAAACATCATGTTACTAAAAAGACTCAATCTGTTAGAACACTTGACTTATTAAAACATCATGTTACTAAAAAGACTCAATCTGTTAGAACACTTGTCTTATTAAAACATCATGTTACTAAAAAGACTCAATCTGTTAGAACACTTGACTTATTAAAACATCGTGTTACTAAAAAGACTCAATCTGTTAGAACACTTGTCTTATTAAAACATCATGTTACTAAAAAGACTCAATCTGTTAGAACACTTGACTTATTAAAACATCATGTTACTAAAAAGACTCAATCTGTTAGAACACTTGACTTATTAAAACATCATGTTACTAAAAAGACTCAATCTGTTAGAGCTCTTGACTTATTAAAACATCGTGTTACTAAAAAGACTCAATCTGTTAGAGCTCTTGTCTTATTAAAACATCATGTTACTAAAAAGGCTCAATCTGTTAGAACTCTTGTCTTATTAAAACATCATGTTACTAAAAAGACTCAATCTGTTAGAGCTCTTGTCTTATTAAAACATCATGTTACTAAAAAGACTCAATCTGTTAGAACACTTGACTTATTAAAACATCATGTTACTAAAAAGACTCAATCTGTTAGAACACTTGACTTATTAAAACATCATGTTACTAAAAAGACTCAATCTGTTAGAACACTTGTCTTATTAAAACATCATGTTACTAAAAAGACTCAATCTGTTAGAGCTCTTGACTTATTAAAACATCATGTTACTAAAAAGACTCAATCTGTTAGAGCTCTTGTCTTATTAAAACATCATGTTACTAAAAAGACTCAATCTGTTAGAACACTTGTCTTATTAAAACATCATGTTACTAAAAAGACTCAATCTGTTAGAGCTCTTGTCTTATTAAAACATCATGTTACTAAAAAGACTCAATCTGTTAGAGCTCTTGTCTTATTAAAACATCATGTTACTAAAAAGACTCAATCTGTTAGAACTCTTGTCTTATTAAAACATCATGTTACTAAAAAGACTCAATCTGTTAGAGCTCTTGTCTTATTAAAACATCATGTTACTAAAAAGACTCAATCTGTTAGAACACTTGACTTATTAAAACATCATGTTACTAAAAAGACTCAATCTGTTAGAGCTCTTGTCTTATTAAAACATCATGTTACTAAAAAGACTCAATCTGTTAGAACACTTGTCTTATTAAAACATCATGTTACTAAAAAGGCTCAATCTGTTAGAACTCTTGTCTTATTAAAACATCATGTTACTAAAAAGACTCAATCTGTTAGAGCTCTTGTCTTATTAAAACATCATGTTACTAAAAAGACTCAATCTGTTAGAACACTTGACTTATTAAAACATCATGTTACTAAAAAGACTCAATCTGTTAGAACACTTGTCTTATTAAAACATCATGTTACTAAAAAGACTCAATCTGTTAGAACACTTGACTTATTAAAACATCGTGTTACTAAAAAGACTCAATCTGTTAGAACACTTGTCTTATTAAAACATCATGTTACTAAAAAGACTCAATCTGTTAGAGCTCTTGTCTTATTAAAACATCATGTTACTAAAAAGGCTCAATCTGTTAGAACTCTTGTCTTATTAAAACATCATGTTACTAAAAAGACTCAATCTGTTAGAGCTCTTGTCTTATTAAAACATCATGTTACTAAAAAGACTCAATCTGTTAGAACACTTGACTTATTAAAACATCATGTTACTAAAAAGACTCAATCTGTTAGAACACTTGTCTTATTAAAACATCATGTTACTAAAAAGACTCAATCTGTTAGAACACTTGACTTATTAAAACATCATGTTACTAAAAAGACTCAATCTGTTAGAACACTTGTCTTATTAAAACATCAAGTTACTAAAAAGACTCAATCTGTTAGAACACTTGACTTATTAAAACATCATGTTACTAAAAAGACTCAATCTGTTAGAACACTTGTCTTATTAAAACATCATGTTACTAAAAAGACTCAATCTGTTAGAACACTTGTCTTAATAAAACATCATGTTACTAAAAAGACTCAATCTGTTAGAACACTTGTCTTATTAAAACATCATGTTACTAAAAAGACTCAATCTGTTAGAACACTTGACTTATTAAAACATCATGTTACTAAAAAGACCCAATCTGTTAGAACACTTGTCTTATTAAAACATCATGTTACTAAAAAGACTCAATCTGTTAGAACACTTGTCTTATTAAAACATCATGTTACTAAAAAGACCCAATCTGTTAGAACACTTGTCTTATTAAAACATCATGTTACTAAAAAGACTCAATCTGTTAGAGCACTTGACTTATTAAAACATCATGTTACTAAAAAGACTCAATCTGTTAGAACACTTGTCTTATTAAAACATCATGTTACTAAAAAGACTCAATCTGTTAGAACACTTGTCTTATTAAAACATCATGTTACTAAAAAGACTCAATCTGTTAGAACACTTGTCTTATTAAAACATCATGTTACTAAAAACACTCAAACTGTTAGAACACTTGACTTATTAAAACATCATGTTACTAAAAAGACTCAATCTGTTAGAGCTCTTGTCTTATTAAAACATGATGTTACTAAAAAGACTCAATCTGTTAGAACACTTGACTTATTAAAACATCATGTTACTAAAAAGACTCAATCTGTTAGAACACTTGTCTTATTAAAACATCATGTTACTAAAAAGACTCAATCTGTTAGAACACTTGTCTTATTAAAACATCATGTTACTAAAAAGACTCAATCTGTTAGAGCTCTTGACTTATTAAAACATCATGTTACTAAAAAGACTCAATCTGTTAGAACACTTGTCTTATTAAAACATCATGTTACTAAAAAGACTCAATCTGTTAGAGCTCTTGTCTTATTAAAACATCATGTTACTAAAAAGACTCAATCTGTTAGAGCTCTTGACTTATTAAAACATCATGTTACTAAAAAGACTCAATCTGTTAGAGCTCTTGTCTTATTAAAACATCATGTTACTAAAAAGACTCAATCTGTTAGAACACTTGTCTTATTAAAACATCATGTTACTAAAAAGACTCAATCTGTTAGAGCTCTTGACTTATTAAAACATCATGTTACTAAAAAGACTCAATCTGTTAGAACACTTGACTTATTAGAACATCGTGTTACTAAAAAGACTCAATCTGTTACAGCTCTTGACTTATTAAAACATCCTGTTACTAAAAAGACTCAATCTGTTAGAGCTCTTGACTTATTAAAACATCATGTTACTAAAAAGACTCAATCTGTTAGAGCTCTTGACTTATTAAAACATCATGTTACTAAAAAGACTCAATCTGTTAGAGCTCTTGACTTATTAAAACATCATGTTACTAAAAAGACTCAATCTGTTAGAGCTCTTGACTTATTAAAACATCATGTTACTAAAAAGACTCAATCTGTTAGAACACTTGACTTATTAGAACATCATGTTACTAAAAAGACTCAATCTGTTAC
Organism: Mantis religiosa; assembly: GCA_030765055.1. Lineage (NCBI taxonomy): Eukaryota > Metazoa > Arthropoda > Insecta > Mantodea > Mantidae > Mantis > Mantis religiosa. The sequence goes on along the minus strand of CM060957.1, from coordinate 189,996,982 downwards.
AGCTCTTGACTTATTAAAACATCCTGTTACTAAAAAGACTCAATCTGTTAGAACACTTGACTTATTAAAACATCGTGTTACTAAAAAGACTCAATCTGTTAGAACACTTGGCTTATTAAAACATCATGTTACTAAAAAGACTCAATCTGTTAGAACACTTGACTTATTAAAACATCATGTTACTAAAAAGACTCAATCTGTTAGAACACTTGACTTATTAAAACATCATGTTACTAAAAAGACTCAATCTGTTAGAGCTCTTGTCTTATTAAAACATCATGTTACTAAAAAGACTCAATCTGTTAGAGCTCTTGACTTATTAAAACATCATGTTACTAAAAAGACTCAATCTGTTAGAGCTCTTGTCTTATTAAAACATCATGTTACTAAAAAGACTCAATCTGTTAGAGCTCTTGTCTTATTAAAACATCATGTTACTAAAAAGACTCAATCTGTTAGAGCTCTTGTCTTATTAAAACATCATGTTACTAAAAAGACTCAATCTGTTAGAACACTTGACTTATTAAAACATCATGTTACTAAAAAGACTCAATCTGTTAGAGCTCTTGTCTTATTAAAACATCATGTTACTAAAAAGACTCAATCTGTTAGAACACTTGACTTATTAAAACATCGTGTTACTAAAAAGACTCAATCTGTTAGAACACTTGACTTATTAAAACATCATGTTACTAAAAAGACTCAATCTGTTAGAACACTTGACTTATTAAAACATCATGTTACTAAAAAGACTCAATCTGTTAGAACACTTGACTTATTAAAACATCGTGTTACTAAAAAGACTCAATCTGTTAGAGCTCTTGTCTTATTAAAACATCATGTTACTAAAAAGACTCAATCTGTTAGAGCTCTTGACTTATTAAAACATCGTGTTACTAAAAAGACTCAATCTGTTAGAACACTTGTCTTATTAAAACATCATGTTACTAAAAAGACTCAATCTATTAGAGCTCTTGACTTATTAAAACATCATGTTACTAAAAAGACTCAATCTGTTAGAACACTTGACTTATTAAAACATCATGTTACTAAAAAGACTCAATCTGTTAGAGCTCTTGTCTTATTAAAACATCATGTTACTAAAAAGACTCAATCTGTTAGAGCTCTTGTCTTATTAAAACATCATGTTACTAAAAAGACTCAATCTGTTAGAACACTTGACTTATTAAAACATCATGTTACTAAAAAGACTCAATCTGTTAGAGCTCTTGTCTTATTAAAACATCATGTTACTAAAAAGACTCAATCTGTTAGAGCTCTTGTCTTATTAAAACATCATGTTACTAAAAAGACTCAATGTGTTAGAGCTCTTGTCTTATTAAAACATCATGTTACTAAAAAGACTCAATCTGTTAGAACACTTGTCTTATTAAAACATCATGTTACTAAAAAGACTCAATCTGTTAGAGCTCTTGTCTTATTAAAACATCATGTTACTAAAAAGACTCAATCTGTTAGAACACTTGTCTTATTAAAACATCATGTTACTAAAAAGGCTCAATCTATTAGAGCTCTTGACTTATTAAAACATCATGTTACTAAAAAGACTCAATCTGTTAGAACACTTGACTTATTAAAACATCATGTTACTAAAAAGACTCAATCTGTTAGAACACTTGTCTTATTAAAACATCATGTTACTAAAAAGACTCAATCTGTTAGAACACTTGACTTATTAAAACATCATGTTACTAAAAAGACTCAATCTGTTAGAACACTTGTCTTATTAAAACATCATGTTACTAAAAAGACTCAATCTGTTAGAGCTCTTGTCTTATTAAACATCGTGTTACTAAAAAGACTCAATCTGTTAGAACAGTTGACTTATTAAAACATCATGTTACTAAAAAGACTCAATCTGTTAGAGCTCTTGACTTATTAAAACATCATGTTACTAAAAAGACTCAATCTGTTAGAGCTCTTGTCTTATTAAAACATCATGTTACTAAAAAGACTCAATCTGTTAGAACACTTGACTTATTAAAACATCATGTTACTAAAAAGACTCAATCTGTTAGAACACTTGTCTTATTAAAACATCATGTTACTAAAAAGACTCAATCTGTTAGAACACTTGACTTATTAAAACATCATGTTACTAAAAAGACTCAATCTGTTAGAACACTTGTCTTATTAAAACATCATGTTACTAAAAAGACTCAATCTGTTAGAGCTCTTGACTTATTAAAACATCATGTTACTAAAAAGACTCAATCTGTTAGAACACTTGACTTATTAAAACATCATGTTACTAAAAAGACTCAATCTGTTAGAACACTTGTCTTATTAAAACATCATGTTACTAAAAAGACTCAATCTGTTAGAGCTCTTGACTTATTAAAACATCATGTTACTAAAAAGACTCAATCTGTTAGAACACTTGTCTTATTAAAACATCATGTTACTAAAAAGACTCAATCTGTTAGAGCTCTTGTCTTATTAAAACATCATGTTACTAAAAAGACTCAATCTGTTAGAGCTCTTGTCTTATTAAAACATCATGTTACTAAAAAGACTCAATCTGTTAGAACTCTTGTCTTATTAAAACATCGTGTTACTAAAAAGGCTCAATCTGTTAGAACACTTGTCTTATTAAAACATCGTGTTACTAAAAAGACTCAATCTGTTAGAACACTTGACTTATTAAAACATCGTGTTACTAAAAAGACTCAATCTGTTAGAACACTTGTCTTATTAAAACATCGTGTTACTAAAAAGACTCAATCTGTTAGAACACTTGTCTTATTAAAACATCGTGTTACTAAAAAGACTCAATCTGTTAGAACACTTGACTTATTAAAACATCGTGTTACTAAAAAGACTCAATCTGTTAGAACACTTGTCTTATTAAAACATCATGTTACTAAAAAGACTCAATCTATTAGAGCTCTTGTCTTATTAAAACATCATGTTACTAAAAAGACTCAATCTGTTAGAACACTTGTCTTATTAAAACATCGTGTTACTAAAAAGACTCAATCTGTTAGAGCTCTTGACTTATTAAAACATCATGTTACTAAAAAGACTCAATCTGTTAGAACACTTGTCTTATTAAAACATCATGTTACTAAAAAGACTCAATCTGTTAGAACACTTGTCTTATTAAAACATCATGTTACTAAAAAGACTCAATCTGTTAGAACACTTGTCTTATTAAAACATCGTGTTACTAAAAAGACTCAATCTGTTAGAACACTTGACTTATTAAAACATCATGTTACTAAAAAGACTCAATCTGTTAGAACACTTGTCTTATTAAAACATCATGTTACTAAAAAGACTCAATCTGTTAGAACACTTGTCTTATTAAAACATCATTTTACTAAAAAGACTCAATCTGTTAGAGCTCTTGTCTTATTAAAACATCATGTTACTAAAAAGACTCAATCTGTTAGAGCTCTTGTCTTATTAAAACATCATGTTACTAAAAAGACTCAATCTGTTAGAGCTCTTGACTTATTAAAACATCATGTTACTAAAAAGACTCAATCTGTTAGAACACTTGACTTATTAAAACATCATGTTACTAAAAAGACTCAATCTGTTAGAGCTCTTGACTTATTAAAACATCATGTTACTAAAAAGACTCAATCTGTTAGAGCTCTTGACTTATTAAAACATCATGTTACTAAAAAGACTCAATCTGTTAGAGCTCTTGTCTTATTAAAACATCATGTTACTAAAAAGACTCAATCTGTTAGAACACTTGTCTTATTAAAACATCATGTTACTAAAAAGACTCAATCTGTTAGAACACTTGTCTTATTAAAACATCATGTTACTAAAAAGACTCAATCTGTTAGAGCTCTTGACTTATTAAAACATCATGTTACTAAAAAGACTCAATCTGTTAGAACACTTGACTTATTAAAACATCATGTTACTAAAAAGACTCAATCTGTTAGAACACTTGTCTTATTAAAACATCATGTTACTAAAAAGACTCAATCTGTTAGAACACTTGACTTATTAAAACATCATGTTACTAAAAAGACTCAATCTGTTAGAGCTCTTGTCTTATTAAAACATCATGTTACTAAAAAGACTCAATCTGTTAGAGCTCTTGTCTTATTAAAACATCATGTTACTAAAAAGACTCAATCTGTTAGAACACTTGTCTTATTAAAACATCATGTTACTAAAAAGACTCAATCTGTTAGAGCTCTTGTCTTATTAAAACATCATGTTACTAAAAAGACTCAATCTGTTAGAGCTCTTGACTTATTAAAACATCATGTTACTAAAAAGACTCAATCTGTTAGAACACTTGACTTATTAAAACATCATGTTACTAAAAAGACTCAATCTGTTAGAACACTTGTCTTATTAAAACATCATGTTACTAAAAAGACTCAATCTGTTAGAACACTTGACTTATTAAAACATCATGTTACTAAAAAGACTCAATCTGTTAGAGCTCTTGTCTTATTAAAACATCATGTTACTAAAAAGACTCAATCTGTTAGAGCTCTTGTCTTATTAAAACATCATGTTACTAAAAAGACTCAATCTGTTAGAACACTTGTCTTATTAAAACATCATGTTACTAAAAAGACTCAATCTGTTAGAGCTCTTGTCTTATTAAAACATCATGTTACTAAAAAGACTCAATCTGTTAGAGCTCTTGACTTATTAAAACATCATGTTACTAAAAAGACTCAATCTGTTAGAGCTCTTGACTTATTAAAACATCATGTTACTAAAAAGACTCAATCTGTTAGAACACTTGACTTATTAAAACATCATGTTACTAAAAAGACTCAATCTGTTAGAACACTTGTCTTATTAAAACATCATGTTACTAAAAAGACTCAATCTGTTAGAACACTTGTCTTATTAAAACATCATGTTACTAAAAAGACTCAATCTGTTAGAGCTCTTGTCTTATTAAAACATCATTTTACTAAAAAGACTCAATCTGTTAGAGCTCTTGTCTTATTAAAACATCATGTTACTAAAAAGACTCAATCTGTTAGAGCTCTTGACTTATTAAAACATCATGTTACTAAAAAGACTCAATCTGTTAGAGCTCTTGACTTATTAAAACATCATGTTACTAAAAAGACTCAATCTGTTAGAGCTCTTGACTTATTAAAACATCATGTTACTAAAAAGACTCAATCTGTTAGAGCTCTTGACTTATTAAAACATCATGTTACTAAAAAGACTCAATCTGTTAGAGCTCTTGTCTTATTAAAACATCATGTTACTAAAAAGGCTCAATCTGTTAGAGCTCTTGACTTATTAAAACATCATGTTACTAAAAAGACTCAATCTGTTAGAGCTCTTGTCTTATTAAAACATCATGTTACTAAAAAGACTCAATCTGTTAGAGCTCTTGTCTTATTAAAACATCATGTTACTAAAAAGACTCAATCTGTTAGAACACTTGACTTATTAAAACATCATGTTACTAAAAAGACTCAATCTGTTAGAACACTTGACTTATTAAAACATCGTGTTACTAAAAAGACTCAATCTGTTAGAACACTTGTCTTATTAAAACATCATGTTACTAAAAAGACTCAATCTGTTAGAACACTTGACTTATTAAAACATCATGTTACTAAAAAGACTCAATCTGTTAGAACACTTGTCTTATTAAAACATCATGTTACTAAAAAGACTCAATCTGTTAGAGCTCTTGTCTTATTAAAACATCATGTTACTAAAAAGGCTCAATCTGTTAGAACACTTGTCTTATTAAAACATCATGTTACTAAAAAGACTCAATCTGTTAGAGCTCTTGTCTTATTAAAACATCATGTTACTAAAAAGGCTCAATCTGTTAGAGCTCTTGTCTTATTAAAACATCATGTTACTAAAAAGACTCAATCTGTTAGAACACTTGACTTATTAAAACATCATGTTACTAAAAAGACTCAATCTGTTAGAACTCTTGTCTTATTAAAACATCATGTTACTAAAAAGACTCAATCTGTTAGAGCTCTTGTCTTATTAAAACATCATGTTACTAAAAAGACTCAATCTGTTAGAACACTTGACTTATTAAAACATCATGTTACTAAAAAGACTCAATCTGTTAGAACACTTGTCTTATTAAAACATCATGTTACTAAAAAGACTCAATCTGTTAGAACACTTGACTTATTAAAACATCGTGTTACTAAAAAGACTCAATCTGTTAGAACACTTGTCTTATTAAAACATCATGTTACTAAAAAGACTCAATCTGTTAGAACACTTGACTTATTAAAACATCATGTTACTAAAAAGACTCAATCTGTTAGAACACTTGACTTATTAAAACATCATGTTACTAAAAAGACTCAATCTGTTAGAGCTCTTGACTTATTAAAACATCGTGTTACTAAAAAGACTCAATCTGTTAGAGCTCTTGTCTTATTAAAACATCATGTTACTAAAAAGGCTCAATCTGTTAGAACTCTTGTCTTATTAAAACATCATGTTACTAAAAAGACTCAATCTGTTAGAGCTCTTGTCTTATTAAAACATCATGTTACTAAAAAGACTCAATCTGTTAGAACACTTGACTTATTAAAACATCATGTTACTAAAAAGACTCAATCTGTTAGAACACTTGACTTATTAAAACATCATGTTACTAAAAAGACTCAATCTGTTAGAACACTTGTCTTATTAAAACATCATGTTACTAAAAAGACTCAATCTGTTAGAGCTCTTGACTTATTAAAACATCATGTTACTAAAAAGACTCAATCTGTTAGAGCTCTTGTCTTATTAAAACATCATGTTACTAAAAAGACTCAATCTGTTAGAACACTTGTCTTATTAAAACATCATGTTACTAAAAAGACTCAATCTGTTAGAGCTCTTGTCTTATTAAAACATCATGTTACTAAAAAGACTCAATCTGTTAGAGCTCTTGTCTTATTAAAACATCATGTTACTAAAAAGACTCAATCTGTTAGAACTCTTGTCTTATTAAAACATCATGTTACTAAAAAGACTCAATCTGTTAGAGCTCTTGTCTTATTAAAACATCATGTTACTAAAAAGACTCAATCTGTTAGAACACTTGACTTATTAAAACATCATGTTACTAAAAAGACTCAATCTGTTAGAGCTCTTGTCTTATTAAAACATCATGTTACTAAAAAGACTCAATCTGTTAGAACACTTGTCTTATTAAAACATCATGTTACTAAAAAGGCTCAATCTGTTAGAACTCTTGTCTTATTAAAACATCATGTTACTAAAAAGACTCAATCTGTTAGAGCTCTTGTCTTATTAAAACATCATGTTACTAAAAAGACTCAATCTGTTAGAACACTTGACTTATTAAAACATCATGTTACTAAAAAGACTCAATCTGTTAGAACACTTGTCTTATTAAAACATCATGTTACTAAAAAGACTCAATCTGTTAGAACACTTGACTTATTAAAACATCGTGTTACTAAAAAGACTCAATCTGTTAGAACACTTGTCTTATTAAAACATCATGTTACTAAAAAGACTCAATCTGTTAGAGCTCTTGTCTTATTAAAACATCATGTTACTAAAAAGGCTCAATCTGTTAGAACTCTTGTCTTATTAAAACATCATGTTACTAAAAAGACTCAATCTGTTAGAGCTCTTGTCTTATTAAAACATCATGTTACTAAAAAGACTCAATCTGTTAGAACACTTGACTTATTAAAACATCATGTTACTAAAAAGACTCAATCTGTTAGAACACTTGTCTTATTAAAACATCATGTTACTAAAAAGACTCAATCTGTTAGAACACTTGACTTATTAAAACATCATGTTACTAAAAAGACTCAATCTGTTAGAACACTTGTCTTATTAAAACATCAAGTTACTAAAAAGACTCAATCTGTTAGAACACTTGACTTATTAAAACATCATGTTACTAAAAAGACTCAATCTGTTAGAACACTTGTCTTATTAAAACATCATGTTACTAAAAAGACTCAATCTGTTAGAACACTTGTCTTAATAAAACATCATGTTACTAAAAAGACTCAATCTGTTAGAACACTTGTCTTATTAAAACATCATGTTACTAAAAAGACTCAATCTGTTAGAACACTTGACTTATTAAAACATCATGTTACTAAAAAGACCCAATCTGTTAGAACACTTGTCTTATTAAAACATCATGTTACTAAAAAGACTCAATCTGTTAGAACACTTGTCTTATTAAAACATCATGTTACTAAAAAGACCCAATCTGTTAGAACACTTGTCTTATTAAAACATCATGTTACTAAAAAGACTCAATCTGTTAGAGCACTTGACTTATTAAAACATCATGTTACTAAAAAGACTCAATCTGTTAGAACACTTGTCTTATTAAAACATCATGTTACTAAAAAGACTCAATCTGTTAGAACACTTGTCTTATTAAAACATCATGTTACTAAAAAGACTCAATCTGTTAGAACACTTGTCTTATTAAAACATCATGTTACTAAAAACACTCAAACTGTTAGAACACTTGACTTATTAAAACATCATGTTACTAAAAAGACTCAATCTGTTAGAGCTCTTGTCTTATTAAAACATGATGTTACTAAAAAGACTCAATCTGTTAGAACACTTGACTTATTAAAACATCATGTTACTAAAAAGACTCAATCTGTTAGAACACTTGTCTTATTAAAACATCATGTTACTAAAAAGACTCAATCTGTTAGAACACTTGTCTTATTAAAACATCATGTTACTAAAAAGACTCAATCTGTTAGAGCTCTTGACTTATTAAAACATCATGTTACTAAAAAGACTCAATCTGTTAGAACACTTGTCTTATTAAAACATCATGTTACTAAAAAGACTCAATCTGTTAGAGCTCTTGTCTTATTAAAACATCATGTTACTAAAAAGACTCAATCTGTTAGAGCTCTTGACTTATTAAAACATCATGTTACTAAAAAGACTCAATCTGTTAGAGCTCTTGTCTTATTAAAACATCATGTTACTAAAAAGACTCAATCTGTTAGAGCTCTTGTCTTATTAAAACATCATGTTACTAAAAAGACTCAATCTGTTAGAGCTCTTGACTTATTAAAACATCATGTTACTAAAAAGACTCAATCTGTTAGAGCTCTTGTCTTATTAAAACATCATGTTACTAAAAAGACTCAATCTGTTAGAACACTTGTCTTATTAAAACATCATGTTACTAAAAAGACTCAATCTGTTAGAGCTCTTGACTTATTAAAACATCATGTTACTAAAAAGACTCAATCTGTTAGAACACTTGACTTATTAGAACATCGTGTTACTAAAAAGACTCAATCTGTTACAGCTCTTGACTTATTAAAACATCCTGTTACTAAAAAGACTCAATCTGTTAGAGCTCTTGACTTATTAAAACATCATGTTACTAAAAAGACTCAATCTGTTAGAGCTCTTGACTTATTAAAACATCATGTTACTAAAAAGACTCAATCTGTTAGAGCTCTTGACTTATTAAAACATCATGTTACTAAAAAGACTCAATCTGTTAGAGCTCTTGACTTATTAAAACATCATGTTACTAAAAAGACTCAATCTGTTAGAACACTTGACTTATTAGAACATCATGTTACTAAAAAGACTCAATCTGTTACAGCTCTTGACTTATTAAAACATCCTGTTACTAAAAAGACTCAATCTGTTAGAACACTTGACTTATTAAAACATCGTGTTACTAAAAAGACTCAATCTGTTAGAACACTTGGCTTATTAAAACATCATGTTACTAAAAAGACTCAATCTGTTAGAACACTTGACTTATTAAAACATCATGTTACTAAAAAGACTCAATCTGTTAGAACACTTGACTTATTAAAACATCATGTTACTAAAAAGACTCAATCTGTTAGAGCTCTTGTCTTATTAAAACATCATGTTACTAAAAAGACTCAATCTGTTAGAGCTCTTGACTTATTAAAACATCATGTTACTAAAAAGACTCAATCTGTTAGAGCTCTTGTCTTATTAAAACATCATGTTACTAAAAAGACTCAATCTGTTAGAGCTCTTGTCTTATTAAAACATCATGTTACTAAAAAGACTCAATCTGTTAGAGCTCTTGTCTTATTAAAACATCATGTTACTAAAAAGACTCAATCTGTTAGAACACTTGACTTATTAAAACATCATGTTACTAAAAAGACTCAATCTGTTAGAGCTCTTGTCTTATTAAAACATCATGTTACTAAAAAGACTCAATCTGTTAGAACACTTGACTTATTAAAACATCGTGTTACTAAAAAGACTCAATCTGTTAGAACACTTGACTTATTAAAACATCATGTTACTAAAAAGACTCAATCTGTTAGAACACTTGACTTATTAAAACATCATGTTACTAAAAAGACTCAATCTGTTAGAACACTTGACTTATTAAAACATCGTGTTACTAAAAAGACTCAATCTGTTAGAGCTCTTGTCTTATTAAAACATCATGTTACTAAAAAGACTCAATCTGTTAGAGCTCTTGACTTATTAAAACATCGTGTTACTAAAAAGACTCAATCTGTTAGAACACTTGTCTTATTAAAACATCATGTTACTAAAAAGACTCAATCTATTAGAGCTCTTGACTTATTAAAACATCATGTTACTAAAAAGACTCAATCTGTTAGAACACTTGACTTATTAAAACATCATGTTACTAAAAAGACTCAATCTGTTAGAGCTCTTGTCTTATTAAAACATCATGTTACTAAAAAGACTCAATCTGTTAGAGCTCTTGTCTTATTAAAACATCATGTTACTAAAAAGACTCAATCTGTTAGAACACTTGACTTATTAAAACATCATGTTACTAAAAAGACTCAATCTGTTAGAGCTCTTGTCTTATTAAAACATCATGTTACTAAAAAGACTCAATCTGTTAGAGCTCTTGTCTTATTAAAACATCATGTTACTAAAAAGACTCAATGTGTTAGAGCTCTTGTCTTATTAAAACATCATGTTACTAAAAAGACTCAATCTGTTAGAACACTTGTCTTATTAAAACATCATGTTACTAAAAAGACTCAATCTGTTAGAGCTCTTGTCTTATTAAAACATCATGTTACTAAAAAGACTCAATCTGTTAGAACACTTGTCTTATTAAAACATCATGTTACTAAAAAGGCTCAATCTATTAGAGCTCTTGACTTATTAAAACATCATGTTACTAAAAAGACTCAATCTGTTAGAACACTTGACTTATTAAAACATCATGTTACTAAAAAGACTCAATCTGTTAGAACACTTGTCTTATTAAAACATCATGTTACTAAAAAGACTCAATCTGTTAGAACACTTGACTTATTAAAACATCATGTTACTAAAAAGACTCAATCTGTTAGAACACTTGTCTTATTAAAACATCATGTTACTAAAAAGACTCAATCTGTTAGAGCTCTTGTCTTATTAAACATCGTGTTACTAAAAAGACTCAATCTGTTAGAACAGTTGACTTATTAAAACATCATGTTACTAAAAAGACTCAATCTGTTAGAGCTCTTGACTTATTAAAACATCATGTTACTAAAAAGACTCAATCTGTTAGAGCTCTTGTCTTATTAAAACATCATGTTACTAAAAAGACTCAATCTGTTAGAACACTTGACTTATTAAAACATCATGTTACTAAAAAGACTCAATCTGTTAGAACACTTGTCTTATTAAAACATCATGTTACTAAAAAGACTCAATCTGTTAGAACACTTGACTTATTAAAACATCATGTTACTAAAAAGACTCAATCTGTTAGAACACTTGTCTTATTAAAACATCATGTTACTAAAAAGACTCAATCTGTTAGAGCTCTTGACTTATTAAAACATCATGTTACTAAAAAGACTCAATCTGTTAGAACACTTGACTTATTAAAACATCATGTTACTAAAAAGACTCAATCTGTTAGAACACTTGTCTTATTAAAACATCATGTTACTAAAAAGACTCAATCTGTTAGAGCTCTTGACTTATTAAAACATCATGTTACTAAAAAGACTCAATCTGTTAGAACACTTGTCTTATTAAAACATCATGTTACTAAAAAGACTCAATCTGTTAGAGCTCTTGTCTTATTAAAACATCATGTTACTAAAAAGACTCAATCTGTTAGAGCTCTTGTCTTATTAAAACATCATGTTACTAAAAAGACTCAATCTGTTAGAACTCTTGTCTTATTAAAACATCGTGTTACTAAAAAGGCTCAATCTGTTAGAACACTTGTCTTATTAAAACATCGTGTTACTAAAAAGACTCAATCTGTTAGAACACTTGACTTATTAAAACATCGTGTTACTAAAAAGACTCAATCTGTTAGAACACTTGTCTTATTAAAACATCGTGTTACTAAAAAGACTCAATCTGTTAGAACACTTGTCTTATTAAAACATCGTGTTACTAAAAAGACTCAATCTGTTAGAACACTTGACTTATTAAAACATCGTGTTACTAAAAAGACTCAATCTGTTAGAACACTTGTCTTATTAAAACATCATGTTACTAAAAAGACTCAATCTATTAGAGCTCTTGTCTTATTAAAACATCATGTTACTAAAAAGACTCAATCTGTTAGAACACTTGTCTTATTAAAACATCGTGTTACTAAAAAGACTCAATCTGTTAGAGCTCTTGACTTATTAAAACATCATGTTACTAAAAAGACTCAATCTGTTAGAACACTTGTCTTATTAAAACATCATGTTACTAAAAAGACTCAATCTGTTAGAACACTTGTCTTATTAAAACATCATGTTACTAAAAAGACTCAATCTGTTAGAACACTTGTCTTATTAAAACATCGTGTTACTAAAAAGACTCAATCTGTTAGAACACTTGACTTATTAAAACATCATGTTACTAAAAAGACTCAATCTGTTAGAACACTTGTCTTATTAAAACATCATGTTACTAAAAAGGCTCAATCTGTTAGAGCTCTTGTCTTATTAAAACATCATGTTACTAAAAAGACTCAATCTGTTAGAACACTTGTCTTATTAAAACATCGTGTTACTAAAAAGACTCAATCTGTTAGAACACTTGACTTATTAAAACATCATGTTACTAAAAAGACTCAATCTGTTAGAGCTCTTGACTTATTAAAACATCATGTTACTAAAAAGACTCAATCTGTTAGAACACTTGACTTATTAAAACATCATGTTACTATAAAGACTCAATCTGTTAGAACACTTGTCTTATTAAAACATCATGTTACTAAAAAGACTCAATCTGTTAGAGCTCTTGTCTTATTAAAACATCATGTTACTAAAAAGACTCAATCTGTTAGAACACTTGTCTTATTAAAACATCATTTTACTAAAAAGACTCAATCTGTTAGAGCTCTTGTCTTATTAAAACATCATGTTACTAAAAAGACTCAATCTGTTAGAGCTCTTGTCTTATTAAAACATCATGTTACTAAAAAGACTCAATCTGTTAGAGCTCTTGACTTATTAAAACATCATGTTACTAAAAAGACTCAATCTGTTAGAGCTCTTGACTTATTAAAACATCATGTTACTAAAAAGACTCAATCTGTTAGAACACTTGACTTATTAAAACATCATGTTACTATAAAGACTCAATCTGTTAGAACACTTGTCTTATTAAAACATCATGTTACTAAAAAGACTCAATCTGTTAGAGCTCTTGTCTTATTAAAACATCGTGTTACTAAAAAGACTCAATCTGTTAGAACACTTGACTTATTAAAACATCATGTTACTAAAAAGACTCAATCTGTTAGAGCTCTTGACTTATTAAAACATCATGTTACTAAAAAGACTCAATCTGTTAGAACACTTGACTTATTAAAACATCATGTTACTATAAAGACTCAATCTGTTAGAACACTTGTCTTATTAAAACATCATGTTACTAAAAAGACTCAATCTGTTAGAGCTCTTGTCTTATTAAAACATCATGTTACTAAAAAGACTCAATCTGTTAGAACACTTGTCTTATTAAAACATCATTTTACTAAAAAGACTCAATCTGTTAGAGCTCTTGTCTTATTAAAACATCATGTTACTAAAAAGACTCAATCTGTTAGAGCTCTTGTCTTATTAAAACATCATGTTACTAAAAAGACTCAATCTGTTAGAGCTCTTGACTTATTAAAACATCATGTTACTAAAAAGACTCAATCTGTTAGAGCTCTTGACTTATTAAAACATCATGTTACTAAAAAGACTCAATCTGTTAGAGCTCTTGACTTATTAAAACATCATGTTACTAAAAAGACTCAATCTGTTAGAGCTCTTGTCTTATTAAAACATCATGTTACTAAAAAGACTCAATCTGTTAGAACACTTGTCTTATTAAAACATCATGTTACTAAAAAGACTCAATCTGTTAGAACACTTGACTTATTAAAACATCATGTTACTAAAAAGACTCAATCTGTTAGAACACTTGTCTTATTAAAACATCATGTTACTAAAAAGACTCAATCTGTTAGAGCTCTTGACTTATTAAAACATCATGTTACTAAAAAGACTCAATCTGTTAGAACACTTGACTTATTAAAACATCATGTTACTAAAAAGACTCAATCTGTTAGAACACTTGTCTTATTAAAACATCGTGTTACTAAAAAGACTCAATCTGTTAGAACACTTGTCTTATTAAAACATCATGTTACTAAAAAGACTCAATCTGTTAGAACACTTGACTTATTAAAACATCATGTTACTAAAAAGACTCAATCTGTTAGAACACTTGACTTATTAAAACATCATGTTACTAAAAAGACTCAATCTGTTAGAACACTTGTCTTATTAAAACATCATGTTACTAAAAAGACTCAATCTGTTAGAACACTTGTCTTATTAAAACATCATGTTACTAAAAAGACTCAATCTGTTAGAACACTTGACTTATTAAAACATCATGTTACTAAAAAGACTCAATCTGTTAGAACACTTGACTTATTAAAACATCATGTTACTAAAAAGACTCAATCTGTTAGAACACTTGTCTTATTAAAACATCATGTTACTAAAAAGACTCAATCTGTTAGAACACTTGTCTTATTAAAACATCATGTTACTAAAAAGACTCAATCTGTTAGAACACTTGACTTATTAAAACATCATGTTACTAAAAAGACTCAATCTGTTAGAACACTTGACTTATTAAAACATCATGTTACTAAAAAGACTCAATCTGTTAGAGCTCTTGTCTTATTAAAACATCATGTTACTAAAAAGACTCAATCTGTTAGAGCTCTTGTCTTATTAAAACATCATGTTACTAAAAAGACTCAATCTGTTAGAACACTTGACTTATTAAAACATCATGTTACTAAAAAGACTCAATCTGTTAGAGCTCTTGTCTTATTAAAACATCATGTTACTAAAAAGACTCAATCTGTTAGAACACTTGACTTATTAAAACATCATGTTACTAAAAAGACTCAATCTGTTAGAACACTTGACTTATTAAAACATCATGTTACTAAAAAGACTCAATCTGTTAGAACACTTGACTTATTAAAACATCATGTTACTAAAAAGACTCAATCTGTTAGAGCTCTTGTCTTATTAAAACATCATGTTACTAAAAAGACTCAATCTGTTAGAGCTCTTGTCTTATTAAAACATCATGTTACTAAAAAGACTCAATCTGTTAGAACACTTGACTTATTAAAACATCATGTTACTAAAAAGACTCAATCTGTTAGAGCTCTTGTCTTATTAAAACATCATGTTACTAAAAAGACTCAATCTGTTAGAACACTTGTCTTATTAAAACATCATGTTACTAAAAAGACTCAATCTGTTAGAACACTTGTCTTATTAAAACATCATGTTACTAAAAAGACTCAATCTGTTAGAACACTTGACTTATTAAAACATCATGTTACTAAAAAGACTCAATCTGTTAGAGCTCTTGTCTTATTAAAACATCATGTTACTAAAAAGACTCAATCTGTTAGAACACTTGACTTATTAAAACATCATGTTACTAAAAAGACTCAATCTGTTAGAACACTTGACTTATTAAAACATCATGTTACTAAAAAGACTCAATCTGTTAGAGCTCTTGTCTTATTAAAACATCATGTTACTAAAAAGACTCAATCTGTTAGAACACTTGACTTATTAAAACATCATGTTACTAAAAAGACTCAATCTGTTAGAGCTCTTGTCTTATTAAAACATCATGTTACTAAAAAGACTCAATCTGTTAGAACACTTGTCTTATTAAAACATCATGTTACTAAAAAGACTCAATCTGTTAGAACACTTGTCTTATTAAAACATCATGTTACTAAAAAGGCTCAATCTGTTAGAACACTTGTCTTATTAAAACATCATGTTACTAAAAAGACTCAATCTGTTAGAACACTTGACTTATTAAAACATCATGTTACTAAAAAGACTCAATCTGTTAGAGCTCTTGTCTTATTAAAACATCATGTTACTAAAAAGACTCAATCTGTTAGAGCTCTTGACTTATTAAAACATCATGTTACTAAAAAGACTCAATCTGTTAGAGCTCTTGTCTTATTAAAACATCATGTTACTAAAAAGACTCAATCTGTTAGAGCTCTTGTCTTATTAAAACATCATGTTACTAAAAAGACTCAATCTGTTAGAACACTTGACTTATTAAAACATCATGTTACTAAAAAGACTCAATCTGTTAGAACACTTGACTTATTAAAACATCATGTTACTAAAAAGACTCAATCTGTTAGAGCTCTTGTCTTATTAAAACATCATGTTACTAAAAAGACTCAATCTGTTAGAGCTCTTGACTTATTAAAACATCATGTTACTAAAAAGACTCAATCTGTTAGAGCTCTTGTCTTATTAAAACATCATGTTACTAAAAAGACTCAATCTGTTAGAACACTTGTCTTATTAAAACATCATGTTACTAAAAAGACTCAATCTGTTAGAGCTCTTGTCTTATTAAAACATCATGTTACTAAAAAGACTCAATCTGTTAGAGCTCTTGTCTTATTAAAACATCATGTTACTAAAAAGACTCAATCTGTTAGAACACTTGTCTTATTAAAACATCATGTTACTAAAAAGACTCAATCTGTTAGAGCTCTTGTCTTATTAAAACATCATGTTACTAAAAAGACTCAATCTGTTAGAGCTCTTGTCTTATTAAAACATCATGTTACTAAAAAGACTCAATCTGTTAGAACTCTTGTCTTATTAAAACATCATGTTACTAAAAAGACTCAATCTGTTAGAGCTCTTGTCTTATTAAAACATCATGTTACTAAAAAGACTCAATCTGTTAGAACACTTGACTTATTAAAACATCATGTTACTAAAAAGACTCAATCTGTTAGAGCTCTTGTCTTATTAAAACATCATGTTACTAAAAAGACTCAATCTGTTAGAACACTTGTCTTATTAAAACATCATGTTACTAAAAAGGCTCAATCTGTTAGAACTCTTGTCTTATTAAAACATCATGTTACTAAAAAGACTCAATCTGTTAGAGCTCTTGTCTTATTAAAACATCATGTAACTAAAAAGACTCAATCTGTTAGAGCTCTTGTCTTATTAAAACATCATGTTACTAAAAAGACTCAATCTGTTAGAGCTCTTGTCTTATTAAAACATCATGTTACTAAAAAGACTCAATCTGTTAGAACTCTTGTCTTATTAAAACATCATGTTACTAAAAAGACTCAATCTGTTAGAACACTTGACTTATTAAAACATCATGTTACTAAAAAGACTCAATCTGTTAGAACTCTTGTCTTATTAAAACATCATATTACTAAAAAGACTCAATCTGTTAGAGCTCTTGTCTTATTAAAACATCATGTTACTAAAAAGACTCAATCTGTTAGAGCTCTTGTCTTATTAAAACATCATGTTACTAAAAAGACTCAATCTGTTAGAACACTTGTCTTATTAAAACATCATGTTACTAAAAAGACTCAATCTGTTAGAGCTCTTGTCTTATTAAAACATCATGTTACTAAAAAGACTCAATCTGTTAGAACACTTGTCTTATTAAAACATCATGTTACTAAAAAGACTCAATCTGTTAGAGCTCTTGTCTTATTAAAACATCATGTTACTAAAAAGACTCAATCTGTTAGAACACTTGACTTATTAAAACATCATGTTACTAAAAAGACTCAATCTGTTAGAACTCTTGACTTATTAAAACATCATGTTACTAAAAAGACTCAATCTGTTAGAGCTCTTGTCTTATTAAAACATCATGTTACTAAAAAGACTCAATCTGTTAGAACACTTGTCTTATTAAAACATCATGTTACTAAAAAGACTCAATCTGTTAGAACACTTGTCTTATTAAAACATCATGTTACTAAAAAGGCTCAATCTGTTAGAGCTCTTGTCTTATTAAAACATCATGTTACTAAAAAGACTCAATCTGTTAGAACTCTTGTCTTATTAAAACATCATGTTACTAAAAAGACTCAATCTGTTAGAGCTCTTGTCTTATTAAAACATCATGTTACTAAAAAGACTCAATCTGTTAGAACACTTGTCTTATTAAAACATCATGTTACTAAAAAGACTCAATCTGTTAGAACACTTGTCTTATTAAAACATCATGTTACTAAAAAGGCTCAATCTGTTAGAGCTCTTGTCTTATTAAAACATCATGTTACTAAAAAGACTCAATCTGTTAGAACTCTTGTCTTATTAAAACATCATGTTACTAAAAAGACTCAATCTGTTAGAGCTCTTGTCTTATTAAAACATCATGTTACTAAAAAGACTCAATCTGTTAGAACACTTGTCTTATTAAAACATCATGTTACTAAAAAGACTCAAACTGTTAGAACACTTGACTTATTAAAACATCATGTTACTAAAAAGACTCAATCTGTTAGAACACTTGTCTTATTAAAACATCATGTTACTAAAAAGACTCAATCTGTTAGAACTCTTGTCTTATTAAAACATCATGTTACTAAAAAGACTCAATCTGTTAGAACTCTTGTCTTATTAAAACATCATGTTACTAAAAAGACTCAATCTGTTAGAACTCTTGTCTTATTAAAACATCATGTTACTAAAAAGACTCAATCTGTTAGAGCTCTTGTCTTATTAAAACATCATGTTACTAAAAAGACTCAAACTGTTAGAACACTTGACTTATTAAAACATCGTGTTACTAAAAAGACTCAATCTGTTAGAACACTTGTCTTATTAAAACATCATGTTACAAAAAAGACTCAAACTGTTAGAACACTTGACTTATTAAAACATCATGTTACTAAAAAGACTCAATCTGTTAGAGCTCTTGTCTTATTAAAACATCATGTTACTAAAAAGACTCAATCTGTTAGAGCTCTTGACTTATTAAAACATCATGTTACTAAAAAGACTCAATCTGTTAGAACACTTGACTTATTAAAACATCATGTTACTAAAAAGACTCAATCTGTTAGAACACTTGACTTATTAAAACATCATGTTACTAAAAAGACTCAATCTGTTAGAGCTCTTGTCTTATTAAAACGTCGTGTTACTAAAAAGACTCAATCTGTTAGAGCTCTTGACTTATTAAAACATCATGTTACTAAAAAGGCTCAATCTGTTAGAGCTCTTGACTTATTAAAACATCATGTTACTAAAAAGACTCAATCTGTTAGAACACTTGTCTTATTAAAACATCATGTTACTAAAAAGACTCAATCTGTTAGAGCTCTTGACTTATTAAAACATCATGTTACTAAAAAGACTCAATCTGTTAGAACACTTGTCTTATTAAAACATCATGTTACTAAAAAGACTCAATCTGTTAGAGCTCTTGACTTATTAAAACATCATGTTACTAAAAAGACTCAATCTGTTAGAGCTCTTGTCTTATTAAAACATCATGTTACTAAAAAGGCTCAATCTGTTAGAACACTTGACTTATTAAAACATCATGTTACTAAAAAGACTCAATCTGTTAGAACACTTGTCTTATTAAAACATCATGTTACTAAAAAGACTCAATCTGTTAGAGCTCTTGACTTATTAAAACATCCTGTTACTAAAAAGACTCAATCTGTTAGAGCTCTTGTCTTATTAAAACATCATGTTACTAAAAAGACTCAATCTGTTAGAACACTTGTCTTATTAAAACATCATGTTACTAAAAAGGCTCAATCTGTTAGAACACTTGTCTTATTAAAACATCATGTTACTAAAAAGACTCAATCTGTTAGAACACTTGACTTATTAAAACATCATGTTACTAAAAAGACTCAATCTGTTAGAACACTTGTCTTATTAAAACATCATGTTACTAAAAAGACTCAATCTGTTAGAGCTCTTGTCTTATTAAAACATCATGTTACTAAAAAGACTCAATCTGTTAGAGCTCTTGTCTTATTAAAACATCATGTTACTAAAAAGACTCAATCTGTTAGAACACTTGTCTTATTAAAACATCATGTTACTAAAAAGGCTCAATCTGTTAGAACTCTTGTCTTATTAAAACATCATGTTACTAAAAAGACTCAATCTGTTAGAGCTCTTGTCTTATTAAAACATCATGTTACTAAAAAGACTCAATCTGTTAGAACACTTGTCTTATTAAAACATCATGTTACTAAAAAGACTCAATCTGTTAGAACACTTGTCTTATTAAAACATCATGTTACTAAAAAGACTCAATCTGTTAGAACACTTGACTTATTAAAACATCATGTTACTAAAAAGACTCCATCTGTTAGAACACTTGTCTTATTAAAACATCATGTTACTAAAAAGACTCAATCTGTTAGAGCTCTTGTCTTATTAAAACATCATGTTACTAAAAAGGCTCAATCTGTTAGAACACTTGACTTATTAAAACATCATGTTACTAAAAAGACTCAATCTGTTAGAACACTTGTCTTATTAAAACATCATGTTACTAAAAAGACTCAATCTGTTAGAGCTCTTGACTTATTAAAACATCCTGTTACTAAAAAGACTCCATCTGTTAGAACACTTGTCTTATTAAAACATCATGTTACTAAAAAGGCTCAATCTGTTAGAGCTCTTGTCTTATTAAAACATCATGTTACTAAAAAGACTCAATCTGTTAGAACACTTGTCTTATTAAAACATCATGTTACTAAAAAGACTCAATCTGTTAGAGCTCTTGACTTATTAAAACATCCTGTTACTAAAAAGACTCAATCTGTTAGAACACTTGTCTTATTAAAACATCATGTTACTAAAAAGACTCAATCTGTTAGAGCTCTTGTCTTATTAAAACATCATGTTACTAAAAAGACTCAATCTGTTAGAGCTCTTGTCTTATTAAAACATCATGTTACTAAAAAGACTCAATCTGTTAGAGCTCTTGACTTATTAAAACATCATGTTACTAAAAAGACTCAATCTGTTAGAGCTCTTGTCTTATTAAAACATCATGTTACTAAAAAGGCTCAATCTGTTAGAACACTTGACTTATTAAAACATCGTGTTACTAAAAAGACTCAATCTGTTAGAACACTTGTCTTATTAAAACATCATGTTACTAAAAAGACTCAATCTGTTAGAACACTTGACTTATTAAAACATCATGTTACTAAAAAGACTCAATCTGTTAGAACACTTGTCTTATTAAAACATCATGTTACTAAAAAGACTCAATCTGTTAGAACACTTGACTTATTAAAACATCATGTTACTAAAAAGGCTCAATCTGTTAGAACACTTGTCTTATTAAAACATCATGTTACTAAAAAGACTCAATCTGTTAGAGCTCTTGTCTTATTAAAACATCATGTTACTAAAAAGACTCAATCTGTTAGAGCTCTTGTCTTATTAAAACATCATGTTACTAAAAAGACTCAATCTGTTAGAGCTCTTGTCTTATTAAAACATCATGTTACTAAAAAGGCTCAATCTGTTAGAACACTTGACTTATTAAAACATCATGTTACTAAAAAGACTCAATCTGTTAGAACACTTGTCTTATTAAAACATCATGTTACTAAAAAGACTCAATCTGTTAGAGCTCTTGTCTTATTAAAACATCATGTTACTAAAAAGACTCAATCTGTTAGAACACTTGACTTATTAAAACATCGTGTTACTAAAAAGACTCAATCTGTTAGAACACTTGTCTTATTAAAACATCATGTTACTAAAAAGACTCAATCTGTTAGAACACTTGTCTTATTAAAACATCATGTTACTAAAAAGACTCAATCTGTTAGAGCTCTTGTCTTATTAAAACATCATGTTACTAAAAAGACTCAATCTGTTAGAGCTCTTGTCTTATTAAAACATCATGTTACTAAAAAGACTCAATCTGTTAGAGCTCTTGTCTTATTAAAACATCATGTTACTAAAAAGACTCAATCTGTTAGAGCTCTTGACTTATTAAAACATCATGTTACTAAAAAGGCTCAATCTGTTAGAGCTCTTGTCTTATTAAAACATCATGTTACTAAAAAGACTCAATCTGTTAGAACACTTGACTTATTAAAACATCATGTTACTAAAAAGACTCAATCTGTTAGAACACTTGACTTATTAAAACATCATGTTACTAAAAAGGCTCAATCTGTTAGAACACTTGTCTTATTAAAACATCATGTTACTAAAAAGGCTCAATCTGTTAGAACACTTGACTTATTAAAATATCATGTTACTAAAAAGACTCAATCTGTTAGAACACTTGTCTTATTAAAAGATCATGTTACTAAAAAGACTCAATCTGTTAGAACACTTGTCTTATTAAAACATCATGTTACCAAAAAGACTCAATCTGTTAGAACACTTGACTTATTAAAACATCATGTTACTAAAAAGACTCAATCTGTTAGAACACTTGTCTTATTAAAACATCATGTTACTAAAAAGGCTCAATCTGTTAGAGCTCTTGTCTTATTAAAACATCATGTTACCAAAAAGACTCAATCTGTTAGAACACTTGACTTATTAAAACATCATGTTACTAAAAAGACTCAATCTGTTAGAACACTTGTCTTATTAAAACATCATGTTACTAAAAAGGCTCAATCTGTTAGAACACTTGTCTTATTAAAACATCATGTTACCAAAAAGACTCAATCTGTTAGAACACTTGACTTATTAAAACATCGTGTTACTAAAAAGACTCAATCTGTTAGAACACTTGTCTTATTAAAACATCATGTTACTAAAAAGGCTCAATCTGTTAGAGCTCTTGTCTTATTAAAACATCATGTTACTAAAAAGACTCAATCTGTTAGAGCTCTTGACTTATTAAAACATCATGTTACTAAAAAGACTCAATCTGTTAGAACACTTGTCTTATTAAAACATCCTGTTACTAAAAAGACTCAATCTGTTAGAACACTTGACTTATTAAAACATCATGTTACTAAAAAGACTCAATCTGTTAGAACACTTGTCTTATTAAAACATCCTGTTACTAAAAAGACTCAATCTGTTAGAACTCTTGACTTATTAAAACATCATGTTACTAAAAAGACTCAATCTGTTAGAACACTTGACTTATTAAAACATCATGTTACTAAAAAGACTCAATCTGTTAGAACACTTGACTTATTAAAACATCATGTTACTAAAAAGACTCAAATTGTTAGAGCTCTTGTCTTATTAAAAGATCATGTTACTAAAAAGACTCAATCTGTTAGAACACTTGACTTATTAAAACATCATGTTACTAAAAAGACTCAATCTGTTAGAGCTCTTGTCTTACTAAAACATCATGTTACTAAAAAGACTCAATCTGTTAGAACACTTGTCTTATTAAAACATCATGTTACTAAAAAGA
Source organism: Mantis religiosa (assembly GCA_030765055.1). Classification (NCBI taxonomy): domain Eukaryota; kingdom Metazoa; phylum Arthropoda; class Insecta; order Mantodea; family Mantidae; genus Mantis; species Mantis religiosa. Next base: position 189,973,282 of record CM060957.1, on the reverse strand, counting down.
CTCAATCTGTTAGAACACTTGACTTATTAAAACATCATGTTACTAAAAAGACTCAATCTGTTAGAACACTTGACTTATTAAAACATCATGTTACTAAAAAGACTCAATCTGTTAGAGCTCTTGTCTTATTAAAACATCATGTTACTAAAAAGACTCAATCTGTTAGAGCTCTTGTCTTATTAAAACATCATGTTACTAAAAAGACTCAATCTGTTAGAACACTTGTCTTATTAAAACATCATGTTACTAAAAAGACTCAATCTGTTAGAACACTTGTCTTATTAAAACATCATGTTACTAAAAAGACTCAATCTGTTAGAACACTTGTCTTATTAAAACATCATGTTACTAAAAAGACTCAATCTGTTAGAACACTTGACTTATTAAAACATCATGTTACTAAAAAGGCTCAATCTGTTAGAACACTTGTCTTATTAAAACATCATGTTACTAAAAAGACTCAATCTGTTAGAACACTTGACTTATTAAAACATCATGTTACTAAAAAGGCTCAATCTGTTAGAACACTTGTCTTATTAAAACATCATGTTACTAAAAAGACTCAATCTGTTAGAACACTTGACTTATTAAAACATCATGTTACTAAAAAGACTCAATCTGTTAGAACACTTGACTTATTAAAACATCATGTTACTAAAAAGACTCAATCTGTTAGAACACTTGTCTTATTAAAACATCATGTTACTAAAAAGACTCAATCTGTTAGAACACTTGTCTTATTAAAACATCATGTTACTAAAAAGACTCAATCTGTTAGAACACTTGACTTATTAAAACATCATGTTACTAAAAAGACTCAATCTGTTAGAGCTCTTGTCTTATTAAAACATCATGTTACTAAAAAGACTCAATCTGTTAGAACACTTGACTTATTAAAACATCATGTTACTAAAAAGACTCAATCTGTTAGAACACTTGTCTTATTAAAACATCATGTTACTAAAAAGACTCAATCTGTTAGAACACTTGACTTATTAAAACATCATGTTACTAAAAAGACTCAATCTGTTAGAGCTCTTGACTTATTAAAACATCATGTTACTAAAAAGACTCAATCTGTTAGAGCTCTTGTCTTATTAAAACATCATGTTACTAAAAAGACTCAATCTGTTAGAGCTCTTGACTTATTAAAACATCATGTTACTAAAAAGACTCAATCTGTTAGAACACTTGACTTATTAAAACATCATGTTACTAAAAAGACTCAATCTGTTAGAACACTTGACTTATTAAAACATCATGTTACTAAAAAGACTCAATCTGTTAGAACACTTGTCTTATTAAAACATCATGTTACTAAAAAGACTCAATCTGTTAGAACACTTGACTTATTAAAACATCATGTTACTAAAAAGACTCAATCTGTTAGAGCTCTTGTCTTATTAAAACATCATGTTACTAAAAAGACTCAATCTGTTAGAACTCTTGTCTTATTAAAACATCATGTTACTAAAAAGACTCAATCTGTTAGAACACTTGACTGATTAAAACATCATGTTACTAAAAAGACTCAATCTGTTAGAACACTTGTCTTATTAAAACATCATGTTACTAAAAAGACTCAATCTGTTAGAACACTTGTCTTATTAAAACATCATGTTACTAAAAAGGCTCAATCTGTTAGAGCTCTTGTCTTATTAAAACATCATGTTACTAAAAAGACTCAATCTGTTAGAACACTTGACTTATTAAAACATCATGTTACTAAAAAGACTCAATCTGTTAGAGCTCTTGTCTTATTAAAACATCATGTTACTAAAAAGACTCAATCTGTTAGAGCTCTTGTCTTATTAAAACATCATGTTACTAAAAAGACTCAATCTGTTAGAGCTCTTGTCTTATTAAAACATCATGTTACTAAAAAGACTCAATCTGTTAGAGCTCTTGTCTTATTAAAACATCGTGTTACTAAAAAGACTCAATCTGTTAGAGCTCTTGTCTTATTAAAACATCATGTTACTAAAAAGACTCAATCTGTTAGAACACTTGACTTATTAAAACATCATGTTACTAAAAAGACTCAATCTGTTAGAACACTTGTCTTATTAAAACATCATGTTACTAAAAAGGCTCAATCTGTTAGAACACTTGACTTATTAAAACATCATGTTACTAAAAAGACTCAATCTGTTAGAGCTCTTGACTTATTAAAACATCATGTTACTAAAAAGACTCAATCTGTTAGAACACTTGACTTATTAAAACATCATGTTACTAAAAAGACTCAATCTGTTAGAGCTCTTGTCTTATTAAAACATCATGTTACTAAAAAGACTCAATCTGTTAGAACGCTTGTCTTATTAAAACATCATGTTACTAAAAAGACTCAATCTGTTAGAACGCTTGTCTTATTAAAACATCATGTTACTAAAAAGACTCAATCTGTTAGAACACTTGACTTATTAAAACATCATGTTACTAAAAAGACTCAATCTGTTAGAACACTTGACTTATTAAAACATCATGTTACTAAAAAGACTCAATCTGTTAGAGCTCTTGTCTTATTAAAACATCATGTTACTAAAAAGACTCAATCTGTTAGAGCTCTTGTCTTATTAAAACATCATGTTACTAAAAAGACTCAATCTGTTAGAACACTTGACTTATTAAAACATCATGTTACTAAAAAGACTCAATCTGTTAGAGCTCTTGTCTTATTAAAACATCATGTTACTAAAAAGACTCAATCTGTTAGAGCTCTTGTCTTATTAAAACATCGTGTTACTAAAAAGACTCAATCTGTTAGAACACTTGACTTATTAAAACATCATGTTACTAAAAAGACTCAATCTGTTAGAACACTTGTCTTATTAAAACATCATGTTACTAAAAAGACTCAATCTGTTAGAACACTTGACTTATTAAAACATCATGTTACTAAAAAGACTCAATCTGTTAGAACACTTGTCTTATTAAAACATCATGTTACTAAAAAGACTCAATCTGTTAGAACACTTGACTTATTAAAACATCATGTTACTAAAAAGACTCAATCTGTTAGAGCTCTTGTCTTATTAAAACATCATGTTACTAAAAAGACTCAATCTGTTAGAACTCTTGTCTTATTAAAACATCATGTTACTAAAAAGACTCAATCTGTTAGAACACTTGACTGATTAAAACATCATGTTACGAAAAAGACTCAATCTGTTAGAACACTTGACTTATTAAAACATCATGTTACTAAAAAGACTCAATCTGTTAGAACACTTGTCTTATTAAAACATCATGTTACTAAAAAGACTCAATCTGTTAGAGCTCTTGACTTATTAAAACATCATGTTACTAAAAAGACTCAATCTGTTAGAACACTTGTCTTATTAAAACATCATGTTACTAAAAAGACTCAATCTGTTAGAACACTTGTCTTATTAAAACATCATGTTACTAAAAAGACTCAATCTGTTAGAGCTCTTGACTTATTAAAACATCATGTTACTAAAAAGACTCAATCTGTTAGAGCTCTTGACTTATTAAAACATCATGTTACTAAAAAGACTCAATCTGTTAGAGCTCTTGTCTTATTAAAACATCATGTTACTAAAAAGACTCAATCTGTTAGAGCTCTTGACTTATTAAAACATCATGTTACTAAAAAGACTCAATCTGTTAGAACACTTGACTTATTAAAACAACATGTTACTAAAAAGACTCAATCTGTTAGAGCTCTTGTCTTATTAAAACATCATGTTACTAAAAAGACTCAATCTGTTAGAGCTCTTGACTTATTAAAACATCATGTTACTAAAAAGACTCAATCTGTTAGAGCTCTTGTCTTATTAAAACATCGTGTTACTAAAAAGACTCAATCTGTTAGAGCTCTTGTCTTATTAAAACATCATGTTACTAAAAAGACTCAATCTGTTAGAACACTTGTCTTATTAAAACATCATGTTACTAAAAAGACTCAATCTGTTAGAGCTCTTGACTTATTAAAACATCATGTTACTAAAAAGACTCCATCTGTTAGAACACTTGACTTATTAAAACATCATGTTACTAAAAAGGCTCAATCTGTTAGAACACTTGTCTTATTAAAACATCATGTTACTAAAAAGACTCAATCTGTTAGAGCTCTTGACTTATTAAAACATCATGTTACTAAAAAGACTCAATCTGTTAGAGCTCTTGTCTTATTAAAACATCATGTTACTAAAAAGACTCAATCTGTTAGAACTCTTGTCTTATTAAAACATCATGTTACTAAAAAGACTCAATCTGTTAGAGCTCTTGACTTATTAAAACATCATGTTACTAAAAAGACTCAATCTGTTAGAGCTCTTGTCTTATTAAAACATCATGTTACTAAAAAGACTCAATCTGTTAGAACTCTTGTCTTATTAAAACATCATGTTACTAAAAAGACTCAATCTGTTAGAGCTCTTGACTTATTAAAACATCATGTTACTAAAAAGACTCAATCTGTTAGAACACTTGACTTATTAAAACATCATGTTACTAAAAAGACTCAATCTGTTAGAGCACTTGTCTTATTAAAACATCATGTTACTAAAAAGACTCAATCTGTTAGAACACTTGTCTTATTAAAACATCATGTTACTAAAAAGACTCAATCTGTTAGAACACTTGACTTATTAAAACATCATGTTACTAAAAAGACTCAATCTGTTAGAGCTCTTGACTTATTAAAACATCATGTTACTAAAAAGACTCAATCTGTTAGAACACTTGTCTTATTAAAACATCATGTTACTAAAAAGACTCAATCTGTTAGAGCTCTTGTCTTATTAAAACATCATGTTACTAAAAAGACTCAATCTGTTAGAACTCTTGTCTTATTAAAACATCATGTTACTAAAAAGACTCAATCTGTTAGAGCTCTTGACTTATTAAAACATCATGTTACTAAAAAGACTCAATCTGTTAGAGCTCTTGTCTTATTAAAACATCATTTTACTAAAAAGACTCAATCTGTTAGAGCTCTTGACTTATTAAAACATCATGTTACTAAAAAGACTCAATCTGTTAGAACTCTTGTCTTATTAAAACATCATGTTACTAAAAAGACTCAATCTGTTAGAACACTTGACTTATTAAAACATCATGTTACTAAAAAGACTCAATCTGTTAGAGCTCTTGTCTTATTAAAACATCATGTTACTAAAAAGACTCAATCTGTTAGAACACTTGTCTTATTAAAACATCATGTTACTAAAAAGACTCAATCTGTTAGACCTCTTGTCTTATTAAAACATCATGTTACTAAAAAGACTCAATCTGTTAGAGCTCTTGACTTATTAAAACATCATGTTACTAAAAAGACTCAATCTGTTAGAGCTCTTGTCTTATTAAAACATCATGTTACTAAAAAGACTCAATCTGTTAGAGCTCTTGACTTATTAAAACATCATGTTACTAAAAAGACTCAATCTGTTAGAACACTTGACTTATTAAAACATCATGTTACTAAAAAGACTCAATCTGTTAGAACACTTGTCTTATTAAAACATCATGTTACTAAAAAGACTCAATCTGTTAGAGCTCTTGACTTATTAAAACATCATGTTACTAAAAAGACTCAATCTGTTAGAACACTTGTCTTATTAAAACATCATGTTACTAAAAAGACTCAATCTGTTAGAACACTTGACTTATTAAAACATCATGTTACTAAAAAGACTCAATCTGTTAGAGCTCTTGTCTTATTAAAACATCATGTTACTAAAAAGACTCAATCTGTTAGAACACTTGTCTTATTAAAACATCATGTTACTAAAAAGACTCAATCTGTTAGAACACTTGTCTTATTAAAACATCGTGTTACTAAAAAGACTCAATCTGTTAGAGCTCTTGTCTTATTAAAACATCATGTTACTAAAAAGACTCAATCTGTTAGAGCTCTTGTCTTATTAAAACATCGTGTTACTAAAAAGACTCAATCTGTTAGAGCTCTTGTCTTATTAAAACATCATGTTACTAAAAAGACTCAATCTGTTAGAGCTCTTGTCTTATTAAAACATCATGTTACTAAAAAGACTCAATCTGTTAGAACACTTGTCTTATTAAAACATCATGTTACTAAAAAGACTCAATCTGTTAGAACACTTGACTTATTAAAACATTGTGTTACTAAAAAGACTCAATCTGTTAGAGCTCTTGTCTTATTAAAACATCATGTTACTAAAAAGACTCAATCTGTTAGAACACTTGACTTATTAAAACATCATGTTACTAAAAAGACTCAATCTGTTAGAGCTCTTGTCTTATTAAAACATCATGTTACTAAAAAGACTCAATCTGTTAGAGCTCTTGACTTATTAAAACATCATGTTACTAAAAAGACTCAATCTGTTAGAGCTCTTGTCTTATTAAAACATCATGTTACTAAAAAGACTCAATCTGTTAGAGCTCTTGTCTTATTAAAACATCATGTTACTAAAAAGACTCAATCTGTTAGAGCTCTTGTCTTATTAAAACATCATGTTACTAAAAAGACTCAATCTGTTAGAACACTTGTCTTATTAAAACATCATGTTACTAAAAAGACTCAATCTGTTAGAACACTTGTCTTATTAAAACATCATGTTACTAAAAAGACTCAATCTGTTAGAACACTTGTCTTATTAAAACATCATGTTACTAAAAAGACTCAATCTGTTAGAGCTCTTGTCTTATTAAAACATCATGTTACTAAAAAGGCTCAATCTGTTAGAGCTCTTGTCTTATTAAAACATCATGTTACTAAAAAGGCTCAATCTGTTAGAGCTCTTGTCTTATTAAAACATCATGTTACTAAAAAGACTCAATCTGTTAGAGCTCTTGTCTTATTAAAACATCATGTTACTAAAAAGGCTCAATCTGTTAGAGCTCTTGTCTTATTAAAACATCGTGTTACTAAAAAGACTCAATCTGTTAGAGCTCTTGTCTTATTAAAACATCATGTTACTAAAAAGACTCAATCTGTTAGAACTCTTGTCTTATTAAAACATCATGTTACTAAAAAGACTCAATCTGTTAGAACACTTGACTTATTAAAACATCATGTTACTAAAAAGACTCAATCTGTTAGAACACTTGACTTATTAAAACATCATGTTACTAAAAAGGCTCAATCTGTTAGAGCTCTTGTCTTATTAAAACATCATGTTACTAAAAAGACTCAATCTGTTAGAACACTTGTCTTATTAAAACATCATGTTACTAAAAAGACTCAATCTGTTAGAACACTTGACTTATTAAAACATCATGTTACTAAAAAGACTCAATCTGTTAGAGCTCTTGTCTTATTAAAACATCGTGTTACTAAAAAGACTCAATCTGCTAGAACACTTGACTTATTAAAACATCATGTTACTAAAAAGGCTCAATCTGTTAGAGCTCTTGTCTTATTAAAACATCATGTTACTAAAAAGACTCAATCTGTTAGAACACTTGGCTTATTAAAACATCATGTTACTAAAAAGACTCAATCTGTTAGAACACTTGACTTATTAAAACATCATGTTACTAAAAAGACTCAATCTGTTAGAACACTTGACTTATTAAAACATCATGTTACTAAAAAGGCTCAATCTGTTAGAGCTCTTGACTTATTAAAACATCATGTTACTAAAAAGACTCAATCTGTTAGAACACTTGTCTTATTAAAACATCATGTTACTAAAAAGACTCAATCTGTTAGAACACTTGTCTTATTAAAACATCATGTTACTAAAAAGGCTCAATCTGTTAGAGCTCTTGTCTTATTAAAACATCATGTTACTAAAAAGACTCAATCTGTTAGAACACTTGTCTTATTAAAACATCATGTTACTAAAAAGACTCAATCTGTTAGAGCTCTTGTCTTATTAAAACATCATGTTACTAAAAAGACTCAATCTGTTAGAGCTCTTGTCTTATTAAAACATCATGTTACTAAAAAGACTCAATCTGTTAGAACACTTGTCTTATTAAAACATCATGTTACTAAAAAGGCTCAATCTGTTAGAGCTCTTGTCTTATTAAAACATCATGTTACTAAAAAGACTCAATCTGTTAGAACACTTGTCTTATTAAAACATCATGTTACTAAAAAGACTCAATCTGTTAGAGCTCTTGTCTTATTAAAACATCATGTTACTAAAAAGACTCAATCTGTTAGAGCTCTTGTCTTATTAAAACATCGTGTTACTAAAAAGACTCTATCTGTTAGAACACTTGACTTATTAAAACATCATGTTACTAAAAAGACTCAATCTGTTAGAACACTTGACTTATTAAAACATCATGTTACTAAAAAGACTCAATCTGTTAGAACACTTGTCTTATTAAAACATCATGTTACTAAAAAGACTCAATCTGTTAGAGCTCTTGTCTTATTAAAACATCATGTTACTAAAAAGACTCAATCTGTTAGAACACTTGTCTTATTAAAACATCATGTTACTAAAAAGACTCAATCTGTTAGAGCTCTTGTCTTATTAAAACATCATGTTACTAAAAAGACTCAATCTGTTAGAGCTCTTGTCTTATTAAAACATCATGTTACTAAAAAGACTCAATCTGTTAGAACACTTGTCTTATTAAAACATCATGTTACTAAAAAGACTCAATCTGTTAGAACACTTGTCTTATTAAAACATCATGTTACTAAAAAGGCTCAATCTGTTAGAGCTCTTGTCTTATTAAAACATCATGTTACTAAAAAGACTCAATCTGTTAGAACACTTGACTTATTAAAACATCATGTTACTAAAAAGACTCAATCTGTTAGAGCTCTTGTCTTATTAAAACATCATGTTACTAAAAAGACTCAATCTGTTAGAACACTTGACTTATTAAAACATCATGTTACTAAAAAGACTCAATCTGTTAGAGCTCTTGTCTTATTAAAACATCATGTTACTAAAAAGACTCAATCTGTTAGAGCTCTTGTCTTATTAAAACATCATGTTACTAAAAAGACTCAATCTGTTAGAACACTTGTCTTATTAAAACATCATGTTACTAAAAAGGCTCAATCTGTTAGAACACTTGTCTTATTAAAACATCATGTTACTAAAAAGACTCAATCTGTTAGAACACTTGTCTTATTAAAACATCATGTTACTAAAAAGACTCAATCTGTTAGAACACTTGACTTATTAAAACATCATGTTACTAAAAAGACTCAATCTGTTAGAACACTTGTCTTATTAAAACATCATGTTACTAAAAAGACTCAATCTGTTAGAACACTTGTCTTATTAAAACATCATGTTACTAAAAAGACTCAATCTGTTAGAACACTTGACTTATTAAAACATCATGTTACTAAAAAGACTCAATCTGTTAGAACACTTGTCTTATTAAAACATCATGTTACTAAAAAGACTCAATCTGTTAGAGCTCTTGTCTTATTAAAACATCATGTTACTAAAAAGACTCAATCTGTTAGAGCTCTTGTCTTATTAAAACATCATGTTACTAAAAAGACTCAATCTGTTAGAACACTTGTCTTATTAAAACATCATGTTACTAAAAAGGCTCAATCTGTTAGAACACTTGTCTTATTAAAACATCATGTTACTAAAAAGACTCAATCTGTTAGAACACTTGTCTTATTAAAACATCATGTTACTAAAAAGGCTCAATCTGTTAGAACACTTGTCTTATTAAAACATCATGTTACTAAAAAGACTCAATCTGTTAGAACACTTGTCTTATTAAAACATCATGTTACTAAAAAGACTCAATCTGTTAGAACACTTGTCTTATTAAAACATCATGTTACTAAAAAGACTCAATCTGTTAGAACACTTGTCTTATTAAAACATCATGTTACTAAAAAGACTCAATCTGTTAGAACACTTGTCTTATTAAAACATCATGTTACTAAAAAGGCTCAATCTGTTAGAACACTTGTCTTATTAAAACATCATGTTACTAAAAAGACTCAATCTGTTAGAACACTTGTCTTATTAAAACATCATGTTACTAAAAAGGCTCAATCTGTTAGAACACTTGACTTATTAAAACATCATGTTACTAAAAAGACTCAATCTGTTAGAGCTCTTGTCTTATTAAAACATCATGTTACTAAAAAGACTCAATCTGTTAGAGCTCTTGTCTTATTAAAACATCATGTTACTAAAAAGACTCAATCTGTTAGAACACTTGTCTTATTAAAACATCATGTTACTAAAAAGGCTCAATCTGTTAGAACACTTGTCTTATTAAAACATCATGTTACTAAAAAGACTCAATCTGTTAGAACACTTGTCTTATTAAAACATCATGTTACTAAAAAGGCTCAATCTGTTAGAACACTTGTCTTATTAAAACATCATGTTACTAAAAAGACTCAATCTGTTAGAACACTTGTCTTATTAAAACATCATGTTACTAAAAAGACTCAATCTGTTAGAACACTTGTCTTATTAAAACATCATGTTACTAAAAAGACTCAATCTGTTAGAACACTTGACTTATTAAAACATCATGTTACTAAAAAGACTCAATCTGTTAGAACACTTGTCTTATTAAAACATCATGTTACTAAAAAGACTCAATCTGTTAGAGCTCTTGTCTTATTAAAACATCATGTTACTAAAAAGACTCAATCTGTTAGAACACTTGTCTTATTAAAACATCATGTTACTAAAAAGACTCAATCTGTTAGAACACTTGACTTATTAAAACATCATGTTACTAAAAAGACTCAATCTGTTAGAACACTTGTCTTATTAAAACATCATGTTACTAAAAAGGCTCAATCTGTTACAGCTCTTGTCTTATTAAAACATCATGTTACTAAAAAGACTCAATCTGTTAGAGCTCTTGACTTATTAAAACATCATGTTACTAAAAAGACTCAATCTGTTACAACACTTGTCTTATTAAAACATCATGTTACTAAAAAGACTCAATCTGTTAGAACACTTGTCTTATTAAAACATCATGTTACTAAAAAGACTCAATCTGTTAGAGCTCTTGTCTTATTAAAACATCATGTTACTAAAAAGACTCAATCTGTTACAACACTTGACTTATTAAAACATCATGTTACTAAAAAGACTCAATCTGTTAGAACACTTGTCTTATTAAAACATCATGTTACTAAAAAGACTCAATCTGTTAGAGCTCTTGTCTTATTAAAACATCATGTTACTAAAAAGACTCAATCTGTTAGAGCTCTTGTCTTATTAAAACATCATGTTACTAAAAAGACTCAATCTGTTAGAGCTCTTGACTTATTAAAACATCATGTTACTAAAAAGACTCAATCTGTTAGAACACTTGACTTATTAAAACATCATGTTACTAAAAAGACTCAATCTGTTAGAACACTTGTCTTATTAAAACATCATGTTACTAAAAAGACTCAATCTGTTAGAGCTCTTGTCTTATTAAAACATCATGTTACTAAAAAGACTCAATCTGTTAGAGCTCTTGTCTTATTAAAACATCATGTTACTAAAAAGACTCAATCTGTTAGAACACTTGTCTTATTAAAACATCATGTTACTAAAAAGACTCAATCTGTTAGAACACTTGACTTATTAAAACATCATGTTACTAAAAAGACTCAATCTGTTAGAACACTTGACTTATTAAAACATCATGTTACTAAAAAGACTCAATCTGTTAGAACTCTTGTCTTATTAAAACATCATGTTACTAAAAAGGCTCAATCTGTTAGAACACTTGTCTTATTAAAACATCATGTTACTAAAAAGGCTCAATCTGTTAGAACTCTTGTCTTATTAAAACATCATGTTACTAAAAAGGCTCAATCTGTTAGAACACTTGACTTATTAAAACATCATGTTACTAAAAAGGCTCAATCTGTTAGAACACTTGTCTTATTAAAACATCATGTTACTAAAAAGGCTCAATCTGTTAGAACACTTGTCTTATTAAAACATCATGTTACTAAAAAGGCTCAATCTGTTAGAACACTTGTCTTATTAAAACATCATGTTACTAAAAAGACTCAATCTGTTAGAACACTTGACTTATTAAAACATCATGTTACTAAAAAGGCTCAATCTGTTAGAACACTTGTCTTATTAAAACATCATGTTACTAAAAAGGCTCAATCTGTTAGAACACTTGTCTTATTAAAACATCATGTTACTAAAAAGACTCAATCTGTTAGAACTCTTGTCTTATTAAAACATCATGTTACTAAAAAGGCTCAATCTGTTAGAACACTTGACTTATTAAAACATCATGTTACTAAAAAGACTCAATCTGTTAGAACACTTGACTTATTAAAACATCATGTTACTAAAAAGACTCAATCTGTTAGAACACTTGACTTATTAAAACATCGTGTTACTAAAAAGACTCAATCTGTTAGAACACTTGACTTATTAAAACATCATGTTACTAAAAAGACTCAATCTGTTAGAACACTTGACTTATTAAAACATCATGTTACTAAAAAGGCTCAATCTGTTAGAACACTTGACTTATTAAAACATCATGTTACTAAAAAGGCTCAATCTGTTAGAGCTCTTGTCTTATTAAAACATCGTGTTACTAAAAAGACTCAATCTGTTAGAGCTCTTGACTTATTAAAACATCATGTTACTAAAAAGACTCAATCTGTTAGAACACTTGACTTATTAAAACATCGTGTTACTAAAAAGACTCTATCTGTTAGAACACTTGTCTTATTAAAACATCATGTTACTAAAAAGACTCAATCTGTTAGAGCTCTTGACTTATTAAAACATCATGTTACTAAAAAGACTCAATCTGTTAGAACACTTGACTTATTAAAACATCGTGTTACTAAAAAGACTCTATCTGTTAGAACACTTGTCTTATTAAAACATCGTGTTACTAAAAAGACTCAATCTGTTAGAGCTCTTGACTTATTAAAACATCATGTTACTAAAAAGACTCAATCTGTTAGAACACTTGACTTATTAAAACATCGTGTTACTAAAAAGACTCTATCTGTTAGAACACTTGTCTTATTAAAACATCATGTTACTAAAAAGACTCAATCTGTTAGAACACTTGTCTTATTAAAACATCATGTTACTAAAAAGACTCTATCTGTTAGAACACTTGTCTTATTAAAACATCATGTTACTAAAAAGACTCAATCTGTTAGAGCTCTTGACTTATTAAAACATCATGTTACTAAAAAGGCTCAATCTGTTAGAGCTCTTGTCTTATTAAAACATCATGTTACTAAAAAGACTCAATCTGTTAGAACACTTGACTTATTAAAACATCGTGTTACTAAAAAGACTCTATCTGTTAGAACACTTGTCTTATTAAAACATCATGTTACTAAAAAGACTCAATCTGTTAGAACACTTGTCTTATTAAAACATCATGTTACTAAAAAGACTCAATCTGTTAGAACACTTGACTTATTAAAACATCATGTTACTAAAAAGACTCAATCTGTTAGAGCTCTTGTCTTATTAAAACATCATGTTACTAAAAAGACTCAATCTGTTAGAGCTCTTGTCTTATTAAAACATCATGTTACTAAAAAGACTCTATCTGTTAGAACTCTTGTCTTATTAAAACATCATGTTACTAAAAAGACTCTATCTGTTAGAACTCTTGTCTTATTAAAACATCATGTTACTAAAAAGACTCAATCTGTTAGGACACTTGTCTTATTAAAACATCATGTTACTAAAAAGACTCAATCTGTTAGAGCTCTTGTCTTATTAAAACATCGTGTTACTAAAAAGACTCTATCTGTTAGAACACTTGTCTTATTAAAACATCATGTTACTAAAAAGACTCAATCTGTTAGAACACTTGACTTATTAAAACATCATGTTACTAAAAAGACTCAATCTGTTAGAGCTCTTGTCTTATTAAAACATCATGTTACTAAAAAGACTCAATCTGTTAGAGCTCTTGTCTTATTAAAACATCATGTTACTAAAAAGACTCTATCTGTTAGAACTCTTGTCTTATTAAAACATCATGTTACTAAAAAGACTCTATCTGTTAGAACTCTTGTCTTATTAAAACATCATGTTACTAAAAAGACTCAATCTGTTAGGACACTTGTCTTATTAAAACATCATGTTACTAAAAAGACTCAATCTGTTAGAGCTCTTGTCTTATTAAAACATCGTGTTACTAAAAAGACTCTATCTGTTAGAACACTTGTCTTATTAAAACATCATGTTACTAAAAAGACTCAATCTGTTAGAACACTTGACTTATTAAAACATCATGTTACTAAAAAGACTCAATCTGTTAGAGCTCTTGTCTTATTAAAACATCGTGTTACTAAAAAGACTCTATCTGTTAGAACACTTGTCTTATTAAAACATCATGTTACTAAAAAGACTCAATCTGTTAGAACACTTGTCTTATTAAAACATCGTGTTACTAAAAAGGCTCAATCTGTTAGAACACTTGTCTTATTAAAACATCATGTTACTAAAAAGACTCAATCTGTTAGAACACTTGTCTTATTAAAACATCGTGTTACTAAAAAGACTCTATCTGTTAGAACACTTGTCTTTTTAAAACATCATGTTACTAAAAAGACTCAATCTGTTAGAACACTTGTCTTATTAAAACATCATGTTACTAAAAAGACTCAATCTGTTAGAACACTTGTCTTATTAAAACATCGTGTTACTAAAAAGGCTCAATCTGTTAGAACACTTGTCTTATTAAAACATCATGTTACTAAAAAGGCTCAATCTGTTAGAACACTTGTCTTATTAAAACATCGTGTTACTAAAAAGACTCTATCTGTTAGAACACTTGTCTTATTAAAACATCATGTTACTAAAAAGACTCAATCTGTTAGAACACTTGTCTTATTAAAACATCGTGTTACTAAAAAGGCTCAATCTGTTAGAACACTTGTCTTATTAAAACATCGTGTTACTAAAAAGACTCTATCTGTTAGAACACTTGTCTTATTAAAACATCATGTTACTAAAAAGACTCAATCTGTTAGAACACTTGTCTTATTAAAACATCGTGTTACTAAAAAGACTCAATCTGTTAGAACACTTGTCTTATTAAAACATCATGTTACTAAAAAGACTCAATCTGTTAGAACACTTGACTTATTAAAACATCATGTTACTAAAAAGACTCAATCTGTTAGAGCTCTTGTCTTATTAAAACATCATGTTACTAAAAAGGCTCAATCTGTTAGAACACTTGACTTATTAAAACATCATGTTACTAAAAAGACTCAATCTGTTAGAGCTCTTGTCTTATTAAAACATCATGTTACTAAAAAGACTCAATCTGTTAGAGCTCTTGACTTATTAAAACATCATGTTACTAAAAAGGCTCAATCTGTTAGAGCTCTTGTCTTATTAAAACATCATGTTACTAAAAAGGCTCAATCTGTTAGAGCTCTTGTCTTATTAAAACATCGTGTTACTAAAAAGACTCTATCTGTTAGAACACTTGTCTTATTAAAACATCATGTTACTAAAAAGACTCAATCTGTTAGAGCTCTTGACTTATTAAAACATCATGTTACTAAAAAGGCTCAATCTGTTAGAGCTCTTGTCTTATAAAAACATCATGTTACTAAAAAGACTCAATCTGTTAGAACACTTGACTTATTAAAACATCGTGTTACTAAAAAGACTCTATCTGTTAGAACACTTGTCTTATTAAAACATCATGTTACTAAAAAGGCTCAATCTGTTAGAACACTTGTCTTATTAAAACATCATGTTACTAAAAAGACTCAATCTGTTAGAGCTCTTGTCTTATTAAAACATCGTGTTACTAAAAAGACTCAATCTGTTAGAACACTTGGCTTATTAAAACATCATGTTACTAAAAAGACTCAATCGGTTAGAACACTTGTCTTATTAAAACATCGTGTTACTAAAAAGGCTCAATCTGTTAGAACACTTGACTTATTAAAACATCGTGTTACTAAAAAGACTCAATCTATTAGAACACTTGGCTTATTAAAACATCATGTTACTAAAAAGGCTCAATCTGTTAGAACACTTGGCTTATTAAAACATCATGTTACTAAAAAGACTCAATCTGTTAGAACACTTGTCTTATTAAAACATCGTGTTACTAAAAAGGCTCAATCTGTTAGAACACTTGGCTTATTAAAACATCATGTTACTAAAAAGGCTCAATCTGTTAGAACACTTGGCTTATTAAAACATCATGTTACTAAAAAGGCTCAATCTGTTAGAACACTTGGCTTATTAAAACATCATGTTACTAAAAAGACTCAATCTGTTAGAACACTTGTCTTATTAAAACATCGTGTTACTAAAAAGGCTCAATCTGTTAGAACACTTGACTTATTAAAACATCGTGTTACTAAAAAGACTCAATCTGTTAGAACACTTGGCTTATTAAAACATCATGTTACTAAAAAGACTCAATCTGTTAGAACACTTGTCTTATTAAAACATCATGTTACTAAAAAGACTCAATCTGTTAGAGCTCTTGACTTATTAAAACATCATGTTACTAAAAAGACTCAATCTGTTAGAACACTTGTCTTATTAAAACATCGTGTTACTAAAAAGGCTCAATCTGTTAGAACACTTGACTTATTAAAACATCGTGTTACTAAAAAGACTCAATCTATTAGAACACTTGGCTTATTAAAACATCATGTTACTAAAAAGGCTCAATCTGTTAGAACACTTGGCTTATTAAAACATCGTGTTACTAAAAAGACTCAATCTGTTAGAACACTTGGCTTATTAAAACATCATGTTACTAAAAAGACTCAATCTGTTAGAGCTCTTGTCTTATTAAAACATCGTGTTACTAAAAAGGCTCAATCTGTTAGAACACTTGACTTATTAAAACATCATGTTACTAAAAAGGCTCAATCTGTTAGAGCTCTTGTCTTATTAAAACATCATGTTACTAAAAAGGCTCAATCTGTTAGAACACTTGTCTTATTAAAACATCATGTTACTAAAAAGACTCAATCTGTTAGAGCTCTTGTCTTATTAAAACATCGTGTTACTAAAAAGACTCAATCTGTTAGAGCTCTTGTCTTATTAAAACATCGTGTTACTAAAAAGACTCAATCTGTTAGAACACTTGACTTATTAAAACATCATGTTACTAAAAAGACTCAATCTGTTAGAACACTTGACTTATTAAAACATCATGTTACTAAAAAGACTCAATCTGTTAGAACACTTGTCTTATTAAAACATCGTGTTACTAAAAAGGCTCAATCTGTTAGAACACTTGTCTTATTAAAACATCGTGTTACTAAAAAGACTCAATCTGTTAGAACACTTGACTTATTAAAACATCGTGTTACTAAAAAGACTCAATCTGTTAGAACACTTGACTTATTAAAACATCATGTTACTAAAAAGACTCAATCTGTTAGAACACTTGTCTTATTAAAACATCGTGTTACTAAAAAGGCTCAATCTGTTAGAACACTTGTCTTATTAAAACATCATGTTACTAAAAAGGCTCAATCTGTTAGAGCTCTTGTCTTATTAAAACATCATGTTACTAAAAAGGCTCAATCTGTTAGAACACTTGACTTATTAAAACATCATGTTACTAAAAAGGCTCAATCTGTTAGAGCTCTTGTCTTATTAAAACATCGTGTTACTAAAAAGACTCAATCTGTTAGAACACTTGTCTTATTAAAACATCATGTTACTAAAAAGACTCAATCTGTTAGAACACTTGTCTTATTAAAACATCGTGTTACTAAAAAGACTCAATCTGTTAGAGCTCTTGTCTTATTAAAACATCGTGTTACTAAAAAGACTCAATCTGTTAGAGCTCTTGTCTTATTAAAACATCATGTTACTAAAAAGACTCAATCTGTTAGAGCTCTTGTCTTATTAAAACATCATGTTACTAAAAAGACTCAATCTGTTAGAGCTCTTGTCTTATTAAAACATCATGTTACTAAAAAGACTCAATCTGTTAGAGCTCTTGTCTTATTAAAACATCATGTTACTAAAAAGACTCAATCTGTTAGAGCTCTTGTCTTATTAAAACATCATGTTACTAAAAAGACTCAATCTGTTAGAGCTCTTGTCTTATTAAAACATCATGTTACTAAAAAGACTCAATCTGTTAGAGCTCTTGTCTTATTAAAACATCATGTTACTAAAAAGACTCAATCTGTTAGAACACTTGTCTTATTAAAACATCATGTTACTAAAAAGACTCAATCTGTTAGAACACTTGTCTTATTAAAACATCATGTTACTAAAAAGACTCAATCTGTTAGAACACTTGTCTTATTAAAACATCATGTTACTAAAAAGACTCAATCTGTTAGAGCTCTTGACTTATTAAAACATCCTGTTACTAAAAAGACTCAATCTGTTAGAACACTTGACTTATTAAAACATCATGTTACTAAAAAGACTCAATCTGTTAGAGCTCTTGTCTTATTAAAACATCATGTTACTAAAAAGACTCAATCTGTTAGAACACTTGTCTTATTAAAACATCGTGTTACTAAAAAGACTCAATCTGTTAGAGCACTTGTCTTATTAAAACATCATGTTACTAAAAAGACTCAATCTGTTAGAACACTTGTCTTATTAAAACATCGTGTTACTAAAAAGACTCAATCTGTTAGAACACTTGTCTTATTAAAACATCATGTTACTAAAAAGACTCAATCTGTTAGAGCTCTTGTCTTATTAAAACATCATGTTACTAAAAAGACTCAATCTGTTAGAACACTTGTCTTATTAAAACATCGTGTTACTAAAAAGACTCAATCTGTTAGAGCTCTTGACTTATTAAAACATCCTGTTACTAAAAAGACTCAATCTGTTAGAACACTTGTCTTATTAAAACATCGTGTTACTAAAAAGACTCAATCTGTTAGAACACTTGTCTTATTAAAACATCGTGTTACTAAAAAGACTCAATCTGTTAGAGCTCTTGTCTTATTAAAACATCGTGTTACTAAAAAGACTCAATCTGTTAGAGCTCTTGTCTTATTAAAACATCATGTTACTAAAAAGACTCAATCTGTTAGAGCTCTTGACTTATTAAAACATCATGTTACTAAAAAGACTCAATCTGTTAGAGCTCTTGACTTATTAAAACATCATGTTACTAAAAAGACTCAATCTGTTAGAGCTCTTGACTTATTAAAACATCATGTTACTAAAAAGACTCAATCTGTTAGAGCTCTTGACTTATTAAAACATCATGTTACTAAAAAGACTCAATCTGTTAGAACACTTGTATTATTAAAACATCATGTTACTAAAAAGACTCAATCTGTTAGAACACTTGTCTTATTAAAACATCATGTTACTAAAAAGACTCAATCTGTTAGAGCTCTTGACTTATTAAAACATCATGTTACTAAAAAGACTCAATCTGTTAGAGCTCTTGTCTTATTAAAACATCATGTTACTAAAAAGACTCAATCTGTTAGAACACTTGACTTATTAAAACATCATGTTACTAAAAAGACTCAATCTGTTAGAGCACTTGTCTTATTAAAACATCGTGTTACTAAAAAGACTCAATCTGTTAGAGCTCTTGTCTTATTAAAACATCATGTTACTAAAAAGACTCAATCTGTTAGAGCTCTTGTCTTATTAAAACATCATGTTACTAAAAAGACTCAATCTGTTAGAGCTCTTGTCTTATTAAAACATCATGTTACTAAAAAGACTCAATCTGTTAGAGCTCTTGTCTTATTAAAACATCATGTTACTAAAAAGACTCAATCTGTTAGAACACTTGACTTATTAAAACATCATGTTACTAAAAAGACTCAATCTGTTAGAGCTCTTGTCTTATTAAAACATCATGTTACTAAAAAGACTCAATCTGTTAGAGCTCTTGTCTTATTAAAACATCATGTTACTAAAAAGACTCAATCTGTTAGAACACTTGTCTTATTAAAACATCATGTTACTAAAAAGACTCAATCTGTTAGAGCTCTTGTCTTATTAAAACATCATGTTACTAAAAAGACTCAATCTGTTAGAGCTCTTGTCTTATTAAAACATCATGTTACTAAAAAGACTCAATCTGTTAGAACACTTGACTTATTAAAACATCATGTTACTAAAAAGACTCAATCTGTTAGAACACTTGTCTTATTAAAACATCATGTTACTAAAAAGACTCAATCTGTTAGAGCTCTTGTCTTATTAAAACATCGTGTTACTAAAAAGACTCAATCTGTTAGAGCTCTTGTCTTATTAAAACATCATGTTACTAAAAAGACTCAATCTGTTAGAACACTTGTCTTATTAAAACATCATGTTACTAAAAAGACTCAATCTGTTAGAACACTTGTCTTATTAAAACATCATGTTACTAAAAAGACTCAATCTGTTAGAACACTTGTCTTATTAAAACATCATGTTACTAAAAAGACTCAATCTGTTAGAGCTCTTGACTTATTAAAACATCCTGTTACTAAAAAGACTCAATCTGTTAGAACACTTGACTTATTAAAACATCATGTTACTAAAAAGACTCAATCTGTTAGAGCTCTTGTCTTATTAAAACATCATGTTACTAAAAAGACTCAATCTGTTAGAACACTTGTCTTATTAAAACATCATGTTACTAAAAAGACTCAATCTGTTAGAGCTCTTGACTTATTAAAACATCCTGTTACTAAAAAGACTCAATCTGTTAGAACACTTGACTTATTAAAACATCATGTTACTAAAAAGACTCAATCTGTTAGAGCTCTTGTCTTATTAAAACATCATGTTACTAAAAAGACTCAATCTGTTAGAACACTTGTCTTATTAAAACATCGTGTTACTAAAAAGACTCAATCTGTTAGAGCACTTGTCTTATTAAAACATCATGTTACTAAAAAGACTCAATCTGTTAGAACACTTGTCTTATTAAAACATCGTGTTACTAAAAAGACTCAATCTGTTAGAACACTTGTCTTATTAAAACATCATGTTACTAAAAAGACTCAATCTGTTAGAGCTCTTGTCTTATTAAAACATCATGTTACTAAAAAGACTCAATCTGTTAGAACACTTGTCTTATTAAAACATCGTGTTACTAAAAAGACTCAATCTGTTAGAGCTCTTGACTTATTAAAACATCCTGTTACTAAAAAGACTCAATCTGTTAGAACACTTGTCTTATTAAAACATCGTGTTACTAAAAAGACTCAATCTGTTAGAACACTTGTCTTATTAAAACATCATGTTACTAAAAAGACTCAATCTGTTAGAGCTCTTGTCTTATTAAAACATCATGTTACTAAAAAGACTCAATCTGTTAGAACACTTGACTTATTAAAACATCATGTTACTAAAAAGACTCAATCTGTTAGAGCTCTTGTCTTATTAAAACATCATGTTACTAAAAAGGCTCAATCTGTTAGAACACTTGACTTATTAAAACATCATGTTACTAAAAAGACTCAATCTGTTAGAGCTCTTGACTTATTAAAACATCATGTTACTAAAAAGACTCAATCTGTTAGAACACTTGTCTTATTAAAACATCATGTTACTAAAAAGACTCAATCTGTTAGAGCTCTTGACTTATTAAAACATCATGTTACTAAAAAGACTCAATCTGTTAGAACACTTGTCTTATTAAAACATCGTGTTACTAAAAAGACTCAATCTGTTAGAGCTCTTGACTTATTAAAACATCCTGTTACTAAAAAGACTCAATCTGTTAGAACACTTGTCTTATTAAAACATCGTGTTACTAAAAAGACTCAATCTGTTAGAACACTTGTCTTATTAAAACATCATGTTACTAAAAAGACTCAATCTGTTAGAGCTCTTGTCTTATTAAAACATCATGTTACTAAAAAGACTCAATCTGTTAGAACACTTGACTTATTAAAACATCATGTTACTAAAAAGACTCAATCTGTTAGAGCTCTTGTCTTATTAAAACATCATGTTACTAAAAAGACTCAATCTGTTAGAGCTCTTGTCTTATTAAAACATCATGTTACTAAAAAGACTCAATCTGTTAGAACACTTGTCTTATTAAAACATCATGTTACTAAAAAGACTCAATCTGTTAGAGCTCTTGACTTATTAAAACATCGTGTTACTAAAAAGACTCAATCTGTTAGAGCTCTTGTCTTATTAAAACATCATGTTACTAAAAAGACTCAATCTGTTAGAGCTCTTGTCTTATTAAAACATCATGTTACTAAAAAGACTCAATCTGTTAGAACACTTGTCTTATTAAAACATCATGTTACTAAAAAGACTCAATCTGTTAGAGCTCTTGACTTATTAAAACATCATGTTACTAAAAAGACTCAATCTGTTAGAGCTCTTGTCTTATTAAAACATCATGTTACTAAAAAGACTCAATCTGTTAGAACACTTGTCTTATTAAAACATCATGTTACTAAAAAGACTCAATCTGTTAGAACACTTGACTTATTAAAACATCATGTTACTAAAAAGACTCAATCTGTTAGAACTCTTGACTTATTAAAACATCATGTTACTAAAAAGACTCAATCTGTTAGAGCTCTTGACTTATTAAAACATCATGTTACTAAAAAGACTCAATCTGTTAGAGCTCTTGTCTTATTAAAACATCATGTTACTAAAAAGGCTCAATCTGTTAGAGCTCTTGTCTTATTAAAACATCATGATACTAAAAAGGCTCAATCTGTTAGAACACTTGACTTATTAAAACATCATGTTACTAAAAAGACTCAATCTGTTAGAACACTTGACTTATTAAAACATCATGTTACTAAAAAGACTCAATCTGTTAGAACACTTGTCTTATTAAAACATCATGTTACTAAAAAGACTCAATCTGTTAGAGCTCTTGACTTATTAAAACATCATGATACTAAAAAGACTCAATCTGTTAGAACACTTGACTTATTAAAACATCATGTTACTAAAAAGACTCAATCTGTTAGAGCTCTTGTCTTATTAAAACATCATGTTACTAAAAAGACTCAATCTGTTAGAACACTTGTCTTATTAAAACATCATGTTACTAAAAAGACTCAATCTGTTAGAGCTCTTGACTTATTAAAACATCATGTTACTAAAAAGACTCAATCTGTTAGAGCTCTTGACTTATTAAAACATCATGATACTAAAAAGGCTCAATCTGTTAGAACACTTGACTTATTAAAACATCATGTTACTAAAAAGACTCAATCTGTTAGAACACTTGACTTATTAAAACATCATGTTACTAAAAAGACTCAATCTGTTAGAACACTTGTCTTATTAAAACATCATGTTACTAAAAAGACTCAATCTGTTAGAGCTCTTGACTTATTAAAACATCATGTTACTAAAAAGGCTCAATCTGTTAGAGCTCTTGTCTTATTAAAACATCATGATACTAAAAAGGCTCAATCTGTTAGAGCTCTTGTCTTATTAAAACATCATGTTACTAAAAAGACTCAATCTGTTAGAACACTTGACTTATTAAAACATCATGTTACTAAAAAGACTCAATCTGTTAGAACACTTGTCTTATTAAAACATCATGTTACTAAAAAGACTCAATCTGTTAGAGCTCTTGACTTATTAAAACATCATGTTACTAAAAAGACTCAATCTGTTAGAACACTTGTCTTATTAAAACATCATGTTACTAAAAAGGCTCAATCTGTTAGAACACTTGACTTATTAAAACATCATGTTACTAAAAAGACTCAATCTGTTAGAGCTCTTGTCTTATTAAAACATCATGTTACTAAAAAGACTCAATCTGTTAGAACACTTGTCTTATTAAAACATCATGTTACTAAAAAGGCTCAATCTGTTAGAACACTTGACTTATTAAAACATCATGTTACTAAAAAGACTCAATCTGTTAGAGCTCTTGTCTTATTAAAACATCATGTTACTAAAAAGACTCAATCTGTTAGAACACTTGTCTTATTAAAACATCATGTTACTAAAAAGACTCAATCTGTTAGAACACTTGACTTATTAAAACATCATGTTACTAAAAAGGCTCAATCTGTTAGAACACTTGTCTTATTAAAACATCATGTTACTAAAAAGACTCAATCTGTTAGAACACTTGACTTATTAAAACATCATGTTACTAAAAAGACTCAATCTGTTAGAACACTTGACTTATTAAAACATCATGTTACTAAAAAGACTCAATCTGTTAGAACACTTGACTTATTAAAACATCATGTTACTAAAAAGGCTCAATCTGTTAGAACACTTGACTTATTAAAACATCATGTTACTAAAAAGTCTCAATCTGTTAGAACACTTGACTTATTAAAACATCATGTTACTAAAAAGACTCAATCTGTTAGAACACTTGACTTATTAAAACATCATGTTACTAAAAAGACTCAATCTGTTAGAGCTCTTGACTTATTAAAACATCATGTTACTAAAAAGGCTCAATCTGTTAGAACACTTGACTTATTAAAACATCATGTTACTAAAAAGACTCAATCTGTTAGAACACTTGTCTTATTAAAACATCATGTTACTAAAAAGACTCAATCTGTTAGAGCTCTTGTCTTATTAAAACATCATGTTACTAAAAAGACTCAATCTGTTAGAACACTTGTCTTATTAAAACATCATGTTACTAAAAAGACTCAATCTGTTAGAACACTTGTCTTATTAAAACATCATGTTACTAAAAAGGCTCAATCTGTTAGAACACTTGTCTTATTAAAACATCATGTTACTAAAAAGACTCAATCTGTTAGAGCTCTTGACTTATTAAAACATCATGTTACTAAAAAGACTCAATCTGTTAGAACACTTGACTTATTAAAACATCATGTTACTAAAAAGACTCAATCTGTTAGAACTCTTGACTTATTAAAACATCATGTTACTAAAAAGACTCAATCTGTTAGAACACTTGACTTATTAAAACATCATGTTACTAAAAAGACTCAATCTGTTAGAACACTTGACTTATTAAAACATCATGTTACTAAAAAGACTCAATCTGTTAGAGCACTTGTCTTATTAAAACATCGTGTTACTAAAAAGGCTCAATCTGTTAGAGCTCTTGTCTTATTAAAACATCATGTTACTAAAAAGACTCAATCTGTTAGAACACTTGTCTTATTAAAACATCATGTTACTAAAAAGGCTCAATCTGTTAGAACACTTGACTTATTAAAACATCATGTTACTAAAAAGACTCAATCTGTTAGAGCTCTTGACTTATTAAAACATCATGTTACTAAAAAGACTCAATCTGTTAGAACACTTGACTTATTAAAACATCATGTTACTAAAAAGACTCAATCTGTTAGAACTCTTGACTTATTAAAACATCATGTTACTAAAAAGACTCAATCTGTTAGAACACTTGACTTATTAAAACATCATGTTACTAAAAAGACTCAATCTGTTAGAACACTTGACTTATTAAAACATCATGTTACTAAAAAGACTCAATCTGTTAGAGCACTTGTCTTATTAAAACATCGTGTTACTAAAAAGACTCAATGTGTTAGAACACTTGACTTATTAAAACATCATGTTACTAAAAAGACTCAATCTGTTAGAACACTTGTCTTATTAAAACATCATGTTACTAAAAAGACTCAATCTGTTAGAACACTTGACTTATTAAAACATCATGTTACTAAAAAGACTCAATCTGTTAGAACACTTGACTTATTAAAACATCATGTTACTAAAAAGACTCAATCTGTTAGAGCTCTTGACTTATTAAAACATCATGTTACTAAAAAGACTCAATCTGTTAGAACACTTGTCTTATTAAAACATCATGTTACTAAAAAGGCTCAATCTGTTAGAACACTTGTCTTATTAAAACATCATGTTACTAAAAAGACTCAATCTGTTAGAGCTCTTGACTTATTAAAACATCATGTTACTAAAAAGACTCAATCTGTTAGAACACTTGACTTATTAAAACATCATGTTACTAAAAAGACTCAATCTGTTAGAACTCTTGACTTATTAAAACATCATGTTACTAAAAAGACTCAATCTGTTAGAACACTTGACTTATTAAAACATCATGTTACTAAAAAGACTCAATCTGTTAGAACACTTGACTTATTAAAACATCATGTTACTAAAAAGACTCAATCTGTTAGAGCACTTGTCTTATTAAAACATCGTGTTACTAAAAAGGCTCAATCTGTTAGAGCTCTTGTCTTATTAAAACATCATGTTACTAAAAAGACTCAGTCTGTTAGAACACTTGTCTTATTAAAACATCATGTTACTAAAAAGGCTCAATCTGTTAGAACACTTGACTTATTAAAACATCATGTTACTAAAAAGACTCAATCTGTTAGAGCTCTTGACTTATTAAAACATCATGTTACTAAAAAGACTCAATCTGTTAGAACACTTGACTTATTAAAACATCATGTTACTAAAAAGACTCAATCTGTTAGAACTCTTGACTTATTAAAACATCATGTTACTAAAAAGACTCAATCTGTTAGAACACTTGACTTATTAAAACATCATGTTACTAAAAAGACTCAATCTGTTAGAACACTTGACTTATTAAAACATCATGTTACTAAAAAGACTCAATCTGTTAGAACACTTGACTTATTAAAACATCATGTTACTAAAAAGACTCAATGTGTTAGAACACTTGTCTTATTAAAACATCATGTTACTAAAAAGACTCAATCTGTTAGAGCACTTGTCTTATTAAAACATCGTGTTACTAAAAAGACTCAATCTGTTAGAACACTTGACTTATTAAAACATCATGTTACTAAAAAGACTCAATCTGTTAGAACACTTGACTTATTAAAACATCATGTTACTAAAAAGACTCAATCTGTTAGAGCTCTTGACTTATTAAAACATCGTGTTACTAAAAAGACTCAATCTGTTAGAACACTTGTCTTATTAAAACATCATGTTACTAAAAAGACTCAATCTGTTAGAACACTTGACTTATTAAAACATCATGTTACTAAAAAGACTCAATCTGTTAGAACACTTGTCTTATTAAAACATCATGTTACTAAAAAGACTCAATCTGTTAGAGCACTTGTCTTATTAAAACATCGTGTTACTAAAAAGACTCAATGTGTTAGAACACTTGACTTATTAAAACATCATGTTACTAAAAAGACTCAATCTGTTAGAACACTTGTCTTATTAAAACATCATGTTACTAAAAAGACTCAATCTGTTAGAACACTTGTCTTATTAAAACATCATGTTACTAAAAAGACTCAATCTGTTAGAACACTTGACTTATTAAAACATCATGTTACTAAAAAGGCTCAATCTGTTAGAACACTTGACTTATTAAAACATCATGTTACTAAAAAGACTCAATCTGTTAGAGCTCTTGACTTATTAAAACATCATGTTACTAAAAAGACTCAATCTGTTAGAACACTTGTCTTATTAAAACATCATGTTACTAAAAAGGCTCAATCTGTTAGAACACTTGTCTTATTAAAACATCATGTTACTAAAAAGACTCAATCTGTTAGAGCTCTTGACTTATTAAAACATCATGTTACTAAAAAGACTCAATCTGTTAGAACACTTGACTTATTAAAACATCATGTTACTAAAAAGACTCAATCTGTTAGAACTCTTGACTTATTAAAACATCATGTTACTAAAAAGACTCAATCTGTTAGAACACTTGACTTATTAAAACATCATGTTACTAAAAAGACTCAATCTGTTAGAACACTTGACTTATTAAAACATCATGTTACTAAAAAGACTCAATCTGTTAGAGCTCTTGTCTTATTAAAACATCATGTTACTAAAAAGACTCAATCTGTTAGAACACTTGTCTTATTAAAACATCATGTTACTAAAAAGGCTCAATCTGTTAGAGCTCTTGTCTTATTAAAACATCATGTTACTAAAAAGACTCAATCTGTTAGAACACTTGACTTATTAAAACATCATGTTACTAAAAAGACTCAATCTGTTAGAACACTTGTCTTATTAAAACATCATGTTACTAAAAAGACTCAATCTGTTAGAACACTTGACTTATTAAAACATCATGTTACTAAAAAGACTCAATCTGTTAGAACACTTGACTTATTAAAACATCGTGTTACTAAAAAGACTCAATCTGTTAGAGCTCTTGACTTATTAAAACATCATGTTACTAAAAAGACTCAATCTGTTAGAACACTTGTCTTATTAAAACATCATGTTACTAAAAAGACTCAATCTGTTAGAACACTTGACTTATTAAAACATCCTGTTACTAAAAAGACTCAATCTGTTAGAGCTCTTGTCTTATTAAAACATCATGTTACTAAAAAGACTCAATCTGTTAGAGCTCTTGTCTTATTAAAACATCATGTTACTAAAAAGACTCAATCTGTTAGAACACTTGTCTTATTAAAACATCATGTTACTAAAAAGACTCAATCTGTTAGAGCTCTTGACTTATTAAAACATCATGTTACTAAAAAGACTCAATCTGTTAGAACACTTGTCTTATTAAAACATCATGTTACTAAAAAGACTCAATCTGTTAGAACACTTGTCTTATTAAAACATCATGTTACTAAAAAGACTCAATCTGTTAGAGCTCTTGTCTTATTAAAACATCATGTTACTAAAAAGACTCAATCTGTTAGAGCTCTTGTCTTATTAAAACATCATGTTACTAAAAAGACTCAATCTGTTAGAACACTTGACTTATTAAAACATCGTGTTACTAAAAAGGCTCAATCTGTTAGAGCTCTTGACTTATTAAAACATCATGTTACTAAAAAGACTCAATCTGTTAGAACACTTGTCTTATTAAAACATCGTGTTACTAAAAAGACTCAATCTGTTAGAGCTCTTGTCTTATTAAAACATCATGTTACTAAAAAGACTCAATCTGTTAGAACACTTGTCTTATTAAAACATCATGTTACTAAAAAGACTCAATCTGTTAGAACACTTGACTTATTAAAACATCATGTTACTAAAAAGGCTCAATCTGTTAGAGCTCTTGTCTTATTAAAACATCATGTTACTAAAAAGACTCAATCTGTTAGAACACTTGACTTATTAAAACATCATGTTACTAAAAAGACTCAATCTGTTAGAGCTCTTGTCTTATTAAAACATCATGTTACTAAAAAGACTCAATCTGTTAGAACACTTGTCTTATTAAAACATCATGTTACTAAAAAGACTCAATCTGTTAGAACACTTGACTTATTAAAACATCATGTTACTAAAAAGACTCAATCTGTTAGAACACTTGACTTATTAAAACATCATGTTACTAAAAAGACTCAATCTGTTAGAACACTTGTCTTATTAAAACATCATGTTACTAAAAAGACTCAATCTGTTAGAGCTCTTGACTTATTAAAACATCATGTTACTAAAAAGACTCAATCTGTTAGAACACTTGTCTTATTAAAACATCGTGTTACTAAAAAGACTCAATCTGTTAGAGCTCTTGTCTTATTAAAACATCATGTTACTAAAAAGACTCAATCTGTTAGAACACTTGTCTTATTAAAACATCATGTTACTAAAAAGACTCAATCTGTTAGAACACTTGTCTTATTAAAACATCATGTTACTAAAAAGACTCAATCTGTTAGAACACTTGACTTATTAAAACATCATGTTACTAAAAAGACTCAATCTGTTAGAACACTTGTCTTATTAAAACATCATGTTACTAAAAAGACTCAATCTGTTAGAGCTCTTGACTTATTAAAACATCATGTTACTAAAAAGACTCAATCTGTTAGAACACTTGACTTATTAAAACATCATGTTACTAAAAAGGCTCAATCTGTTAGAGCTCTTGACTTATTAAAACATCATGTTACTAAAAAGACTCAATCTGTTAGAACACTTGACTTATTAAAACATCATGTTACTAAAAAGACTCAATCTGTTAGAACACTTGACTTATTAAAACATCATGTTACTAAAAAGACTCAATCTGTTAGAACACTTGACTTATTAAAACATCATGTTACTAAAAAGGCTCAATCTGTTAGAACACTTGACTTATTAAAACATCATGTTACTAAAAAGACTCAATCTGTTAGAGCTCTTGTCTTATTAAAACATCATGTTACTAAAAAGACTCAATCTGTTAGAACACTTGTCTTATTAAAACATCATGTTACTAAAAAGGCTCAATCTGTTAGAGCTCTTGACTTATTAAAACATCATGTTACTAAAAAGACTCAATCTGTTAGAACACTTGACTTATTAAAACATCATGTTACTAAAAAGACTCAATCTGTTAGAACACTTGTCTTATTAAAACATCATGTTACTAAAAAGACTCAATCTGTTAGAACACTTGTCTTATTAAAACATCATGTTACTAAAAAGACTCAATCTGTTAGAACACTTGACTTATTAAAACATCATGTTACTAAAAAGACTCAATCTGTTAGAACACTTGTCTTATTAAAACATCATGTTACTAAAAAGACTCAATCTGTTAGAACACTTGTCTTATTAAAACATCATGTTACTAAAAAGACTCAATCTGTTAGAACACTTGTCTTATTAAAACATCATGTTACTAAAAAGACTCAATCTGTTAGAGCTCTTGTCTTATTAAAACATCATGTTACTAAAAAGACTCAATCTGTTAGAGCTCTTGTCTTATTAAAACATCATGTTACTAAAAAGGCTCAATCTGTTAGAACACTTGACTTATTAAAACATCATGTTACTAAAAAGACTCAATCTGTTAGAGCTCTTGACTTATTAAAACATCATGTTACTAAAAAGACTCAATCTGTTAGAACACTTGTCTTATTAAAACATCATGTTACTAAAAAGACTCAATCTGTTAGAACACTTGTCTTATTAAAACATCATGTTACTAAAAAGACTCAATCTGTTAGAACACTTGTCTTATTAAAACATCATGTTACTAAAAAGACTCAATCTGTTAGAACACTTGTCTTATTAAAACATCATGTTACTAAAAAGACTCAATCTGTTAGAACACTTGACTTATTAAAACATCATGTTACTAAAAAGACTCAATCTGTTAGAGCTCTTGTCTTATTAAAACATCATGTTACTAAAAAGACTCAATCTGTTAGAGCTCTTGACTTATTAAAACATCATGTTACTAAAAAGACTCAATCTGTTAGAACACTTGTCTTATTAAAACATCATGTTACTAAAAAGACTCAATCTGTTAGAACACTTGTCTTATTAAAACTTCATGTTACTAAAAAGACTCAATCTGTTAGAGCTCTTGACTTATTAAAACATCATGTTACTAAAAAGACTCAATCTGTTAGAACACTTGACTTATTAAAACATCATGTTACTAAAAAGACTCAATCTGTTAGAACACTTGACTTATTAAAACATCATGTTACTAAAAAGACTCAATCTGTTAGAACACTTGTCTTATTAAAACATCATGTTACTAAAAAGACTCAATCTGTTAGAACACTTGACTTATTAAAACATCATGTTACTAAAAAGACTCAATCTGTTAGAACACTTGACTTATTAAAACATCATGTTACTAAAAAGACTCAATCTGTTAGAACACTTGTCTTATTAAAACATCATGTTACTAAAAAGACTCAATCTGTTAGAGCTCTTGTCTTATTAAAACATCATGTTACTAAAAAGACTCAATCTGTTAGAACACTTGTCTTATTAAAACATCATGTTACTAAAAAGAATCAATCTATTAGAGCTCTTGTCTTATTAAAACATCATGTTACTAAAAAGACTCAATCTGTTAGAGCTCTTGTCTTATTAAAACATCATGTTACTAAAAAGACTCAATCTGTTAGAACACTTGACTTATTAAAACATCATGTTACTAAAAAGACTCAATCTGTTAGAACACTTGTCTTATTAAAACATCATGTTACTAAAAAGACTCAATCTGTTAGAGCTCTTGACTTATTAAAACATCATGTTACTAAAAAGACTCAATCTGTTAGAACACTTGACTTATTAAAACATCATGTTACTAAAAAGACTCAATCTGTTAGAACACTTGTCTTATTAAAACATCATGTTACTAAAAAGACTCAATCTGTTAGAACACTTGACTTATTAAAACATCATGTTACTAAAAAGACTCAATCTGTTAGAACACTTGACTTATTAAAACATCATGTTACTAAAAAGACTCAATCTGTTAGAACACTTGTCTTATTAAAACATCATGTTACTAAAAAGACTCAATCTGTTAGAGCTCTTGTCTTATTAAAACATCATGTTACTAAAAAGACTCAATCTGTTAGAACACTTGTCTTATTAAAACATCATGTTACTAAAAAGAATCAATCTATTAGAGCTCTTGTCTTATTAAAACATCATGTTACTAAAAAGACTCAATCTGTTAGAGCTCTTGTCTTATTAAAACATCATGTTACTAAAAAGACTCAATCTGTTAGAACACTTGACTTATTAAAACATCATGTTACTAAAAAGACTCAATCTGTTAGAACACTTGTCTTATTAAAACATTATGTTACTAAAAAGACTCAATCTATTAGAACACTTGTCTTATTAAAACATCATGTTACTAAAAAGGCTCAATCTGTTAGAACACTTGACTTATTAAAACATCATGTTACTAAAAAGACTCAATCTGTTAGAACACTTGACTTATTAAAACATCATGTTACTAAAAAGACTCAATCTATTAGAACACTTGTCTTATTAAAACATCATGTTACTAAAAAGGCTCAATCTATTAGAACACTTGACTTATTAAAACATCATGTTACTAAAAAGACTCAATCTATTAGAACACTTGACTTATTAAAACATCATGTTACTAAAAAGGCTCAATCTGTTAGAACACTTGACTTATTAAAACATCATGTTACTAAAAAGGCTCAATCTGTTAGAGCTCTTGTCTTATTAAAACATCATGTTACTAAAAAGACTCAATCTGTTAGAGCTCTTGTCTTATTAAAACATCATGTTACTAAAAAGACTCAATCTGTTAGAGCTCTTGTCTTATTAAAACATCATGTTACTAAAAAGACTCAATCTGTTAGAACACTTGTCTTATTAAAACATCATGTTACTAAAAAGACTCAATCTGTTAGAGCTCTTGTCTTATTAAAACATCATGTTACTAAAAAGACTCAATCTGTTAGAGCTCTTGTCTTATTAAAACATCATGTTACTAAAAAGACTCAATCTGTTAGAGCTCTTGACTTATTAAAACATCATGTTACTAAAAAGACTCAATCTATTAGAGCTCTTGTCTTATTAAAACATCATGTTACTAAAAAGGCTCAATCTATTAGAACACTTGTCTTATTAAAACATCATGTTACTAAAAAGACTCAATCTGTTAGAGCTCTTGTCTTATTAAAACATCATGTTACTAAAAAGACTCAATCTGTTAGAACACTTGTCTTATTAAAACATCATGTTACTAAAAAGACTCAATCTGTTAGAACACTTGTCTTATTAAAACATCATGTTACTAAAAAGACTCAATCTGTTAGAGCTCTTGTCTTATTAAAACATCATGTTACTAAAAAGACTCAATCTGTTAGAGCTCTTGTCTTATTAAAACATCATGTTACTAAAAAGACTCAATCTATTAGAGCTCTTGTCTTATTAAAACATCATGTTACTAAAAAGACTCAATCTATTAGAGCTCTTGTCTTATTAAAACATCATGTTACTAAAAAGACTCAATCTATTAGAGCTCTTGTCTTATTAAAACATCATGTTACTAAAAAGACTCAATCTGTTAGAGCTCTTGTCTTATTAAAACATCGTGTTACTAAAAAGACTCAATCTGTTAGAACACTTGTCTTATTAAAACATCATGTTACTAAAAAGACTCAATCTGTTAGAACACTTGTCTTATTAAAACATCATGTTACTAAAAAGACTCAATCTGTTAGAGCTCTTGACTTATTAAAACATCATGTTACTAAAAAGACTCAATCTGTTAGAACACTTGTCTTATTAAAACATCATGTTACTAAAAAGACTCAATCTGTTAGAACACTTGTCTTATTAAAACATCATGTTACTAAAAAGACTCAATCTGTTAGAGCTCTTGACTTATTAAAACATCATGTTACTAAAAAGACTCAATCTGTTAGAACACTTGTCTTATTAAAACATCATGTTACTAAAAAGACTCAATCTATTAGAGCTCTTGTCTTATTAAAACATCATGTTACTAAAAAGACTCAATCTGTTAGAACACTTGTCTTATTAAAACATCATGTTACTAAAAAGACTCAATCTGTTAGAGCTCTTGTCTTATTAAAACATCATGTTACTAAAAAGACTCAATCTATTAGAGCTCTTGTCTTATTAAAACATCGTGTTACTAAAAAGACTCAATCTGTTAGAACACTTGTCTTATTAAAACATCATGTTACTAAAAAGACTCAATCTGTTAGAACACTTGTCTTATTAAAACATCATGTTACTAAAAAGACTCAATCTGTTAGAGCTCTTGACTTATTAAAACATCATGTTACTAAAAAGACTCAATCTGTTAGAACACTTGTCTTATTAAAACATCATGTTACTAAAAAGACTCAATCTGTTAGAACACTTGTCTTATTAAAACATCATGTTACTAAAAAGACTCAATCTGTTAGAGCTCTTGACTTATTAAAACATCATGTTACTAAAAAGACTCAATCTGTTACAACACTTGTCTTATTAAAACATCATGTTACTAAAAAGACTCAATCTGTTAGAACACTTGTCTTATTAAAACATCATGTTACTAAAAAGACTCAATCTGTTAGAGCTCTTGACTTATTAAAACATCATGTTACTAAAAAGACTCAATCTGTTAGAACACTTGTCTTATTAAAACATCATGTTACTAAAAAGACTCAATCTATTAGAGCTCTTGTCTTATTAAAACATCATGTTACTAAAAAGACTCAATCTATTAGAGCTCTTGTCTTATTAAAACATCATGTTACTAAAAAGACTCAATCTGTTAGAACACTTGACTTATTAAAACATCATGTTACTAAAAAGACTCAATCTGTTAGAACACTTGACTTATTAAAACATCATGTTACTAAAAAGGCTCAATCTATTAGAACACTTGACTTATTAAAACATCATGTTACTAAAAAGACTCAATCTGTTAGAACACTTGACTTATTAAAACATCATGTTACTAAAAAGGCTCAATCTATTAGAACACTTGTCTTATTAAAACATCATGTTACTAAAA
The DNA here is from genome assembly GCA_030765055.1 of Mantis religiosa. NCBI lineage: Eukaryota > Metazoa > Arthropoda > Insecta > Mantodea > Mantidae > Mantis > Mantis religiosa. The sequence goes on along the minus strand of CM060957.1, from coordinate 189,938,248 downwards.
AGACTCAATCTGTTAGAGCTCTTGTCTTATTAAAACATCATGTTACTAAAAAGACTCAATCTGTTAGAACACTTGTCTTATTAAAACATCATGTTACTAAAAAGACTCAATCTGTTAGAACACTTGTCTTATTAAAACATCATGTTACTAAAAAGACTCAATCTGTTAGAGCTCTTGTCTTATTAAAACATCATGTTACTAAAAAGACTCAATCTGTTAGAGCTCTTGTCTTATTAAAACATCATGTTACTAAAAAGACTCAATCTATTAGAGCTCTTGTCTTATTAAAACATCATGTTACTAAAAAGACTCAATCTATTAGAGCTCTTGTCTTATTAAAACATCATGTTACTAAAAAGACTCAATCTGTTAGAGCTCTTGACTTATTAAAACATCATGTTACTAAAAAGACTCAATCTATTAGAGCTCTTGTCTTATTAAAACATCATGTTACTAAAAAGACTCAATCTGTTAGAACACTTGTCTTATTAAAACATCATGTTACTAAAAAGACTCAATCTATTAGAGCTCTTGTCTTATTAAAACATCATGTTACTAAAAAGACTCAATCTGTTAGAACACTTGTCTTATTAAAACATCATGTTACTAAAAAGACTCAATCTGTTAGAACACTTGTCTTATTAAAACATCATGTTACTAAAAAGACTCAATCTGTTACAACACTTGTCTTATTAAAACATCATGTTACTAAAAAGACTCAATCTATTAGAACACTTGTCTTATTAAAACATCATGTTACTAAAAAGACTCAATCTGTTAGAACACTTGTCTTATTAAAACATCATGTTACTAAAAAGACTCAATCTATTAGAGCTCTTGTCTTATTAAAACATCATGTTACTAAAAAGACTCAATCTGTTAGAGCTCTTGTCTTATTAAAACATCATGTTACTAAAAAGACTCAATCTGTTAGAACACTTGTCTTATTAAAACATCATGTTACTAAAAAGACTCAATCTGTTAGAACACTTGTCTTATTAAAACATCATGTTACTAAAAAGACTCAATCTGTTAGAGCTCTTGTCTTATTAAAACATCATGTTACTAAAAAGACTCAATCTGTTAGAACACTTGTCTTATTAAAACATCATGTTACTAAAAAGACTCAATCTGTTAGAGCTCTTGTCTTATTAAAACATCATGTTAATAAAAAGACTCAATCTGTTAGAACACTTGTCTTATTAAAACATCATGTTACTAAAAAGACTCAATCTGTTAGAACACTTGACTTATTAAAACATCATGTTACTAAAAAGACTCAATCTGTTAGAGCTCTTGTCTTATTAAAACATCATGTTACTAAAAAGACTCAATCTGTTAGAACACTTGTCTTATTAAAACATCATGTTACTAAAAAGACTCAATCTATTAGAGCTCTTGTCTTATTAAAACATCATGTTACTAAAAAGACTCAATCTGTTAGAGCTCTTGTCTTATTAAAACATCATGTTACTAAAAAGACTCAATCTGTTAGAGCTCTTGTCTTATTAAAACATCATGTTACTAAAAAGACTCAATCTGTTAGAACACTTGTCTTATTAAAACATCATGTTACTAAAAAGACTCAATCTGTTAGAACACTTGACTTATTAAAACATCATGTTACTAAAAAGACTCAATCTGTTAGAACACTTGACTTATTAAAACATCGTGTTACTAAAAAGACTCAATCTGTTAGAACACTTGTCTTATTAAAACATCATGTTACTAAAAAGACTCAATCTGTTAGAACACTTGACTTATTAAAACATCATGTTACTAAAAAGACTCAATCTGTTAGAACACTTGACTTATTAAAACATCATGTTACTAAAAAGACTCAATCTGTTAGAACACTTGACTTATTAAAACATCATGTTACTAAAAAGACTCAATCTGTTAGAGCTCTTGTCTTATTAAAACATCATGTTACTAAAAAGACTCAATCTGTTAGAACACTTGTCTTATTAAAACATCATGTTACTAAAAAGACTCAATCTGTTAGAACACTTGACTTATTAAAACATCATGTTACTAAAAAGACTCAATCTGTTAGAACACTTGACTTATTAAAACATCGTGTTACTAAAAAGACTCAATCTGTTAGAACACTTGTCTTATTAAAACATCATGTTACTAAAAAGACTCAATCTGTTAGAACACTTGACTTATTAAAACATCATGTTACTAAAAAGACTCAATCTGTTAGAACACTTGACTTATTAAAACATCATGTTACTAAAAAGACTCAATCTGTTAGAACACTTGACTTATTAAAACATCATGTTACTAAAAAGACTCAATCTGTTAGAGCTCTTGTCTTATTAAAACATCATGTTACTAAAAAGACTCAATCTGTTAGAACACTTGTCTTATTAAAACATCATGTTACTAAAAAGACTCAATCTGTTAGAGCTCTTGTCTTATTAAAACATCATGTTACTAAAAAGACTCAATGTGTTAGAACACTTGTCTTATTAAAACATCATGTTACTAAAAAGGCTCAATCTATTAGAGCTCTTGTCTTATTAAAACATCATGTTACTAAAAAGACTCAATCTGTTAGAGCTCTTGTCTTATTAAAACATCATGTTACTAAAAAGACTCAATCTGTTACAACACTTGTCTTATTAAAACATCATGTTACTAAAAAGACTCAATCTATTAGAACACTTGTCTTATTAAAACATCATGTTACTAAAAAGACTCAATCTGTTAGAACACTTGTCTTATTAAAACATCATGTTACTAAAAAGACTCAATCTATTAGAGCTCTTGTCTTATTAAAACATCATGTTACTAAAAAGACTCAATCTGTTAGAGCTCTTGTCTTATTAAAACATCATGTTACTAAAAAGACTCAATCTGTTAGAACACTTGTCTTATTAAAACATCATGTTACTAAAAAGACTCAATCTGTTAGAGCTCTTGTCTTATTAAAACATCATGTTACTAAAAAGACTCAATCTGTTAGAACACTTGTCTTATTAAAACATCATGTTACTAAAAAGACTCAATCTGTTAGAGCTCTTGTCTTATTAAAACATCATGTTACTAAAAAGACTCAATCTGTTAGAACACTTGTCTTATTAAAACATCATGTTACTAAAAAGACTCAATCTGTTAGAACACTTGTCTTATTAAAACATCATGTTACTAAAAAGACTCAATCTGTTAGAACACTTGTCTTATTAAAACATCATGTTACTAAAAAGACTCAATCTGTTAGAACACTTGACTTATTAAAACATCATGTTACTAAAAAGACTCAATCTGTTAGAGCTCTTGTCTTATTAAAACATCATGTTACTAAAAAGACTCAATCTGTTAGAACACTTGACTTATTAAAACATCATGTTACTAAAAAGACTCAATCTGTTAGAGCTCTTGTCTTATTAAAACATCATGTTACTAAAAAGACTCAATCTGTTAGAGCTCTTGTCTTATTAAAACATCATGTTACTAAAAAGACTCAATCTGTTAGAGCTCTTGTCTTATTAAAACATCATGTTACTAAAAAGACTCAATCTGTTAGAACACTTGTCTTATTAAAACATCATGTTACTAAAAAGACTCAATCTGTTAGAGCTCTTGTCTTATTAAAACATCATGTTACTAAAAAGACTCAATCTGTTAGAACACTTGTCTTATTAAAACATCATGTTACTAAAAAGACTCAATCTGTTAGAGCTCTTGTCTTATTAAAACATCATGTTACTAAAAAGACTCAATCTGTTAGAACACTTGACTTATTAAAACATCATGTTACTAAAAAGACTCAATCTATTAGAGCTCTTGTCTTATTAAAACATCATGTTACTAAAAAGACTCAATCTGTTAGAGCTCTTGTCTTATTAAAACATCATGTTACTAAAAAGACTCAATCTGTTAGAACACTTGTCTTATTAAAACATCATGTTACTAAAAAGACTCAATCTGTTAGAACACTTGACTTATTAAAACATCATGTTACTAAAAAGACTCAATCTGTTAGAACACTTGACTTATTAAAACATCGTGTTACTAAAAAGACTCAATCTGTTAGAACACTTGTCTTATTAAAACATCATGTTACTAAAAAGACTCAATCTGTTAGAACACTTGACTTATTAAAACATCATGTTACTAAAAAGACTCAATCTGTTAGAACACTTGACTTATTAAAACATCATGTTACTAAAAAGACTCAATCTGTTAGAACACTTGACTTATTAAAACATCATGTTACTAAAAAGACTCAATCTGTTAGAACACTTGTCTTATTAAAACATCATGTTACTAAAAAGACTCAATCTGTTAGAGCTCTTGTCTTATTAAAACATCATGTTACTAAAAAGACTCAATGTGTTAGAACACTTGTCTTATTAAAACATCATGTTACTAAAAAGACTCAATCTGTTAGAACACTTGACTTATTAAAACATCATGTTACTAAAAAGACTCAATCTGTTAGAACACTTGTCTTATTAAAACATCATGTTACTAAAAAGACTCAATCTGTTAGAACTCTTGACTTATTAAAACATCATGTTACTAAAAAGGCTCAATCTATTAGAGCTCTTGTCTTATTAAAACATCATGTTACTAAAAAGACTCAATCTGTTAGAACACTTGTCTTATTAAAACATCATGTTACTAAAAAGACTCAATCTGTTAGAACACTTGACTTATTAAAACATCATGTTACTAAAAAGACTCAATCTGTTAGAACACTTGACTTATTAAAACATCATGTTACTAAAAAGACTCAAGCTGTTAGAACACTTGTCTTATTAAAACATCATGTTACTAAAAAGACTCAATCTGTTAGAGCTCTTGTCTTATTAAAACATCATGTTACTAAAAAGACTCAATCTGTTAGAACACTTGACTTATTAAAACATCATGTTACTAAAAAGACTCAATCTGTTAGAACACTTGACTTATTAAAACATCATGTTACTAAAAAGACTCAATCTGTTAGAACACTTGACTTATTAAAACATCATGTTACTAAAAAGACTCAATCTGTTAGAACACTTGTCTTATTAAAACATCATGTTACTAAAAAGACTCAATCTGTTAGAACACTTGTCTTATTAAAACATCATGTTACTAAAAAGGCTCAATCTATTAGAGCTCTTGTCTTATTAAAACATCATGTTACTAAAAAGACTCAATCTGTTAGAGCTCTTGACTTATTAAAACATCATGTTACTAAAAAGACTCAATCTGTTAGAGCTCTTGTCTTATTAAAACATCATGTTACTAAAAAGACTCAATCTGTTAGAGCTCTTGACTTATTAAAACATCATGTTACTAAAAAGACTCAATCTATTAGAGCTCTTGTCTTATTAAAACATCATGTTACTAAAAAGACTCAATCTGTTAGAACACTTGTCTTATTAAAACATCATGTTACTAAAAAGACTCAATCTGTTAGAACACTTGTCTTATTAAAACATCATGTTACTAAAAAGACTCAATCTGTTAGAACACTTGACTTATTAAAACATCATGTTACTAAAAAGACTCAATCTGTTAGAGCTCTTGTCTTATTAAAACATCATGTTACTAAAAAGACTCAATCTGTTACAACACTTGTCTTATTAAAACATCATGTTACTAAAAAGACTCAATCTGTTAGAACACTTGTCTTATTAAAACATCATGTTACTAAAAAGACTCAATCTGTTAGAACACTTGACTTATTAAAACATCATGTTACTAAAAAGACTCAATCTGTTAGAGCTCTTGTCTTATTAAAACATCATGTTACTAAAAAGACTCAATCTGTTAGAACACTTGACTTATTAAAACATCATGTTACTAAAAAGACTCAATCTGTTAGAGCTCTTGTCTTATTAAAACATCATGTTACTAAAAAGACTCAATGTGTTAGAACACTTGACTTATTAAAACATCATGTTACTAAAAAGACTCAATCTGTTAGAACACTTGACTTATTAAAACATCATGTTACTAAAAAGACTCAATCTGTTAGAGCTCTTGTCTTATTAAAACATCATGTTACTAAAAAGACTCAATCTGTTAGAACACTTGACTTATTAAAACATCATGTTACTAAAAAGACTCAATCTGTTAGAGCTCTTGTCTTATTAAAACATCATGTTACTAAAAAGACTCAATGTGTTAGAACACTTGACTTATTAAAACATCATGTTACTAAAAAGACTCAATCTGTTAGAACACTTGTCTTATTAAAACATCATGTTACTAAAAAGACTCAATGTGTTAGAACACTTGACTTATTAAAACATCATGTTACTAAAAAGACTCAATCTGTTAGAACACTTGACTTATTAAAACATCATGTTACTAAAAAGACTCAATCTGTTAGAACACTTGACTTATTAAAACATCATGTTACTAAAAAGACTCAATCTGTTAGAGCTCTTGTCTTATTAAAACATCATGTTACTAAAAAGGCTCAATCTATTAGAGCTCTTGTCTTATTAAAACATCATGTTACTAAAAAGACTCAATCTGTTAGAACACTTGTCTTATTAAAACATCATGTTACTAAAAAGACTCAATCTGTTAGAGCTCTTGTCTTATTAAAACATCATGTTACTAAAAAGACTCAATCTGTTAGAACACTTGTCTTATTAAAACATCATGTTACTAAAAAGACTCAATCTGTTAGAGCTCTTGTCTTATTAAAACATCATGTTACTAAAAAGACTCAATCTGTTAGAGCTCTTGTCTTATTAAAACATCATGTTACTAAAAAGACTCAATGTGTTAGAACACTTGTCTTATTAAAACATCATGTTACTAAAAAGACTCAATGTGTTAGAACACTTGACTTATTAAAACATCATGTTACTAAAAAGACTCAATCTGTTAGAACACTTGACTTATTAAAACATCATGTTACTAAAAAGACTCAATCTGTTAGAACACTTGACTTATTAAAACATCATGTTACTAAAAAGACTCAATCTGTTAGAGCTCTTGTCTTATTAAAACATCATGTTACTAAAAAGACTCAATCTGTTAGAGCTCTTGTCTTATTAAAACATCATGTTACTAAAAAGACTCAATCTGTTAGAACACTTGTCTTATTAAAACATCATGTTACTAAAAAGACTCAATCTGTTAGAACACTTGTCTTATTAAAACATCATGTTACTAAAAAGGCTCAATCTATTAGAGCTCTTGTCTTATTAAAACATCATGTTACTAAAAAGACTCAATGTGTTAGAACACTTGTCTTATTAAAACATCATGTTACTAAAAAGACTCAATGTGTTAGAACACTTGACTTATTAAAACATCATGTTACTAAAAAGACTCAATCTGTTAGAACACTTGTCTTATTAAAACATCATGTTACTAAAAAGACTCAATGTGTTAGAACACTTGACTTATTAAAACATCATGTTACTAAAAAGACTCAATCTGTTAGAGCTCTTGACTTATTAAAACATCATGTTACTAAAAAGACTCAATCTGTTAGAACACTTGACTTATTAAAACATCATGTTACTAAAAAGACTCAATGTGTTAGAACACTTGTCTTATTAAAACATCATGTTACTAAAAAGACTCAATCTGTTAGAACACTTGTCTTATTAAAACATCATGTTACTAAAAAGACTCAATCTGTTAGAACACTTGTCTTATTAAAACATCATGTTACTAAAAAGACTCAATCTGTTAGAACACTTGTCTTATTAAAACATCATGTTACTAAAAAGACTCAATCTGTTAGAACACTTGACTTATTAAAACATCATGTTACTAAAAAGACTCAATCTGTTAGAACACTTGACTTATTAAAACATCATGTTACTAAAAAGACTCAATCTGTTAGAACACTTGACTTATTAAAACATCATGTTACTAAAAAGACTCAATCTGTTAGAACACTTGTCTTATTAAAACATCATGTTACTAAAAAGACTCAATCTATTAGAGCTCTTGTCTTATTAAAACATCATGTTACTAAAAAGACTCAATCTGTTAGAACACTTGTCTTATTAAAACATCATGTTACTAAAAAGACTCAATCTGTTAGAACACTTGTCTTATTAAAACATCATGTTACTAAAAAGACTCAATCTATTAGAGCTCTTGACTTATTAAAACATCATGTTACTAAAAAGACTCAATGTGTTAGAACACTTGACTTATTAAAACATCATGTTACTAAAAAGACTCAATCTGTTAGAACACTTGTCTTATTAAAACATCATGTTACTAAAAAGACTCAATCTGTTAGAACACTTGTCTTATTAAAACATCATGTTACTAAAAAGACTCAATCTGTTAGAACTCTTGACTTATTAAAACATCATGTTACTAAAAAGACTCAATCTGTTAGAGCACTTGTCTTATTAAAACATCATGTTACTAAAAAGACTCAATCTGTTAGAGCTCTTGACTTATTAAAACATCATGTTACTAAAAAGACTCAATCTGTTAGAGCTCTTGTCTTATTAAAACATCATGTTACTAAAAAGACTCAATCTGTTAGAACACTTGTCTTATTAAAACATCATGTTACTAAAAAGACTCAATCTGTTAGAACACTTGACTTATTAAAACATCATGTTACTAAAAAGACTCAATCTGTTAGAGCTCTTGTCTTATTAAAACATCATGTTACTAAAAAGACTCAATCTGTTAGAACACTTGTCTTATTAAAACATCATGTTACTAAAAAGACTCAATCTGTTAGAACACTTGTCTTATTAAAACATCATGTTACTAAAAAGGCTCAATCTGTTAGAGCTCTTGTCTTATTAAAACATCGTGTTACTAAAAAGACTCAATCTGTTAGAACACTTGTCTTATTAAAACATCATGTTACTAAAAAGACTCAATCTGTTAGAACACTTGTCTTATTAAAACATCATGTTACTAAAAAGACTCAATCTGTTAGAACACTTGTCTTATTAAAACATCATGTTACTAAAAAGACTCAATCTGTTAGAGCTCTTGTCTTATTAAAACATCATGTTACTAAAAAGACTCAATCTGTTAGAACACTTGTCTTATTAAAACATCATGTTACTAAAAAGACTCAATCTGTTAGAACACTTGTCTTATTAAAACATCATGTTACTAAAAAGACTCAATCTGTTAGAACACTTGTCTTATTAAAACATCATGTTACTAAAAAGACTCAATCTGTTAGAGCTCTTGTCTTATTAAAACATCATGTTACTAAAAAGACTCAATCAGTTAGAACACTTGACTTATTAAAACATCATGTTACTAAAAAGACTCAATCTGTTAGAGCTCTTGTCTTATTAAAACATCATGTTACTAAAAAGACTCAATCTGTTAGAACACTTGTCTTATTAAAACATCATGTTACTAAAAAGACTCAATCTGTTAGAACACTTGACTTATTAAAACATCATGTTACTAAAAAGACTCAATCTGTTAGAGCTCTTGTCTTATTAAAACATCATGTTACTAAAAAGACTCAATCTGTTAGAACACTTGTCTTATTAAAACATCATGTTACTAAAAAGACTCAATCTGTTAGAACACTTGTCTTATTAAAACATCATGTTACTAAAAAGGCTCAATCTGTTAGAGCTCTTGTCTTATTAAAACATCGTGTTACTAAAAAGACTCAATCTGTTAGAACACTTGTCTTATTAAAACATCATGTTACTAAAAAGACTCAATCTGTTAGAACACTTGTCTTATTAAAACATCATGTTACTAAAAAGACTCAATCTGTTAGAACACTTGTCTTATTAAAACATCATGTTACTAAAAAGGCTCAATCTGTTAGAGCTCTTGTCTTATTAAAACATCATGTTACTAAAAAGACTCAATCTGTTAGAACACTTGTCTTATTAAAACATCATGTTACTAAAAAGACTCAATCTGTTAGAACTCTTGACTTATTAAAACATCATGTTACTAAAAAGACTCAATCTGTTAGAGCACTTGTCTTATTAAAACATCATGTTACTAAAAAGACTCAATCTGTTAGAGCTCTTGACTTATTAAAACATCATGTTACTAAAAAGACTCAATCTGTTAGAGCTCTTGACTTATTAAAACATCATGTTACTAAAAAGACTCAATCTGTTAGAGCTCTTGTCTTATTAAAACATCATGTTACTAAAAAGACTCAATCTGTTAGAACACTTGTCTTATTAAAACATCATGTTACTAAAAAGACTCAATCTGTTAGAACTCTTGACTTATTAAAACATCATGTTGCTAAAAAGACTCAATCTGTTAGAACACTTGTCTTATTAAAACATCATGTTACTAAAAAGACTCAATCTGTTAGAGCACTTGTCTTATTAAAACATCATGTTACTAAAAACACTCAATCTGTTAGAGCTCTTGTCTTATTAAAACATCATGTTACTAAAAAGACTCAATCTGTTAGAACTCTTGACTTATTAAAACATCATGTTACTAAAAAGACTCAATCTGTTAGAGCACTTGTCTTATTAAAACATCATGTTACTAAAAAGACTCAATCTGTTAGAGCACTTGTCTTATTAAAACATCATGTTACTAAAAACACTCAATCTGTTAGAGCTCTTGTCTTATTAAAACATCATGTTACTAAAAAGACTCAATCTGTTAGAACACTTGTCTTATTAAAACATCATGTTACTAAAAAGACTCAATCTGTTAGAGCACTTGTCTTATTAAAACATCATGTTACTAAAAACACTCAATCTGTTAGAGCTCTTGTCTTATTAAAACATCATGTTACTAAAAAGACTCAATCTGTTAGAGCTCTTGACTTATTAAAACATCATGTTACTAAAAAGACTCAATCTGTTAGAGCTCTTGACTTATTAAAACATCATGTTACTAAAAAGACTCAATCTGTTAGAGCTCTTGTCTTATTAAAACATCATGTTACTAAAAAGACTCAATCTGTTAGAGCTCTTGTCTTATTAAAACATCATGTTACTAAAAAGACTCAATCTGTTAGAACACTTGTCTTATTAAAACATCATGTTACTAAAAAGACTCAATCTGTTAGAACACTTGACTTATTAAAACATCGTGTTACTAAAAAGACTCAATCTGTTAGAGCTCTTGACTTATTAAAACATCATGTTACTAAAAAGACTCAATCTGTTAGAACACTTGACTTATTAAAACATCGTGTTACTAAAAAGACTCAATCTGTTAGAGCTCTTGTCTTATTAAAACATCATGTTACTAAAAAGACTCAATCTGTTAGAACACTTGACTTATTAAAACATCATGTTACTAAAAAGACTCAATCTGTTAGAACACTTGACTTATTAAAACATCGTGTTACTAAAAAGACTCAATCTGTTAGAGCTCTTGTCTTATTAAAACATCATGTTACTAAAAAGACTCAATCTGTTAGAGCTCTTGTCTTATTAAAACATCATGTTACTAAAAAGACTCAATCTGTTAGAGCTCTTGTCTTATTAAAACATCATGTTACTAAAAAGACTCAATCTGTTAGAACACTTGTCTTATTAAAACATCATGTTACTAAAAAGACTCAATCTGTTAGAACACTTGTCTTATTAAAACATCATGTTACTAAAAAGACTCAATCTGTTAGAGCTCTTGACTTATTAAAACATCATGTTACTAAAAAGGCTCAATCTGTTAGAGCTCTTGACTTATTAAAACATCATGTTACTAAAAAGACTCAATCTGTTAGAACACTTGTCTTATTAAAACATCATGTTACTAAAAAGACTCAATCTGTTAGAGCTCTTGACTTATTAAAACATCATGTTACTAAAAAGACTCAATCTGTTAGAGCTCTTGACTTATTAAAACATCATGTTACTAAAAAGACTCAATCTGTTAGAACACTTGTCTTATTAAAACATCATGTTACTAAAAAGACTCAATCTGTTAGAACACTTGTCTTATTAAAACATCATGTTACTAAAAAGACTCAATCTGTTAGAACACTTGTCTTATTAAAACATCATGTTACTAAAAAGACTCAATCTGTTAGAGCTCTTGACTTATTAAAACATCGTGTTACTAAAAAGACTCAATCTGTTAGAACACTTGACTTATTAAAACATCATGTTACTAAAAAGACTCAATCTGTTAGAACACTTGTCTTATTAAAACATCATGTTACTAAAAAGACTCAATCTGTTAGAGCTCTTGACTTATTAAAACATCATGTTACTAAAAAGACTCAATCTGTTAGAGCTCTTGACTTATTAAAACATCATGTTACTAAAAAGACTCAATCTGTTAGAACACTTGTCTTATTAAAACATCATGTTACTAAAAAGACTCAATCTGTTAGAGCTCTTGACTTATTAAAACATCATGTTACTAAAAAGACTCAATCTGTTAGAACACTTGACTTATTAAAACATCATGTTACTAAAAAGACTCAATCTGTTAGAGCTCTTGTCTTATTAAAACATCATGTTACTAAAAAGACTCAATCTGTTAGAGCTCTTGTCTTATTAAAACATCATGTTACTAAAAAGACTCAATCTGTTAGAGCTCTTGTCTTATTAAAACATCATGTTACTAAAAAGGCTCAATCTGTTAGAGCTCTTGACTTATTAAAACATCATGTTACTAAAAAGACTCAATCTGTTAGAGCTCTTGACTTATTAAAACATCATGTTACTAAAAAGACTCAATCTGTTAGAGCACTTGACTTATTAAAACATCATGTTACTAAAAAGACTCAATCTGTTAGAGCACTTGTCTTATTAAAACATCATGTTACTAAAAAGACTCAATCTGTTAGAACACTTGACTTATTAAAACATCATGTTACTAAAAAGACTCAATCTGTTAGAACACTTGTCTTATTAAAACATCATGTTACTAAAAAGACTCAATCTGTTAGAACACTTGACTTATTAAAACATCATGTTACTAAAAAGACTCAATCTGTTACAACACTTGTCTTATTAAAACATCGTGTTACTAAAAAGACTCAATCTGTTAGAACACTTGTCTTATTAAAACATCGTGTTACTAAAAAGACTCAATCTGTTAGAACTCTTGACTTATTAAAACATCATGTTACTAAAAAGACTCAATCTGTTAGAGCTTTGACTTATTAAAACATCATGTTACTAAAAAGACTCAATCTGTTAGAACACTTGACTTATTAAAACATCGTGTTACTAAAAAGGCTCAATCTGTTAGAACACTTGACTTATTAAAACATCGTGTTACTAAAAAGTCTCAATCTGTTAGAACACTTGACTTATTAAAACATCATGTTACTAAAAAGGCTCAATCTGTTAGAACACTTGACTTATTAAAACATCATGTTACTAAAAAGACTCAATCTGTTAGAGCACTTGTCTTATTAAAACATCATGTTACTAAAAAGACTCAATCTGTTAGAACACTTGACTTATTAAAACATCATGTTACTAAAAAGACTCAATCTGTTAGAGCACTTGTCTTATTAAAACATCATGTTACTAAAAAGACTCAATCTGTTAGAGCACTTGTCTTATTAAAACATCATGTTACTAAAAAGACTCAATCTGTTAGAACACTTGACTTATTAAAACATCATGTTACTAAAAAGACTCAATCTGTTAGAACACTTGTCTTATTAAAACATCATGTTACTAAAAAGACTCAATCTGTTAGAACACTTGACTTATTAAAACATCATGTTACTAAAAAGACTCAATCTGTTAGAACACTTGACTTATTAAAACATCATGTTACTAAAAAGACTCAATCTGTTAGAACACTTGACTTATTAAAACATCATGTTACTAAAAAGACTCAATCTGTTAGAACACTTGTCTTATTAAAACATCATGTTACTAAAAAGACTCAATCTGTTAGAACACTTGTCTTATTAAAACATCATGTTACTAAAAAGACTCAATCTGTTAGAACACTTGTCTTATTAAAACATCATGCTACTAAAAAGACTCAATCTGTTAGAACACTTGTCTTATTAAAACATCATGTTACTAAAAAGGCTCAATCTGTTAGAACTCTTGTCTTATTAAAACATCATGTTACTAAAAAGGCTCAATCTGTTAGAACTCTTGTCTTATTAAAACATCATGTTACTAAAAAGACTCAATCTATTAGAGCTCTTGTCTTATTAAAACATCATGTTACTAAAAAGGCTCAATCTGTTAGAGCTCTTGTCTTATTAAAACATCATGTTACTAAAAAGACTCAATCTGTTAGAACACTTGTCTTATTAAAACATCATGTTACTAAAAAGGCTCAATCTGTTAGAGCTCTTGTCTTATTAAAACATCATGTTACTAAAAAGACTCAATCTGTTAGAACACTTGTCTTATTAAAACATCATGCTACTAAAAAGACTCAATCTGTTAGAGCTCTTGTCTTATTAAAACATCATGTTACTAAAAAGACTCAATCTGTTAGAACACTTGTCTTATTAAAACATCATGTTACTAAAAAGACTCAATCTGTTAGAGCTCTTGACTTATTAAAACATCATGTTACTAAAAAGACTCAATCTGTTAGAGCACTTGTCTTATTAAAACATCGTGTTACTAAAAAGACTCAATCTGTTAGAGCTCTTGTCTTATTAAAACATCATGTTACTAAAAAGACTCAATCTGTTAGAGCTCTTGTCTTATTAAAACATCATGTTACTAAAAAGACTCAATCTGTTAGAACACTTGTCTTATTAAAACATCATGTTACTAAAAAGACTCAATCTGTTAGAGCTCTTGACTTATTAAAACATCATGTTACTAAAAAGACTCAATCTGTTAGAACACTTGACTTATTAAAACATCATGTTACTAAAAAGACTCAATCTGTTAGAACACTTGTCTTATTAAAACATCATGTTACTAAAAAGACTCAATCTGTTAGAGCTCTTGTCTTATTAAAACATCATGTTACTAAAAAGACTCAATCTGTTAGAGCTCTTGACTTATTAAAACATCATGTTACTAAAAAGACTCAATCTGTTAGAACACTTGTCTTATTAAAACATCATGTTACTAAAAAGACTCAATCTGTTAGAGCTCTTGACTTATTAAAACATCATGTTACTAAAAAGACTCAATCTGTTAGAGCTCTTGACTTATTAAAACATCATGTTACTAAAAAGACTCAATCTGTTAGAGCTCTTGACTTATTAAAACATCATGTTACTAAAAAGACTCAATCTGTTAGAACACTTGTCTTATTAAAACATCATGTTACTAAAAAGACTCAATCTGTTAGAGCTCTTGACTTATTAAAACATCATGTTACTAAAAAGACTCAATCTGTTAGAACACTTGTCTTATTAAAACATCATGTTACTAAAAAGACTCAATCTGTTAGAGCTCTTGTCTTATTAAAACATCATGTTACTAAAAAGACTCAATCTGTTAGAGCTCTTGACTTATTAAAACATCATGTTACTAAAAAGACTCAATCTGTTAGAACACTTGTCTTATTAAAACATCATGTTACTAAAAAGACTCAATCTGTTAGAGCTCTTGTCTTATTAAAACATCATGTTACTAAAAAGACTCAATCTGTTAGAGCTCTTGACTTATTAAAACATCATGTTACTAAAAAGACTCAATCTGTTAGAACACTTGTCTTATTAAAACATCATGTTACTAAAAAGACTCAATCTGTTAGAACACTTGTCTTATTAAAACATCATGTTACTAAAAAGACTCAATCTGTTAGAGCACTTGTCTTATTAAAACACCATGTTACTAAAAAGACTCAATCTGTTAGAACACTTGTCTTATTAAAACATCATGTTACTAAAAAGACTCAATCTGTTAGAGCTCTTGTCTTATTAAAACATCATGTTACTAAAAAGACTCAATCTGTTAGAGCTCTTGTCTTATTAAAACATCATGTTACTAAAAAGACTCAATCTGTTAGAGCTCTTGTCTTATTAAAACATCATGTTACTAAAAAGACTCAATCTGTTAGAGCTCTTGACTTATTAAAACATCATGTTACTAAAAAGACTCAATCTGTTAGAGCTCTTGTCTTATTAAAACATCATGTTACTAAAAAGACTCAATCTGTTAGAGCTCTTGTCTTATTAAAACATCATGTTACTAAAAAGACTCAATCTGTTAGAACACTTGACTTATTAAAACATCATGTTACTAAAAAGACTCAATCTGTTAGAGCTCTTGTCTTATTAAAACATCATGTTACTAAAAAGACTCAATCTATTAGAGCTCTTGTCTTATTAAAACATCATGTTACTAAAAAGACTCAATCTGTTAGAACACTTGACTTATTAAAACATCATGTTACTAAAAAGACTCAATCTGTTAGAGCTCTTGTCTTATTAAAACATCGTGTTACTAAAAAGACTCAATCTGTTAGAGCTCTTGTCTTATTAAAACATCATGTTACTAAAAAGACTCAATCTGTTAGAACACTTGACTTATTAAAACATCATGTTACTAAAAAGACTCAATCTGTTAGAACACTTGTCTTATTAAAACATCATGTTACTAAAAAGACTCAATCTGTTAGAACACTTGACTTATTAAAACATCATGTTACTAAAAAGACTCAATCTGTTAGAACACTTGTCTTATTAAAACATCATGTTACTAAAAAGACTCAATCTGTTAGAACACTTGACTTATTAAAACATCATGTTACTAAAAAGACTCAATCTGTTAGAACACTTGTCTTATTAAAACATCATGTTACTAAAAAGACTCAATCTGTTAGAACACTTGACTTATTAAAACATCATGTTACTAAAAAGACTCAATCTGTTAGAACACTTGACTTATTAAAACATCATGTTACTAAAAAGACTCAATCTATTAGAGCTCTTGTCTTATTAAAACATCATGTTACTAAAAAGACTCAATCTGTTAGAGCTCTTGTCTTATTAAAACATCATGTTACTAAAAAGACTCAATCTATTAGAGCTCTTGTCTTATTAAAACATCATGTTACTAAAAAGACTCAATCTGTTAGAACACTTGTCTTATTAAAACATCATGTTACTAAAAAGACTCAATCTGTTAGAACACTTGTCTTATTAAAACATCGTGTTACTAAAAAGACTCAATCTGTTAGAACACTTGTCTTATTAAAACATCATGTTACTAAAAAGACTCAATCTGTTAGAGCTCTTGTCTTATTAAAACATCATGTTACTAAAAAGACTCAATCTATTAGAGCTCTTGTCTTATTAAAACATCATGTTACTAAAAAGACTCAATCTGTTAGAACTCTTGACTTATTAAAACATCATGTTACTAAAAAGACTCAATCTGTTAGAACACTTGACTTATTAAAACATCGTGTTACTAAAAAGACTCAATCTGTTAGAACACTTGTCTTATTAAAACATCATGTTACTAAAAAGACTCAATCTGTTAGAGCTCTTGTCTTATTAAAACATCATGTTACTAAAAAGACTCAATCTATTAGAGCTCTTGTCTTATTAAAACATCATGTTACTAAAAAGACTCAATCTGTTAGAACTCTTGACTTATTAAAACATCATGTTACTAAAAAGACTCAATCTGTTAGAGCTCTTGACTTATTAAAACATCATGTTACTAAAAAGACTCAATCTGTTAGAACACTTGTCTTATTAAAACATCATGTTACTAAAAAGACTCAATCTGTTAGAGCTCTTGTCTTATTAAAACATCATGTTACTAAAAAGACTCAATCTATTAGAGCTCTTGTCTTATTAAAACATCATGTTACTAAAAAGACTCAATCTGTTAGAACTCTTGACTTATTAAAACATCATGTTACTAAAAAGACTCAATCTGTTAGAGCTCTTGTCTTATTAAAACATCGTGTTACTAAAAAGACTCAATCTGTTAGAACTCTTGACTTATTAAAACATCATGTTACTAAAAAGACTCAATCTGTTAGAACACTTGTCTTATTAAAACATCATGTTACCAAAAAGACTCAATCTGTTAGAGCTCTTGTCTTATTAAAACATCATGTTACTAAAAAGACTCAATCTGTTAGAACACTTGTCTTATTAAAACATCATGTTACCAAAAAGACTCAATCTGTTAGAGCTCTTGTCTTATTAAAACATCATGTTACTAAAAAGACTCAATCTGTTAGAGCTCTTGTCTTATTAAAACATCATGTTACTAAAAAGACTCAATCTGTTAGAGCTCTTGACTTATTAAAACATCATGTTACTAAAAAGACTCAATCTGTTAGAGCTCTTGACTTATTAAAACATCATGTTACTAAAAAGACTCAATCTGTTAGAACACTTGACTTATTAAAACATCATGTTACTAAAAAGACTCAATCTGTTAGAACACTTGTCTTATTAAAACATCATGTTACTAAAAAGACTCAATCTGTTAGAACACTTGTCTTATTAAAACATCATGTTACTAAAAAGGCTCAATCTGTTAGAACACTTGACTTATTAAAACATCATGTTACTAAAAAGACTCAATCTGTTAGAGCTCTTGACTTATTAAAACATCATGTTACTAAAAAGACTCAATCTGTTAGAACACTTGACTTATTAAAACATCATGTTACTAAAAAGACTCAATCTGTTAGAGCTCTTGTCTTATTAAAACATCATGTTACTAAAAAGACTCAATCTATTAGAGCTCTTGACTTATTAAAACATCATGTCACTAAAAAGACTCAATCTGTTAGAACACTTGACTTATTAAAACATCATGTTACTAAAAAGACTCAATCTGTTAGAACACTTGACTTATTAAAACATCATGTTACTAAAAAGACTCAATCTATTAGAGCTCTTGTCTTATTAAAACATCATGTTACTAAAAAGACTCAATCTATTAGAACACTTGTCTTATTAAAACATCATGTTACTAAAAAGACTCAATCTGTTAGAACACTTGTCTTATTAAAACATCATGTTACTAAAAAGACTCAATCTGTTAGAACACTTGACTTATTAAAACATCATGTTACTAAAAAGACTCAATCTGTTAGAACACTTGTCTTATTAAAACATCATGTTACTAAAAAGACTCAATCTGTTACAACACTTGTCTTATTAAAACATCATGTTACTAAAAAGACTCAATCTGTTAGAACACATGACTTATTAAAACATCATGTTACTAAAAAGACTCAATCTGTTAGAACACTTGACTTATTAAAACATCATGTTACTAAAAAGACTCAATCTGTTAGAACACTTGACTTATTAAAACATCATGTTACTAAAAAGACTCAATCTGTTAGAACACTTGACTTATTAAAACATCATGTTACTAAAAAGACTCAATCTGTTACAACACTTGTCTTATTAAAACATCATGTTACTAAAAAGACTCAATCTATTAGAACACTTGTCTTATTAAAACATCATGTTACTAAAAAGACTCAATCTGTTAGAACACTTGTCTTATTAAAACATCATGTTACTAAAAAGACTCAATCTGTTAGAGCTCTTGTCTTATTAAAACATCATGTTACTAAAAAGACTCAATCTGTTAGAACACTTGTCTTATTAAAACATCATGTTACTAAAAAGACTCAATCTGTTAGAGCTCTTGTCTTATTAAAACATCATGTTACTAAAAAGACTCAATCTATTAGAGCTCTTGTCTTATTAAAACATCATGTTACTAAAAAGACTCAATCTGTTAGAGCTCTTGTCTTATTAAAACATCATGTTACTAAAAAGACTCAATCTGTTAGAACACTTGTCTTATTAAAACATCATGTTACTAAAAAGACTCAATCTGTTAGAACACTTGTCTTATTAAAACATCATGTTACTAAAAAGACTCAATCTGTTAGAGCTCTTGACTTATTAAAACATCATGTTACTAAAAAGACTCAATCTGTTAGAACACTTGTCTTATTAAAACATCATGTTACTAAAAAGACTCAATCTGTTAGAACACTTGTCTTATTAAAACATCATGTTACTAAAAAGACTCAATCTGTTAGAGCTCTTGTCTTATTAAAACATCATGTTACTAAAAAGACTCAATCTGTTAGAACACTTGTCTTATTAAAACATCATGTTACTAAAAAGACTCAATCTGTTAGAGCTCTTGTCTTATTAAAACATCATGTTACTAAAAAGACTCAATCTGTTAGAGCTCTTGTCTTATTAAAACATCATGTTACTAAAAAGACTCAATCTGTTAGAACACTTGTCTTATTAAAACATCATGTTACTAAAAAGGCTCAATCTGTTAGAACACTTGTCTTATTAAAACATCATGTTACTAAAAAGACTCAATCTGTTAGAACACTTGACTTATTAAAACATCATGTTACTAAAAAGACTCAATCTGTTAGAACACTTGTCTTATTAAAACATCATGTTACTAAAAAGACTCAATCTGTTAGAGCTCTTGTCTTATTAAAACATCATGTTACTAAAAAGACTCAATCTGTTAGAACACTTGTCTTATTAAAACATCATGTTACTAAAAAGACTCAATCTGTTAGAGCTCTTGTCTTATTAAAACATCATGTTACTAAAAAGACTCAATCTGTTAGAGCTCTTGTCTTATTAAAACATCATGTTACTAAAAAGGCTCAATCTGTTAGAGCTCTTGTCTTATTAAAACATCATGTTACTAAAAAGGCTCAATCTGTTAGAACACTTGACTTATTAAAACATCATGTTACTAAAAAGACTCAATCTGTTAGAGCTCTTGACTTATTAAAACATCATGTTACTAAAAAGACTCAATCTGTTAGAACACTTGTCTTATTAAAACATCATGTTACTAAAAAGACTCAATCTGTTAGAACACTTGTCTTATTAAAACATCATGTTACTAAAAAGACTCAATCTGTTAGAGCTCTTGTCTTATTAAAACATCATGTTACTAAAAAGACTCAATCTGTTAGAACACTTGTCTTATTAAAACATCATGTTACTAAAAAGACTCAATCTGTTAGAGCTCTTGTCTTATTAAAACATCATGTTACTAAAAAGACTCAATCTGTTAGAGCTCTTGTCTTATTAAAACATCATGTTACTAAAAAGACTCAATCTATTAGAGCTCTTGTCTTATTAAAACATCATGTTACTAAAAAGACTCAATCTGTTAGAGCTCTTGTCTTATTAAAACATCATGTTACTAAAAAGACTCAATCTGTTAGAACACTTGTCTTATTAAAACATCATGTTACTAAAAAGGCTCAATCTGTTAGAGCTCTTGTCTTATTAAAACATCATGTTACTAAAAAGACTCAATCTGTTAGAGCTCTTGTCTTATTAAAACATCATGTTACTAAAAAGACTCAATCTGTTAGAGCTCTTGTCTTATTAAAACATCATGTTACTAAAAAGACTCAATCTGTTAGAGCTCTTGTCTTATTAAAACATCATGTTACTAAAAAGACTCAATCTATTAGAGCTCTTGTCTTATTAAAACATCATGTTACTAAAAAGACTCAATCTGTTAGAGCTCTTGTCTTATTAAAACATCATGTTACTAAAAAGACTCAATCTGTTAGAACACTTGTCTTATTAAAACATCATGTTACTAAAAAGACTCAATCTGTTAGAACACTTGTCTTATTAAAACATCATGTTACTAAAAAGACTCAATCTGTTAGAACACTTGACTTATTAAAACATCATGTTACTAAAAAGACTCAATCTGTTAGAGCTCTTGTCTTATTAAAACATCATGTTACTAAAAAGGCTCAATCTGTTAGAACACTTGTCTTATTAAAACATCATGTTACTAAAAAGACTCAATCTGTTAGAGCTCTTGTCTTATTAAAACATCATGTTACTAAAAAGACTCAATCTGTTAGAACACTTGTCTTATTAAAACATCATGTTACTAAAAAGACTCAATCTGTTAGAACACTTGACTTATTAAAACATCATGTTACTAAAAAGACTCAATCTGTTAGAGCTCTTGTCTTATTAAAACATCATGTTACTAAAAAGACTCAATCTGTTAGAGCTCTTGTCTTATTAAAACATCATGTTACTAAAAAGACTCAATCTGTTAGAGCTCTTGTCTTATTAAAACATCATGTTACTAAAAAGACTCAATCTGTTAGAGCTCTTGTCTTATTAAAACATCATGTTACTAAAAAGACTCAATCTGTTAGAACACTTGTCTTATTAAAACATCATGTTACTAAAAAGACTCAATCTATTAGAGCTCTTGTCTTATTAAAACATCATGTTACTAAAAAGACTCAATCTGTTAGAACACTTGACTTATTAAAACATCATGTTACTAAAAAGACTCAATCTGTTAGAGCTCTTGTCTTATTAAAACATCATGTTACTAAAAAGGCTCAATCTGTTAGAACACTTGTCTTATTAAAACATCATGTTACTAAAAAGACTCAATCTGTTAGAACACTTGTCTTATTAAAACATCATGTTACTAAAAAGACTCAATCTGTTAGAACACTTGTCTTATTAAAACATCATGTTACTAAAAAGACTCAATCTGTTAGAACACTTGACTTATTAAAACATCATGTTACTAAAAAGACTCAATCTGTTAGAACACTTGACTTATTAAAACATCATGTTACTAAAAAGACTCAATCTGTTAGAGCTCTTGTCTTATTAAAACATCATGTTACTAAAAAGACTCAATCTGTTAGAACACTTGTCTTATTAAAACATCATGTTACTAAAAAGGCTCAATCTGTTAGAACACTTGTCTTATTAAAACATCATGTTACTAAAAAGACTCAATCTGTTAGAACACTTGACTTATTAAAACATCATGTTACTAAAAAGACTCAATCTGTTAGAGCTCTTGTCTTATTAAAACATCATGTTACTAAAAAGGCTCAATCTGTTAGAACACTTGTCTTATTAAAACATCATGTTACTAAAAAGACTCAATCTGTTAGAGCTCTTGTCTTATTAAAACATCATGTTACTAAAAAGACTCAATCTGTTAGAACACTTGTCTTATTAAAACATCATGTTACTAAAAAGACTCAATCTGTTAGAACACTTGACTTATTAAAACATCATGTTACTAAAAAGACTCAATCTGTTAGAGCTCTTGTCTTATTAAAACATCGTGTTACTAAAAAGACTCAATCTGTTAGAGCTCTTGTCTTATTAAAACATCATGTTACTAAAAAGACTCAATCTGTTAGAGTTCTTGTCTTATTAAAACATCATGTTACTAAAAAGACTCAATCTGTTAGAGCTCTTGTCTTATTAAAACATCATGTTACTAAAAAGACTCAATCTGTTAGAACACTTGACTTATTAAAACATCATGTTACTAAAAAGACTCAATCTGTTAGAACACTTGTCTTATTAAAACATCATGTTACTAAAAAGACTCAATCTGTTAGAACACTTGACTTATTAAAACATCATGTTACTAAAAAGACTCAATCTGTTAGAACACTTGTCTTATTAAAACATCATGTTACTAAAAAGACTCAATCTATTAGAGCTCTTGTCTTATTAAAACATCATGTTACTAAAAAGGCTCAATCTGTTAGAACACTTGTCTTATTAAAACATCATGTTACTAAAAAGACTCAATCTGTTAGAGCTCTTGTCTTATTAAAACATCATGTTACTAAAAAGACTCAATCTGTTAGAGCTCTTGTCTTATTAAAACATCATGTTACTAAAAAGACTCAATCTGTTAGAACACTTGACTTATTAAAACATCATGTTACTAAAAAGACTCAATCTGTTAGAACACTTGACTTATTAAAACATCATGTTACTAAAAAGACTCAATCTGTTAGAACACTTGACTTATTAAAACATCATGTTACTAAAAAGACTCAATCTGTTAGAGCTCTTGTCTTATTAAAACATCATGTTACTAAAAAGACTCAATCTGTTAGAGCTCTTGTCTTATTAAAACATCATGTTACTAAAAAGACTCAATCTGTTAGAACACTTGACTTATTAAAACATCATGTTACTAAAAAGACTCAATCTGTTAGAGCTCTTGACTTATTAAAACATCATGTTACTAAAAAGACTCAATCTGTTAGAGCTCTTGTCTTATTAAAACATCATGTTACTAAAAAGACTCAATCTGTTAGAACTCTTGTCTTATTAAAACATCATGTTACTAAAAAGACTCAATCTGTTAGAGCTCTTGTCTTATTAAAACATCATGTTACTAAAAAGACTCAATCTGTTAGAGCTCTTGTCTTATTAAAACATCATGTTACTAAAAAGACTCAATCTGTTAGAGCTCTTGTCTTATTAAAACATCATGTTACTAAAAAGACTCAATCTGTTAGAGCTCTTGTCTTATTAAAACATCATGTTACTAAAAAGACTCAATCTGTTAGAGCTCTTGTCTTATTAAAACATCATGTTACTAAAAAGACTCAATCTGTTAGAGCTCTTGACTTATTAAAACATCATGTTACTAAAAAGACTCAATCTGTTAGAGCTCTTGTCTTATTAAAACATCATGTTACTAAAAAGACTCAATCTGTTAGAGCTCTTGTCTTATTAAAACATCATGTTACTAAAAAGACTCAATCTGTTAGAACACTTGTCTTATTAAAACATCATGTTACTAAAAAGACTCAATCTGTTAGAGCTCTTGTCTTATTAAAACATCATGTTACTAAAAAGACTCAATCTGTTAGAACACTTGTCTTATTAAAACATCGTGTTACTAAAAAGACTCAATCTGTTAGAGCTCTTGTCTTATTAAAACATCATGTTACTAAAAAGACTCAATCTATTAGAGCTCTTGTCTTATTAAAACATCATGTTACTAAAAAGACTCAATCTGTTAGAACACTTGTCTTATTAAAACATCGTGTTACTAAAAAGACTCAATCTGTTAGAGCTCTTGTCTTATTAAAACATCATGTTACTAAAAAGACTCAATCTGTTAGAGCTCTTGTCTTATTAAAACATCATGTTACTAAAAAGACTCAATCTGTTAGAGCTCTTGTCTTATTAAAACATCATGTTACTAAAAAGACTCAATCTGTTAGAACACTTGTCTTATTAAAACATCATGTTACTAAAAAGACTCAATCTGTTAGAGCTCTTGTCTTATTAAAACATCATGTTACTAAAAAGACTCAATCTATTAGAGCTCTTGTCTTATTAAAACATCATGTTACTAAAAAGACTCAATCTGTTAGAACACTTGACTTATTAAAACATCGTGTTACTAAAAAGACTCAATCTGTTAGAACACTTGACTTATTAAAACATCATGTTACTAAAAAGACTCAATCTGTTAGAACACTTGTCTTATTAAAACATCATGTTACTAAAAAGACTCAATCTGTTAGAGCTCTTGTCTTATTAAAACATCATGTTACTAAAAAGACTCAATCTGTTAGAGCTCTTGTCTTATTAAAACATCATGTTACTAAAAAGACTCAATCTATTAGAGCTCTTGTCTTATTAAAACATCATGTTACTAAAAAGACTCAATCTGTTAGAACACTTGACTTATTAAAACATCGTGTTACTAAAAAGACTCAATCTGTTAGAACACTTGACTTATTAAAACATCATGTTACTAAAAAGACTCAATCTGTTAGAACACTTGTCTTATTAAAACATCATGTTACTAAAAAGACTCAATCTGTTAGAGCTCTTGTCTTATTAAAACATCATGTTACTAAAAAGACTCAATCTGTTAGAGCTCTTGTCTTATTAAAACATCATGTTACTAAAAAGACTCAATCTATTAGAGCTCTTGTCTTATTAAAACATCATGTTACTAAAAAGACTCAATCTGTTAGAACACTTGACTTATTAAAACATCGTGTTACTAAAAAGACTCAATCTGTTAGAACACTTGACTTATTAAAACATCATGTTACTAAAAAGACTCAATCTGTTAGAACACTTGACTTATTAAAACATCATGTTACTAAAAAGACTCAATCTGTTAGAACACTTGACTTATTAAAACATCATGTTACTAAAAAGACTCAATCTGTTAGAGCTCTTGACTTATTAAAACATCGTGTTACTAAAAAGACTCAATCTGTTAGAACACTTGACTTATTAAAACATCATGTTACTAAAAAGACTCAATCTGTTAGAGCTCTTGACTTATTAAAACATCGTGTTACTAAAAAGACTCAATCTGTTAGAACACTTGACTTATTAAAACATCATGTTACTAAAAAGACTCAATCTGTTAGAACACTTGTCTTATTAAAACATCATGTTACTAAAAAGACTCAATCTGTTAGAACACTTGTCTTATTAAAACATCATGTTACTAAAAAGACTCAATCTGTTAGAACACTTGTCTTATTAAAACATCATGTTACTAAAAAGGCTCAATCTGTTAGAACACTTGTCTTATTAAAACATCATGTTACTAAAAAGACTCAATCTGTTAGAACACTTGTCTTATTAAAACATCATGTTACTAAAAAGACTCAATCTGTTAGAACACTTGACTTATTAAAACATCATGTTACTAAAAAGACTCAATCTGTTAGAGCTCTTGTCTTATTAAAACATCATGTTACTAAAAAGGCTCAATCTGTTAGAACACTTGTCTTATTAAAACATCATGTTACTAAAAAGACTCAATCTGTTAGAGCTCTTGTCTTATTAAAACATCATGTTACTAAAAAGACTCAATCTGTTAGAGCTCTTGTCTTATTAAAACATCATGTTACTAAAAAGACTCAATCTGTTAGAACACTTGACTTATTAAAACATCATGTTACTAAAAAGACTCAATCTGTTAGAACACTTGACTTATTAAAACATCATGTTACTAAAAAGACTCAATCTATTAGAGCTCTTGTCTTATTAAAACATCATGTTACTAAAAAGACTCAATCTGTTAGAGCTCTTGTCTTATTAAAACATCATGTTACTAAAAAGACTCAATCTGTTAGAGCTCTTGTCTTATTAAAACATCATGTTACTAAAAAGACTCAATCTGTTAGAGCTCTTGTCTTATTAAAACATCATGTTACTAAAAAGACTCAATCTGTTAGAACACTTGACTTATTAAAACATCATGTTACTAAAAAGACTCAAGCTGTTAGAACACTTGACTTATTAAAACATCATGTTACTAAAAAGACTCAATCTGTTAGAACACTTGACTTATTAAAACATCATGTTACTAAAAAGACTCAATCTGTTAGAACACTTGTCTTATTAAAACATCATGTTACTAAAAAGACTCAATCTGTTAGAGCTCTTGTCTTATTAAAACATCATGTTACTAAAAAGACTCAATCTGTTAGAGCTCTTGTCTTATTAAAACATCATGTTACTAAAAAGGCTCAATCTGTTAGAACTCTTGACTTATTAAAACATCATGTTACTAAAAAGACTCAATCTGTTAGAACACTTGTCTTATTAAAACATCATGTTACTAAAAAGACTCAATCTGTTAGAGCTCTTGTCTTATTAAAACATCATGTTACTAAAAAGACTCAATCTGTTAGAACACTTGTCTTATTAAAACATCATGTTACTAAAAAGACTCAATCTGTTAGAACACTTGACTTATTAAAACATCATGTTACTAAAAAGACTCAATCTGTTAGAACTCTTGACTTATTAAAACATCGTGTTACTAAAAAGGCTCAATCTGTTAGAGCTCTTGTCTTATTAAAACATCATGTTACTAAAAAGACTCAATCTGTTAGAACACTTGACTTATTAAAACATCATGTTACTAAAAAGACTCAATCTGTTAGAACTCTTGACTTATTAAAACATCGTGTTACTAAAAAGGCTCAATCTGTTAGAGCTCTTGTCTTATTAAAACATCATGTTACTAAAAAGACTCAATCTGTTAGAACACTTGACTTATTAAAACATCATGTTACTAAAAAGACTCAATCTGTTAGAACACTTGACTTATTAAAACATCATGTTACTAAAAAGACTCAATCTGTTAGAACACTTGTCTTATTAAAACATCATGTTACTAAAAAGACTCAATCTGTTAGAGCTCTTGTCTTATTAAAACATCATGTTACTAAAAAGACTCAATCTGTTAGAGCTCTTGTCTTATTAAAACATCATGTTACTAAAAAGGCTCAATCTGTTAGAACACTTGTCTTATTAAAACATCATGTTACTAAAAAGACTCAATCTGTTAGAACACTTGACTTATTAAAACATCATGTTACTAAAAAGACTCAATCTGTTAGAGCTCTTGACTTATTAAAACATCATGTTACTAAAAAGACTCAATCTGTTAGAGCTCTTGTCTTATTAAAACATCATGTTACTAAAAAGACTCAATCTGTTAGAGCTCTTGACTTATTAAAACATCATGTTACTAAAAAGACTCAATCTGTTAGAACACTTGACTTATTAAAACATCATGTTACTAAAAAGACTCAATCTGTTAGAGCTCTTGACTTATTAAAACATCATGTTACTAAAAAGACTCAATCTGTTAGAACTCTTGACTTATTAAAACATCGTGTTACTAAAAAGGCTCAATCTGTTAGAGCTCTTGTCTTATTAAAACATCATGTTACTAAAAAGACTCAATCTGTTAGAACACTTGTCTTATTAAAACATCATGTTACTAAAAAGACTCAATCTGTTAGAGCTCTTGTCTTATTAAAACATCATGTTACTAAAAAGACTCAATCTGTTAGAGCTCTTGTCTTATTAAAACATCATGTTACTAAAAAGGCTCAATCTGTTAGAACACTTGTCTTATTAAAACATCATGTTACTAAAAAGACTCAATCTGTTAGAACACTTGGCTTATTAAAACATCATGTTACTAAAAAGACTCAATCTGTTAGAGCTCTTGACTTATTAAAACATCATGTTACTAAAAAGACTCAATCTGTTAGAACACTTGTCTTATTAAAACATCATGTTACTAAAAAGACTCAATCTGTTAGAACACTTGACTTATTAAAACATCATGTTACTAAAAAGACTCAATCTGTTAGAGCTCTTGACTTATTAAAACATCATGTTACTAAAAAGACTCAATCTGTTACAACACTTGACTTATTAAAACATCATGTTACTAAAAAGACTCAATCTGTTAGAACACTTGTCTTATTAAAACATCATGTTACTAAAAAGACTCAATCTGTTAGAACACTTGACTTATTAAAACATCATGTTACTAAAAAGACTCAATCTGTTAGAGCTCTTGTCTTATTAAAACATCGTGTTACTAAAAAGACTCAATCTGTTAGAACACTTGACTTATTAAAACATCATGTTACTAAAAAGACTCAATCTGTTAGAACACTTGTCTTATTAAAACATCATGTTACTAAAAAGACTCAATCTGTTAGAGCTCTTGACTTATTAAAACATCATGTTACTAAAAAGACTCAATCTGTTAGAGCTCTTGACTTATTAAAACATCATGTTACTAAAAAGACTCAATCTGTTAGAGCTCTTGACTTATTAAAACATCATGTTACTAAAAAGACTCAATCTGTTAGAGCTCTTGTCTTATTAAAACATCATGTTACTAAAAAGACTCAATCTGTTAGAGCTCTTGTCTTATTAAAACATCATGTTACTAAAAAGACTCAATCTGTTAGAACTCTTGTCTTATTAAAACATCATGTTACTAAAAAGGCTCAATCTGTTAGAACTCTTGACTTATTAAAACATCATGTTACTAAAAAGACTCAATCTGTTAGAACACTTGTCTTATTAAAACATCGTGTTACTAAAAAGACTCAATCTGTTAGAGCTCTTGTCTTATTAAAACATCATGTTACTAAAAAGACTCAATCTGTTAGAACACTTGACTTATTAAAACATCATGTTACTAAAAAGACTCAATCTGTTAGAACACTTGACTTATTAAAACATCATGTTACTAAAAAGACTCAATCTGTTAGAACACTTGACTTATTAAAACATCATGTTACTAAAAAGACTCAATCTGTTAGAACACTTGACTTATTAAAACATCATGTTACTAAAAAGACTCAATCTGTTAGAGCTCTTGACTTATTAAAACATCATGTTACTAAAAAGACTCAATCTGTTAGAGCTCTTGACTTATTAAAACATCATGTTACTAAAAAGACTCAATCTGTTAGAGCTCTTGACTTATTAAAACATCATGTTACTAAAAAGACTCAATCTGTTAGAGCTCTTGACTTATTAAAACATCATGTTACTAAAAAGGCTCAATCTGTTAGAACACTTGTCTTATTAAAACATCATGTTACTAAAAAGACTCAATCTGTTAGAACACTTGACTTATTAAAACATCATGTTACTAAAAAGACTCAATCTGTTAGAACACTTGTCTTATTAAAACATCATGTTACTAAAAAGACTCAATCTGTTAGAACACTTGACTTATTAAAACATCATGTTACTAAAAAGACTCAATCTGTTAGAACACTTGTCTTATTAAAACATCATGTTACTAAAAAGACTCAATCTGTTAGAACACTTGTCTTATTAAAACATCGTGTTACTAAAAAGACTCAATCTGTTAGAACACTTGACTTATTAAAACATCATGTTACTAAAAAGACTCAATCTGTTAGAACACTTGACTTATTAAAACACCATGTTACTAAAAAGACTCAATCTGTTAGAACACTTGACTTATTAAAACATCATGTTACTAAAAAGACTCAATCTGTTAGAACACTTGTCTTATTAAAACATCATGTTACTAAAAAGACTCAATCTGTTAGAACACTTGTCTTATTAAAACATCATGTTACTAAAAAGACTAAATCTGTTAGAGCTCTTGTCTTATTAAAACATCATGTTACTAAAAAGACCCAATCTGTTAGAACACTTGTCTTATTAAAACATCATGTTACTAAAAAGACTCAATCTGTTAGAACACTTGACTTATTAAAACATCATGTTACTAAAAAGACTCAATCTGTTACAACACTTGTCTTATTAAAACATCATGTTACTAAAAAGACTCAATCTGTTAGAACACTTGACTTATTAAAACATCATGTTACTAAAAAGACTCAATCTGTTAGAACACTTGACTTATTAAAACATCATGTTACTAAAAAGACTCAATCTGTTAGAACACTTGACTTATTAAAACATCATGTTACTAAAAAGACTCAATCTGTTAGAGCTCTTGACTTATTAAAACATCATGTTACTAAAAAGACTCAATCTGTTAGAACACTTGACTTATTAAAACATCATGTTACTAAAAAGACTCAATCTGTTAGAGCTCTTGACTTATTAAAACATCATGTTACTAAAAAGACTCAATCTGTTAGAACACTTGTCTTATTAAAACATCATGTTACTAAAAAGACTCCATCTGTTAGAACACTTGTCTTATTAAAACATCGTGTTACTAAAAAGACTCAATCTGTTAGAACACTTGACTTATTAAAACATCATGTTACTAAAAAGACTCCATCTGTTAGAACACTTGTCTTATTAAAACATCATGTTACTAAAAAGACTCAATCTGTTACAGCTCTTGTCTTATTAAAACATCATGTTACTAAAAAGACTCCATCTGTTAGAACACTTGTCTTATTAAAACATCGTGTTACTAAAAAGACTCAATCTGTTAGAGCTCTTGTCTTATTAAAACATCATGTTACTAAAAAGACTCAAGCTGTTAGAACACTTGACTTATTAAAACATCATGTTACTAATAAGACTCAATCTGTTAGAGCTCTTGTCTTATTAAAACATCATGTTACTAAAAAGACTCAATCTGTTAGAACACTTGTCTTATTAAAACATCGTGTTACTAAAAAGACTCAATCTGTTAGAGCTCTTGTCTTATTAAAACATCATGTTACTAAAAAGGCTCAATCTGTTAGAGCTCTTGTCTTATTAAAACATCATGTTACTAAAAAGACTCAATCTGTTAGAGCTCTTGACTTATTAAAACATCATGTTACTAAAAAGACTCAATCTGTTAGAACACTTGACTTATTAAAACATCATGTTACTAAAAAGACTCAATCTGTTAGAACACTTGTCTTATTAAAACATCGTGTTACTAAAAAGACTCAATCTGTTAGAACACTTGACTTATTAAACATCGTGTTGCTAAAAAGACTCAATCTGTTAGAACACTTGACTTATTAAAACATCATGTTACTAAAAAGACTCAATCTGTTAGAACACTTGTCTTATTAAAACATCATGTTACTAAAAAGACTCAATCTGTTAGAACACTTGACTTATTAAAACATCGTGTTACTAAAAAGACTCAATCTGTTAGAGCTCTTGTCTTATTAAAACATCGTGTTACTAAAAAGTCTCAATCTGTTAGAACACTTGACTTATTAAAACATCATGTTACTAAAAAGACTCAAGCTGTTAGAACACTTGTCTTATTAAAACATCATGTTACTAAAAAGACTCAATCTGTTAGAACACTTGTCTTATTAAAACATCATGTTACTAAAAAGACTCAATCTGTTAGAGCTCTTGACTTATTAAAACATCATGTTACTAAAAAGACTCAATCTGTTAGAACACTTGACTTATTAAAACATCATGTTACTAAAAAGACTCAATCTGTTAGAACACTTGACTTATTAAAACATCATGTTACTAAAAAGACTCAATCTGTTAGAACACTTGACTTATTAAAACATCATGTTACTAAAAAGACTCAATCTGTTAGAACACTTGACTTATTAAACATCGTGTTACTAAAAAGACTCAATCTGTTAGAACACTTGACTTATTAAAACATCATGTTACTAAAAAGACTCAATCTGTTAGAACACTTGACTTATTAAAACATTGTGTTACTAAAAAGACTCAATCTGTTAGAACACTTGACTTATTAAAACATCATGTTACTAAAAAGACTCAATCTGTTAGAACACTTGTCTTATTAAAACATCATGTTACTAAAAAGACTCAATCTGTTAGAACACTTGACTTATTAAAACATCGTGTTACTAAAAAGACTCAATCTGTTAGAGCTCTTGTCTTATTAAAACATCGTGTTACTAAAAAGTCTCAATCTGTTAGAACACTTGACTTATTAAAACATCATGTTACTAAAAAGACTCAAGCTGTTAGAACACTTGTCTTATTAAAACATCATGTTACTAAAAAGACTCAATCTGTTAGAACACTTGTCTTATTAAAACATCATGTTACTAAAAAGACTCAATCTGTTAGAGCTCTTGACTTATTAAAACATCATGTTACTAAAAAGACTCAATCTGTTAGAACACTTGACTTATTAAAACATCATGTTACTAAAAAGACTCAATCTGTTAGAACACTTGACTTATTAAAACATCATGTTACTAAAAAGACTCAATCTGTTAGAACACTTGACTTATTAAAACATCATGTTACTAAAAAGACTCAATCTGTTAGAACACTTGACTTATTAAACATCGTGTTACTAAAAAGACTCAATCTGTTAGAACACTTGACTTATTAAAACATCGTGTTACTAAAAAGACTCAATCTGTTAGAGCTCTTGACTTATTAAAACATCATGTTACTAAAAAGACTCAATCTGTTAGAACACTTGTCTTATTAAAACATCGTGTTACTAAAAAGACTCAATCTGTTAGAACACTTGACTTATTAAACATCGTGTTACTAAAAAGACTCAATCTGTTAGAACACTTGACTTATTAAAACATCATGTTACTAAAAAGACTCAATCTGTTAGAACACTTGTCGTATTAAAACATCATGTTACTAAAAAGACTCAATCTGTTAGAACACTTGACTTATTAAAAATATCGTGTTACTAAAAAGACTCAATCTGTTAGAACACTTGACTTATTAAAACATCATGTTACTAAAAAGAATCAATCTGTTAGAACACTTGACTTATTAAAACATCATGTTACTAAAAAGACTCAATCTGTTAGAACACTTGTCTTATTAAAACATCGTGTTACTAAAAAGACTCAATCTGTTAGAACACTTGACTTATTAAAACATCATGTTACTAAAAAGACTCAATCTGTTAGAACACTTGTCTTATTAAAACATCATGTTACTAAAAAGACTCAATCTGTTAGAACACTTGTCTTATTAAAAATATCGTGTTACTAAAAAGACTCAATCTGTTAGAACACTTGACTTATTAAAACATCGTGTTACTAAAAAGACTCAATCTGTTAGAACACTTGTCTTATTAAAACATCATGTTACTAAAAAGTCTCAATCTGTTAGAACACTTGTCTTACTAAAAATATCGTGTTACTAAAAAGACTCAATCTGTTAGAACACTTGACTTATTAAAACATCGTGTTACTAAAAAGACTCAATCTGTTAGAACACTTGTCTTATTAAAACATCGTGTTACTAAAAAGACTCAATCTGTTAGAACACTTGACTTACTAAAACATCATGTTACTAAAATGACTCAATCTGTTAGAGCTCTTGACTTATTAAAACATCATGTTACTAAAAAGACTCAATCTGTTAGAGCTCTTGTCTTATTAAAACATCATGTTACTAAAAAGACTCAATCTGTTAGAGCTCTTGACTTATTAAAACATCATGTTACTAAAAAGACTCAATCTGTTAGAGCTCTTGTCTTATTAAAACATCATGTTACTAAAAAGACTCAATCTGTTAGAACACTTGTCTTATTAAAACATCATGTTACTAAAAAGACTCAATCTGTTAGAGCTCTTGTCTTATTAAAACATCATGTTACTAAAAAGACTCAATCTGTTAGAGCTCTTGACTTATTAAAACATCATGTTACTAAAAAGACTCAATCTGTTAGAGCTCTTGACTTATTAAAACATCATGTTACTAAAAAGACTCAATCTGTTAGAACACTTGACTTATTAAAACATCATGTTACTAAAAAGACTCAATCTGTTAGAGCTCTTGTCTTATTAAAACATCATGTTACTAAAAAGACTCAATCTGTTAGAGCTCTTGTCTTATTAAAACATCATGTTACTAAAAAGACTCAATCTGTTAGAGCTCTTGTCTTATTAAAACATCATGTTACTAAAAAGACTCAATCTGTTAGAGCTCTTGTCTTATTAAAACATCATGTTACTAAAAAGACTCAATCTGTTAGAACACTTGACTTATTAAAACATCATGTTACTAAAAAGACTCAATCTGTTAGAACACTTGACTTATTAAAACATCGTGTTACTAAAAAGACTCAATCTGTTAGAACACTTGACTTATTAAAACATCATGTTACTAAAAAGACTCAATCTGTTAGAACACTTGACTTATTAAAACATCGTGTTACTAAAAAGACTCAATCTGTTAGAACACTTGTCTTATTAAAACATCATGTTACTAAAAAGACTCAATCTGTTAGAACACTTGACTTATTAAAACATCATGTTACTAAAAAGACTCAATCTGTTAGAACACTTGACTTATTAAAACATCATGTTACTAAAAAGACTCAATCTGTTAGAACACTTGTCTTATTAAAACATCATGTTACTAAAAAGACTCAATCTGTTAGAGCTCTTGTCTTATTAAAACATCATGTTACTAAAAAGACTCAATCTATTAGAGCTCTTGTCTTATTAAAACATCATGTTACTAAAAAGACTCAATCTGTTAGAGCACTTGTCTTATTAAAACATCATGTTACTAAAAAGACTCAATCTGTTAGAGCTCTTGTCTTATTAAAACATCATGTTACTAAAAAGACTCAATCTGTTAGAACACTTGACTTATTAAAACATCATGTTACTAAAAAGACTCAATCTGTTAGAACACTTGTCTTATTAAAACATCATGTTACTAAAAAGACTCAATCTGTTAGAGCTCTTGACTTATTAAAACATCATGTTACTAAAAAGACTCAATCTGTTAGAGCTCTTGTCTTATTAAAACATCATGTTACTAAAAAGACTCAATCTGTTAGAACACTTGTCTTATTAAAACATCATGTTACTAAAAAGACTCAATCTGTTAGAGCTCTTGTCTTATTAAAACATCATGTTACTAAAAAGACTCAATCTGTTAGAACACTTGACTTATTAAAACATCATGTTACTAAAAAGACTCAATCTGTTAGAGCTCTTGACTTATTAAAACATCATGTTACTAAAAAGACTCAATCTGTTAGAACACTTGTCTTATTAAAACATCATGTTACAAAAAGACTCAATCTGTTAGAACACTTGTCTTATTAAAACATCATGTTACTAAAAAGACTCAATCTGTTAGAGCTCTTGTCTTATTAAAACATCATGTTACTAAAAAGACTCAATCTGTTAGAACACTTGACTTATTAAAACATCATGTTACTAAAAAGACTCAATCTGTTAGAGCTCTTGTCTTATTAAAACATCATGTTACTAAAAAGGCTCAATCTGTTAGAACACTTGTCTTATTAAAACATCATGTTACTAAAAAGACTCAATCTGTTAGAGCTCTTGTCTTATTAAAACATCATGTTACTAAAAAGACTCAATCTGTTAGAACACTTGACTTATTAAAACATCATGTTACTAAAAAGACTCAATCTGTTAGAACACTTGTCTTATTAAAACATCATGTTACTAAAAAGACTCAATCTGTTAGAACACTTGACTTATTAAAACATCATGTTACTAAAAAGACTCAATCTGTTAGAACACTTGTCTTATTAAAACATCATGTTACTAAAAAGACTCAATCTGTTAGAACACTTGTCTTATTAAAACATCATGTTACTAAAAAGACTCAATCTGTTAGAGCTCTTGTCTTATTAAAACATCGTGTTACTAAAAAGACTCAATCTGTTAGAACACTTGTCTTATTAAAACATCATGTTACTAAAAAGGCTCAATCTGTTAGAGCTCTTGTCTTATTAAAACATCATGTTACTAAAAAGACTCAATCTGTTAGAGCTCTTGTCTTATTAAAACATCATGTTACTAAAAAGACTCAATCTGTTAGAGCTCTTGTCTTATTAAAACATCATGTTACTAAAAAGACTCAATCTGTTAGAGCTCTTGTCTTATTAAAACATCGTGTTACTAAAAAGACTCAATCTGTTAGAGCTCTTGTCTTATTAAAACATCATGTTACTAAAAAGACTCAATCTGTTAGAGCACTTGTCTTATTAAAACATCGTGTTACTAAAAAGACTCAATCTGTTAGAACACTTGTCTTATGAAAACATCATGTTACTAAAAAGACTCAATCTGTTAGAACACTTGACTTATTAAAACATCATGTTACTAAAAAGACTCAATCTGTTAGAGCTCTTGTCTTATTAAAACATCATGTTACTAAAAAGACTCAATCTGTTAGAACACTTGTCTTATGAAAACATCATGTTACTAAAAAGACTCAATCTGTTAGAGCACTTGACTTATTAAAACATCATGTTACTAAAAAGACTCAATCTGTTAGAGCTCTTGTCTTATTAAAACATCATGTTACTATAAAGACTCAATCTGTTAGAGCTCTTGTCTTATTAAAACATCATGTTACTAAAAAGACTCAATCTGTTAGAGCTCTTGTCTTATTAAAACATCATGTTACTAAAAAGACTCAATCTGTTAGAGCACTTGACTTATTAAAACATCATGTTACTAAAAAGACTCAATCTGTTAGAGCTCTTGTCTTATTAAAACATCATGTTACTAAAAAGACTCAATCTGTTAGAGCTCTTGTCTTATTAAAACATCATGTTACTAAAAAGACTCAATCTGTTAGAGCTCTTGTCTTATTAAAACATCATGTTACTAAAAAGACTCAATCTGTTAGAGCACTTGACTTATTAAAACATCATGTTACTAAAAAGACTCAATCTGTTAGAGCTCTTGTCTTATTAAAACATCATGTTACTAAAAAGGCTCAATCTGTTAGAGCTCTTGTCTTATTAAAACATCATGTTACTAAAAAGACTCAATCTGTTAGAGCTCTTGACTTATTAAAACATCATGTTACTAAAAAGACTCAATCTGTTAGAACACTTGTCTTATTAAAACATCATGTTACTAAAAAGACTCAATCTGTTAGAGCTCTTGTCTTATTAAAACATCATGTTACTAAAAAGGCTCAATCTGTTAGAGCTCTTGTCTTATTAAAACATCATGTTACTAAAAAGACTCAATCTGTTAGAGCTCTTGTCTTATTAAAACATCATGTTACTAAAAAGACTCAATCTGTTAGAGCTCTTGTCTTATTAAAACATCATGTTACTAAAAAGACTCAATCTGTTAGAGCTCTTGTCTTATTAAAACATCATGTTACTAAAAAGGCTCAATCTGTTAGAACACTTGACTTATTAAAACATCATGTTACTAAAAAGACTCAATCTGTTAGAGCTCTTGTCTTATTAAAACATCATGTTACTAAAAAGGCTCAATCTGTTAGAGCTCTTGTCTTATTAAAACATCATGTTACTAAAAAGACTCAATCTGTTAGAACTCTTGTCTTATTAAAACATCATGTTACTAAAAAGGCTCAATCTGTTAGAGCTCTTGACTTATTAAAACATCATGTTACTAAAAAGACTCAATCTGTTAGAGCTCTTGTCTTATTAAAACATCATGTTACTAAAAAGACTCAATCTGTTAGAGCTCTTGTCTTATTAAAACATCATGTTACTAAAAAGACTCAATCTGTTAGAGCTCTTGTCTTATTAAAACATCATGTTACTAAAAAGACTCAATCTGTTAGAGCTCTTGTCTTATTAAAACATCATGTTACTAAAAAGGCTCAATCTGTTAGAGCTCTTGTCTTATTAAAACATCATGTTACTAAAAAGACTCAATCTGTTAGAGCTCTTGACTTATTAAAACATCATGTTACTAAAAAGACTCAATCTGTTAGAGCTCTTGACTTATTAAAACATCATGTTACTAAAAAGACTCAATCTGTTAGAGCTCTTGTCTTATTAAAACATCATGTTACTAAAAAGACTCAATCTGTTAGAGCTCTTGTCTTATTAAAACATCATGTTACTAAAAAGACTCAATCTGTTAGAGCTCTTGTCTTATTAAAACATCATGTTACTAAAAAGGCTCAATCTGTTAGAGCTCTTGACTTATTAAAACATCATGTTACTAAAAAGACTCAATCTGTTAGAGCTCTTGTCTTATTAAAACATCATGTTACTAAAAAGACTCAATCTGTTAGAACTCTTGTCTTATTAAAACATCGTGTTACTAAAAAGACTCAATCTGTTAGAGCTCTTGTCTTATTAAAACATCATGTTACTAAAAAGACTCAATCTGTTAGAACACTTGACTTATTAAAACATCATGTTACTAAAAAGACTCAATCTGTTAGAGCTCTTGTCTTATTAAAACATCGTGTTACTAAAAAGACTCAATCTGTTAGAGCTCTTGTCTTATTAAAACATCATGTTACTAAAAAGACTCAATCTGTTAGAGCTCTTGTCTTATTAAAACATCATGTTACTAAAAAGACTCAATCTGTTAGAGCTCTTGTCTTATTAAAACATCATGTTACTAAAAAGACTCAATCTGTTAGAGCTCTTGTCTTATTAAAACATCATGTTACTAAAAAGACTCAATCTGTTAGAGCTCTTGTCTTATTAAAACATCATGTTACTAAAAAGACTCAATCTGTTAGAACACTTGACTTATTAAAACATAATGTTACTAAAAAGACTCAATCTGTTAGAGCTCTTGTCTTATTAAAACATCATGTTACTAAAAAGACTCAATCTGTTAGAGCTCTTGTCTTATTAAAACATCATGTTACTAAAAAGACTCAATCTGTTAGAGCTCTTGTCTTATTAAAACATCATGTTACTAAAAAGACTCAATCTGTTAGAGCTCTTGTCTTATTAAAACATCATGTTACTAAAAAGGCTCAATCTGTTAGAACACTTGACTTATTAAAACATCATGTTACTAAAAAGACTCAATCTGTTAGAGCTCTTGTCT
Organism: Mantis religiosa; assembly: GCA_030765055.1. Classification (NCBI taxonomy): domain Eukaryota; kingdom Metazoa; phylum Arthropoda; class Insecta; order Mantodea; family Mantidae; genus Mantis; species Mantis religiosa. The sequence continues at coordinate 189,898,597 of CM060957.1, read as the reverse complement.
TATTAAAACATCATGTTACTAAAAAGGCTCAATCTGTTAGAGCTCTTGTCTTATTAAAACATCATGTTACTAAAAAGACTCAATCTGTTAGAACTCTTGTCTTATTAAAACATCATGTTACTAAAAAGGCTCAATCTGTTAGAGCTCTTGACTTATTAAAACATCATGTTACTAAAAAGACTCAATCTGTTAGAACACTTGTCTTATTAAAACATCATGTTACTAAAAAGACTCAATCTGTTAGAACACTTGACTTATTAAAACATCATGTTACTAAAAAGACTCAATCTGTTAGAACACTTGACTTATTAAAACATCATGTTACTAAAAAGACTCAATCTGTTAGAGCTCTTGTCTTATTAAAACATCATGTTACTAAAAAGACTCAATCTGTTAGAACACTTGTCTTATGAAAACATCATGTTACTAAAAAGACTCAATCTGTTAGAACACTTGACTTATTAAAACATCATGTTACTAAAAAGACTCAATCTGTTAGAGCTCTTGTCTTATTAAAACATCATGTTACTAAAAAGACTCAATCTGTTAGAACACTTGTCTTATGAAAACATCATGTTACAAAAAAGACTCAATCTGTTAGAGCTCTTGTCTTATTAAAACATCGTGTTACTAAAAAGACTCAATCTGTTAGAGCTCTTGTCTTATTAAAACATCATGTTACTAAAAAGACTCAATCTGTTAGAACACTTGACTTATTAAAACATCATGTTACTAAAAAGACTCAATCTGTTAGAGCACTTGTCTTATTAAAACATCATGTTACTAAAAAGACTCAATCTGTTAGAACACTTGTCTTATTAAAACATCATGTTACTAAAAAGACTCAATCTGTTAGAGCTCTTGTCTTACTAAAACATCGTGTTACTAAAAAGACTCAATCTGTTAGAACACTTGACTTATTAAAACATCATGTTACTAAAAAGACTCAATCTGTTAGAGCACTTGTCTTATTAAAACATCATGTTACTAAAAAGACTCAATCTGTTAGAACACTTGACTTATTAAAACATCATGTTACTAAAAAGACTCAATCTGTTAGAACACTTGACTTATTAAAACATCATGTTACTAAAAAGACTCAATCTGTTAGAACACTTGTCTTATTAAAACATCATGTTACTAAAAAGACTCAATCTGTTAGAGCTCTTGTCTTATTAAAACATCGTGTTACTAAAAAGACTCAATCTGTTAGAGCTCTTGACTTATTAAAACATCGTGTTACTAAAAAGACTCAATCTGTTAGAACACTTGTCTTATTAAAACATCATGTTACTAAAAAGACTCAATCTGTTAGAACACTTGACTTATTAAAACATCATGTTACTAAAAAGACTCAATCTGTTAGAACACTTGTCTTATTAAAACATCATGTTACTAAAAAGACTCAATCTGTTAGAGCTCTTGTCTTATTAAAACATCGTGTTACTAAAAAGACTCAATCTGTTAGAGCTCTTGTCTTATTAAAACATCATGTTACTAAAAAGACTCAATCTGTTAGAGCTCTTGACTTATTAAAACATCATGTTACTAAAAAGACTCAATCTGTTAGAACACTTGACTTATTAAAACATCGTGTTACTAAAAAGACTCAATCTGTTAGAGCTCTTGTCTTATTAAAACATCATGTTACTAAAAAGACTCAATCTTTTAGAACACTTGTCTTATTAAAACATCATGTTACTAAAAAGACTCAATCTGTTAGAACACTTGACTTATTAAAACATCATGTTACTAAAAAGACTCAATCTGTTAGAACACTTGTCTTATTAAAACATCATGTTACTAAAAAGACTCAATCTGTTAGAGCTCTTGACTTATTAAAACATCATGTTACTAAAAAGACTCAATCTGTTAGAACACTTGTCTTATTAAAACATCATGTTACTAAAAAGACTCAATCTGTTAGAGCTCTTGTCTTATTAAAACATCATGTTACTAAAAAGACTCAATCTTTTAGAACACTTGTCTTATTAAAACATCATGTTACTAAAAAGGCTCAATCTGTTAGAACTCTTGTCTTATTAAAACATCATGTTACTAAAAAGACTCAATCTGTTAGAGCTCTTGTCTTATTAAAACATCATGTTACTAAAAAGACTCAATCTGTTAGAACACTTGTCTTATTAAAACATCATGTTACTAAAAAGACTCAATCTGTTAGAACACTTGACTTGTTAAAACATCATGTTACTAAAAAGACTCAATCTGTTAGAACACTTGACTTATTAAAACATCATGTTACTAAAAAGACTCAATCTGTTAGAACACTTGACTTGTTAAAACATCATGTTACTAAAAAGACTCAATCTGTTAGAACACTTGTCTTATTAAAACATCATGTTACTAAAAAGACTCAATCTGTTAGAACACTTGACTTATTAAAACATCATGTTACTAAAAAGACTCAATCTGTTAGAGCTCTTGACTTATTAAAACATCATGTTACTAAAAAGACTCAATCTGTTAGAGCTCTTGTCTTATTAAAACATCATGTTACTAAAAAGACTCAATCTGTTAGAACTCTTGTCTTATTAAAACATCATGTTACTAAAAAGACTCAATCTGTTAGAACACTTGTCTTATTAAAACATCATGTTACTAAAAAGACTCAATCTGTTAGAACACTTGACTTGTTAAAACATCATGTTACTAAAAAGACTCAATCTGTTAGAACACTTGTCTTATTAAAACATCATGTTACTAAAAAGACTCAATCTGTTAGAACACTTGACTTATTAAAACATCGTGTTACTAAAAAGACTCAATCTGTTAGAACACTTGTCTTATTAAAACCTCATGTTACTAAAAAGACTCAATCTGTTAGAACACTTGTCTTATTAAAACATCATGTTACTAAAAAGACTCAATCTGTTACAACACTTGACTTATTAAAACATCATGTTACTAAAAAGACTCAATCTGTTAGAGCTCTTGACTTATTAAAACATCATGTTACTAAAAAGACTCAATCTGTTAGAACACTTGACTTATTAAAACATCGTGTTACTAAAAAGACTCAATCTGTTAGAGCTCTTGACTTATTAAAACATCATGTTACTAAAAAGACTCAATCTGTTAGAACTCTTGACTTATTAAAACATCGTGTTACTAAAAAGGCTCAATCTGTTAGAGCTCTTGTCTTATTAAAACATCATGTTACTAAAAAGACTCAATCTGTTAGAACACTTGACTTATTAAAACATCATGTTACTAAAAAGACTCAATCTGTTAGAACTCTTGTCTTATTAAAACATCATGTTACTAAAAAGACTCAATCTGTTAGAGCTCTTGTCTTATTAAAACATCGTGTTACTAAAAAGACTCAATCTGTTAGAGCTCTTGACTTATTAAAACATCGTGTTACTAAAAAGGCTCAATCTGTTAGAGCTCTTGTCTTATTAAAACATCATGTTACTAAAAAGACTCAATCTGTTAGAACACTTGTCTTATTAAAACATCATGTTACTAAAAAGACTCAATCTGTTAGAACACTTGACTTATTAAAACATCATGTTACTAAAAAGACTCAATCTGTTAGAACTCTTGACTTATTAAAACATCGTGTTACTAAAAAGACTCAATCTGTTAGAGCTCTTGACTTATTAAAACATCATGTTACTAAAAAGACTCAATCTGTTAGAACACTTGACTTATTAAAACATCATGTTACTAAAAAGACTCAATCTGTTAGAACACTTGACTTATTAAAACATCATGTTACTAAAAAGACTCAATCTGTTAGAACACTTGACTTATTAAAACATCATGTTACTAAAAAGACTCAATCTGTTAGAACACTTGTCTTATTAAAACATCATGTTACTAAAAAGACTCAATCTGTTAGAACACTTGACTTATTAAAACATCATGTTACTAAAAAGACTCAATCTGTTAGAACACTTGTCTTATTAAAACATCATGTTACTAAAAAGACTCAATCTGTTAGAGCTCTTGACTTATTAAAACATCATGTTACTAAAAAGACTCAATCTGTTAGAACTCTTGACTTAATAAAACATCGTGTTACTAAAAAGACTCAATCTGTTAGAACACTTGACTTATTAAAACATCATGTTACTAAAAAGACTCAATCTGTTAGAACACTTGACTTATTAAAACATCATGTTACTAAAAAGACTCAATCTGTTAGAGCTCTTGTCTTATTAAAACATCATGTTACTAAAAAGGCTCAATCTGTTAGAGCTCTTGTCTTATTAAAACATCATGTTACTAAAAAGACTCAATCTGTTAGAACACTTGTCTTATTAAAACATCATGTTACTAAAAAGACTCAATCTGTTAGAACACTTGTCTTATTAAAACATCATGTTACTAAAAAGGCTCAATCTGTTAGAGCTCTTGTCTTATTAAAACATCATGTTACTAAAAAGACTCAATCTGTTAGAGCTCTTGTCTTATTAAAACATCATGTTACTAAAAAGACTCAATCTGTTAGAGCTCTTGTCTTATTAAAACATCATGTTACTAAAAAGACTCAATCTGTTAGAGCTCTTGTCTTATTAAAACATCATGTTACTAAAAAGGCTCAATCTGTTAGAACACTTGTCTTATTAAAACATCATGTTACTAAAAAGGCTCAATCTGTTAGAGCTCTTGTCTTATTAAAACATCGTGTTACTAAAAAGACTCAATCTGTTAGAACACTTGACTTATTAAAACATCATGTTACTAAAAAGACTCAATCTGTTAGAACACTTGTCTTATTAAAACATCATGTTACTAAAAAGACTCAATCTGTTAGAGCTCTTGTCTTATTAAAACATCATGTTACTAAAAAGACTCAATCTGTTAGAGCTCTTGTCTTATTAAAACATCATGTTACTAAAAAGGCTCAATCTGTTAGAGCTCTTGTCTTATTAAAACATCATGTTACTAAAAAGACTCAATCTGTTAGAGCTCTTGTCTTATTAAAACATCATGTTACTAAAAAGACTCAATCTGTTAGAGCTCTTGTCTTATTAAAACATCATGTTACTAAAAAGGCTCAATCTGTTAGAGCTCTTGACTTATTAAAACATCATGTTACTAATAAGACTCAATCTGTTAGAGCTCTTGACTTATTAAAACATCATGTTACTAAAAAGACTCAATCTGTTAGAACACTTGACTTATTAAAACATCATGTTACTAAAAAGACTCAATCTGTTAGAGCTCTTGACTTATTAAAACATCATGTTACTAAAAAGACTCAATCTGTTAGAGCTCTTGACTTATTAAAACATCATGTTACTAAAAAGACTCAATCTGTTAGAGCTCTTGACTTATTAAAACATCATGTTACTAAAAAGGCTCAATCTGTTAGAACACTTGTCTTATTAAAACATCATGTTACTAAAAAGACTCAATCTGTTAGAGCTCTTGACTTATTAAAACATCATGTTACTAAAAAGGCTCAATCTGTTAGAACACTTGACTTATTAAAACATCATGTTACTAAAAAGACTCAATCTGTTAGAGCTCTTGTCTTATTAAAACATCGTGTTACTAAAAAGACTCAATCTGTTAGAACACTTGACTTATTAAAACATCGTGTTACTAAAAAGACTCAATCTGTTAGAACACTTGTCTTATTAAAACATCATGTTACTAAAAAGACTCAATCTGTTAGAACACTTGTCTTATTAAAACATCATGTAACTAAAAAGACTCAATCTGTTAGAGCTCTTGACTTATTAAAACATCATGTAACTAAAAAGACTCAATCTGTTAGAACACTTGACTTATTAAAACATCATGTTACTAAAAAGACTCAATCTGTTAGAACACTTGACTTATTAAAACATCGTGTTACTAAAAAGACTCAATCTGTTAGAACACTTGTCTTATTAAAACATCATGTTACTAAAAAGACTCAATCTGTTAGAACACTTGACTTATTAAAACATCATGTTACTAAAAAGACTCAATCTGTTAGAACACTTGACTTATTAAAACATCATGTTACTAAAAAGACTCAATCTGTTAGAACACTTGTCTTATTAAAACATCATGTTACTAAAAAGACTCAATCTGTTAGAACACTTGTCTTATTAAAACATCATGTTACTAAAAAGACTCAATCTGTTAGAACTCTTGACTTATTAAAACATCGTGTTACTAAAAAGACTCAATCTGTTAGAACACTTGTCTTATTAAAACATCATGTTACTAAAAAGACTCAATCTGTTAGAACACTTGACTTATTAAAACATCATGTTACTAAAAAGACTCAATCTGTTAGAACACTTGTCTTATTAAAACATCATGTTACTAAAAAGACTCAATCTGTTAGAGCTCTTGACTTATTAAAACATCATGTTACTAAAAAGACTCAATCTGTTAGAACACTTGTCTTATTAAAACATCATGTTACTAAAAAGGCTCAATCTGTTAGAGCTCTTGTCTTATTAAAACATCATGTTACTAAAAAGACTCAATCTGTTAGAGCTCTTGTCTTATTAAAACATCGTGTTACTAAAAAGACTCAATCTGTTAGAGCTCTTGACTTATTAAAACATCATGTTACTAAAAAGACTCAATCTGTTAGAGCTCTTGACTTATTAAAACATCATGTTACTAAAAAGACTCAATCTGTTAGAACACTTGTCTTATTAAAACATCATGTTACTAAAAAGGCTCAATCTGTTAGAGCTCTTGTCTTATTAAAACATCATGTTACTAAAAAGACTCAATCTGTTAGAACACTTGTCTTATTAAAACATCATGTTACTAAAAAGACTCAATCTGTTAGAACACTTGACTTATTAAAACATCATGTTACTAAAAAGACTCAATCTGTTAGAGCTCTTGTCTTATTAAAACATCATGTTACTAAAAAGACTCAATCTGTTAGAACACTTGTCTTATTAAAACATCATGTTACTAAAAAGACTCAATCTGTTAGAACACTTGTCTTATTAAAACATCATGTTACTAAAAAGACTCAATCTGTTAGAACACTTGTCTTATTAAAACATCATGTTACTAAAAAGACTCAATCTGTTAGAACACTTGACTTATTAAAACATCATGTTACTAAAAAGACTCAATCTGTTAGAGCTCTTGTCTTATTAAAACATCATGTTACTAAAAAGACTCAATCTGTTAGAGCTCTTGACTTATTAAAACATCATGTTACTAAAAAGACTCAATCTGTTAGAACACTTGACTTATTAAAACATCATGTTACTAAAAAGACTCAATCTGTTAGAACACTTGTCTTATTAAAACATCATGTTACTAAAAACACTCAATCTGTTAGAACACTTGTCTTATTAAAACATCATGTTACTAAAAAGACTCAATCTGTTAGAACACTTGTCTTATTAAAACATCATGTTACTAAAAAGACTCAATCTGTTAGAACACTTGTCTTATTAAAACATCATGTTACTAAAAAGGCTCAATCTGTTAGAGCTCTTGTCTTATTAAAACATCATGTTACTAAAAAGACTCAATCTGTTAGAGCTCTTGTCTTATTAAAACATCATGTTACTAAAAAGACTCAATCTGTTAGAGCTCTTGACTTATTAAAACATCATGTTACTAAAAAGACTCAATCTGTTAGAGCACTTGTCTTATTAAAACATCATGTTACTAAAAAGGCTCAATCTGTTAGAGCTCTTGACTTATTAAAACATCATGTTACTAAAAAGACTCAATCTGTTAGAGCACTTGTCTTATTAAAACATCATGTTACTAAAAAGACTCAATCTGTTAGAACACTTGTCTTATTAAAACATCATGTTACTAAAAAGGCTCAATCTGTTAGAACACTTGTCTTATTAAAACATCATGTTACTAAAAAGACTCAATCTGTTAGAGCTCTTGACTTATTAAAACATCATGTTACTAAAAAGACTCAATCTGTTAGAGCACTTGTCTTATTAAAACATCATGTTACTAAAAAGACTCAATCTGTTAGAACACTTGACTTATTAAAACATCATGTTACTAAAAAGACTCAATCTGTTAGAGCTCTTGTCTTATTAAAACATCGTGTTACTAAAAAGACTCAATCTGTTAGAACACTTGTCTTATTAAAACATCGTGTTACTAAAAAGACTCAATCTGTTAGAACACTTGTCTTATTAAAACATCATGTTACTAAAAAGACTCAATCTGTTAGAACACTTGACTTATTAAAACATCATGTTACTAAAAAGACTCAATGTGTTAGAACACTTGACTTATTAAAACATCATGTTACTAAAAAGACTCAATCTGTTAGAACACTTGTCTTATTAAAACATCATGTTACTAAAAAGACTCAATCTGTTAGAGCTCTTGACTTATTAAAACATCATGTTACTAAAAAGACTCAATCTGTTAGAACACTTGTCTTATTAAAACATCATGTTACTAAAAAGACTCAATCTGTTAGAACACTTGACTTATTAAAACATCATGTTACTAAAAAGACTCAATGTGTTAGAACACTTGACTTATTAAAACATCATGTTACTAAAAAGACTCAATCTGTTAGAACACTTGTCTTATTAAAACATCATGTTACTAAAAAGACTCAATCTGTTAGAGCTCTTGACTTATTAAAACATCATGTTACTAAAAAGACTCAATCTGTTAGAGCTCTTGTCTTATTAAAACATCATGTTACTAAAAAGACTCAATCTGTTAGAGCTCTTGACTTATTAAAACATCATTTTACTAAAAAGACTCAATCTGTTAGAGCTCTTGACTTATTAAAACATCATGTTACTAAAAAGACTCAATCTGTTAGAGCTCTTGACTTATTAAAACATCATGTTACTAAAAAGACTCAATCTGTTAGAGCTCTTGACTTATTAAAACATCATGTTACTAAAAAGGCTCAATCTGTTAGAACACTTGTCTTATTAAAACATCATGTTACTAAAAAGACTCAATCTGTTAGAACACTTGACTTATTAAAACATCATGTTACTAAAAAGACTCAATCTGTTAGAACACTTGTCTTATTAAAACATCATGTTACTAAAAAGACTCAATCTGTTAGAACACTTGACTTATTAAAACATCATGTTACTAAAAAGACTCAATCTGTTAGAACACTTGTCTTATTAAAACATCATGTTACTAAAAAGACTCAATCTGTTAGAACACTTGTCTTATTAAAACATCGTGTTACTAAAAAGACTCAATCTGTTAGAACACTTGACTTATTAAAACATCATGTTACTAAAAAGACTCAATCTGTTAGAACACTTGACTTATTAAAACACCATGTTACTAAAAAGACTAAATCTGTTAGAACACTTGACTTATTAAAACATCATGTTACTAAAAAGACTCAATCTGTTAGAACACTTGTCTTATTAAAACATCATGTTACTAAAAAGACTCAATCTGTTAGAACACTTGACTTATTAAAACATCATGTTACTAAAAAGACTCAATCTGTTAGAACACTTGTCTTATTAAAACATCATGTTACTAAAAAGACTCAATCTGTTAGAACACTTGTCTTATTAAAACATCGTGTTACTAAAAAGACTCAATCTGTTAGAACACTTGACTTATTAAAACATCATGTTACCAAAAAGACTCAATCTGTTAGAACACTTGTCTTATTAAAACATCATGTTACTAAAAAGACTCAATCTGTTAGAGCTCTTGTCTTATTAAAACATCATGTTACTAAAAAGACTCAATCTGTTAGAGCTCTTGACTTATTAAGACATCATGTTACTAAAAAGACTCAATCTGTTAGAACACTTGACTTATTAAAACATCGTGTTACTAAAAAGACTCAATCTGTTAGAGCTCTTGACTTATTAAAACATCATGTTACTAAAAAGACTCAATCTGTTAAAACACTTGACTTATTAAAACATCATGTTACTAAAAAGACTCAATCTGTTAGAACACTTGACTTATTAAAACATCATGTTACTAAAAAGACTCAATCTGTTAGAACATTTGACTTATTAAAACACCATGTTACTAAAAAGACTCAATCTGTTAGAACACTTGACTTATTAAAACATCATGTTACTAAAAAGACTCAATCTGTTAGAACACTTGACTTATTAAGACATCGTGTTACTAAAAAGACTCAATCTGTTAGAACACTTGACTTATTAAAACATTGTGTTACTAAAAAGACTCAATCTGTTAGAACACTTGTCTTATTAAAACATCATGTTACTAAAAAGACTCAATCTGTTAGAACACTTGACTTATTAAAACATCATGTTACTAAAAAGACTCAATCTGTTAGAACACTTGTCTTATTAAAACATCATGTTACTAAAAAGACTCAATCTGTTAGAACACTTGACTTATTAAAACATCGTGTTACTAAAAAGACTCAATCTGTTAGAACACTTGTCTTATTAAAACATCATGTTACTAAAAAGACTCAATCTGTTAGAGCTCTTGACTTATTAAAACATCGTGTTACTAAAAAGACTCAATCTGTTAGAACACTTGACTTATTAACACATCATGTTACTAAAAACACTCAATCTGTTACAACACTTGACTTATTAAAACATCATGTTACTAAGAAGAGTCAATCTGTTAGAACACTTGTCTTATTAAAACATCATGTTACTAAAAAGACTCAATCTGTTAGAGCTCTTGTCTTATTAAAACATCATGTTACTAAAAAGACTCAATCTGTTAGAACACTTGTCTTATTAAAACATCATGTTACTAAAAAGACTCAATCTGTTAGAACACTTGACTTATTAAAACATCATGTTACTAAAAAGACTCAATCTGTTAGATCACTTGTCTTATTAAAACATCATGTTACTAAAAAGACTCAATCTGTTAGAGCACTTGACTTATTAAAACATCATGTTACTAAAAAGACTCAATCTGTTAGAACGCTTGTCTTATTAAAACATCATGTTACTAAAAAGACTCAATCTGTTAGAACACTTGACTAATTAAAACATCATGTTACTAAAAAGACTCAATCTGTTACAACACTTGTCTTATTAAAACATCATGTTACTAAAAAGACTCAATCTGTTAGAACACTTGTCTTATTAAAACATCATGTTACTAAAAAGACCCAATCTGTTAGAACACTTGTCTTATTAAAACATCATGTTACTAAAAAGACTCAATCTGTTAGAACACTTGTCTTATTAAAACATCATGTTACTAAAAAGACTAAATCTGTTAGAGCTCTTGTCTTATTAAAACATCATGTTACTAAAAAGACCCAATCTGTTAGAACACTTGTCTTATTAAAACATCATGTTACTAAAAAGACTCAATCTGTTAGAACACTTGACTTATTAAAACATCATGTTACTAAAAAGACTCAATCTGTTACAACACTTGTCTTATTAAAACATCATGTTACTAAAAAGACTCAATCTGTTAGAACACTTGACTTATTAAAACATCATGTTACTAAAAAGACTCAATCTGTTAGAACACTTGACTTATTAAAACATCATGTTACTAAAAAGACTCAATCTGTTAGAACACTTGACTTATTAAAACATCATGTTACTAAAAAGACTCAATCTGTTAGAGCTCTTGACTTATTAAAACATCATGTTACTAAAAAGACTCAATCTGTTAGAACACTTGACTTATTAAAACATCATGTTACTAAAAAGACTCAATCTGTTAGAGCTCTTGACTTATTAAAACATCATGTTACTAAAAAGACTCAATCTGTTAGAACACTTGTCTTATTAAAACATCATGTTACTAAAAAGACTCCATCTGTTAGAACACTTGTCTTATTAAAACATCGTGTTACTAAAAAGACTCAATCTGTTAGAACACTTGACTTATTAAAACATCATGTTACTAAAAAGACTCCATCTGTTAGAACACTTGTCTTATTAAAACATCATGTTACTAAAAAGACTCAATCTGTTACAGCTCTTGTCTTATTAAAACATCATGTTACTAAAAAGACTCCATCTGTTAGAACACTTGTCTTATTAAAACATCGTGTTACTAAAAAGACTCAATCTGTTAGAGCTCTTGTCTTATTAAAACATCATGTTACTAAAAAGACTCAAGCTGTTAGAACACTTGACTTATTAAAACATCATGTTACTAAAAAGACTCAATCTGTTAGAACACTTGTCTTATTAAAACATCATGTTACTAAAAAGACTCAATCTGTTAGAGCTCTTGTCTTATTAAAACATCATGTTACTAAAAAGACTCAATCTGTTAGAACACTTGTCTTATTAAAACATCGTGTTACTAAAAAGACTCAATCTGTTAGAGCTCTTGTCTTATTAAAACATCATGTTACTAAAAAGACTCAATCTGTTAGAACACTTGACTTATTAAAACATCATGTTACTAAAAAGGCTCAATCTGTTAGAGCTCTTGTCTTATTAAAACATCATGTTACTAAAAAGACTCAATCTGTTAGAACACTTGTCTTATTAAAACATCGTGTTACTAAAAAGACTCAATCTGTTAGAGCTCTTGTCTTATTAAAACATCATGTTACTAAAAAGGCTCAATCTGTTAGAGCTCTTGTCTTATTAAAACATCATGTTACTAAAAAGACTCAATCTGTTAGAGCTCTTGACTTATTAAAACATCATGTTACTAAAAAGACTCAATCTGTTAGAACACTTGACTTATTAAAACATCATGTTACTAAAAAGACTCAATCTGTTAGAACACTTGTCTTATTAAAACATCGTGTTACTAAAAAGACTCAATCTGTTAGAACACTTGACTTATTAAACATCGTGTTGCTAAAAAGACTCAATCTGTTAGAACACTTGACTTATTAAAACATCATGTTACTAAAAAGACTCAATCTGTTAGAACACTTGTCTTATTAAAACATCGTGTTACTAAAAAGACTCAATCTGTTAGAACACTTGTCTTATTAAAACATCATGTTACTAAAAAGACTCAATCTGTTAGAACACTTGTCTTATTAAAACATCATGTTACTAAAAAGACTCAATCTGTTAGAACACTTGACTTATTAAAACATCGTGTTACTAAAAAGACTCAATCTGTTAGAACACTTGACTTATTAAAACATCGTGTTACTAAAAAGACTCAATCTGTTAGAACACTTGTCTTATTAAAACATCATGTTACTAAAAAGACTCAATCTGTTAGAACACTTGACTTATTAAAACATCGTGTTACTAAAAAGACTCAATCTGTTAGAGCTCTTGTCTTATTAAAACATCGTGTTACTAAAAAGTCTCAATCTGTTAGAACACTTGACTTATTAAAACATCATGTTACTAAAAAGACTCAAGCTGTTAGAACACTTGTCTTATTAAAACATCATGTTACTAAAAAGACTCAATCTGTTAGAACACTTGTCTTATTAAAACATCATGTTACTAAAAAGACTCAATCTGTTAGAGCTCTTGACTTATTAAAACATCATGTTACTAAAAAGACTCAATCTGTTAGAACACTTGACTTATTAAAACATCATGTTACTAAAAAGACTCAATCTGTTAGAACACTTGACTTATTAAAACATCATGTTACTAAAAAGACTCAATCTGTTAGAACACTTGACTTATTAAAACATCATGTTACTAAAAAGACTCAATCTGTTAGAACACTTGACTTATTAAACATCGTGTTACTAAAAAGACTCAATCTGTTAGAACACTTGACTTATTAAAACATCATGTTACTAAAAAGACTCAATCTGTTAGAACACTTGACTTATTAAAACATCGTGTTACTAAAAAGACTCAATCTGTTAGAACACTTGACTTATTAAAACATCATGTTACTAAAAAGACTCAATCTGTTAGAACACTTGTCTTATTAAAACATCATGTTACTAAAAAGACTCAATCTGTTAGAACACTTGACTTATTAAAACATCGTGTTACTAAAAAGACTCAATCTGTTAGAGCTCTTGTCTTATTAAAACATCGTGTTACTAAAAAGTCTCAATCTGTTAGAACACTTGACTTATTAAAACATCATGTTACTAAAAAGACTCAAGCTGTTAGAACACTTGTCTTATTAAAACATCATGTTACTAAAAAGACTCAATCTGTTAGAACACTTGTCTTATTAAAACATCATGTTACTAAAAAGACTCAATCTGTTAGAGCTCTTGACTTATTAAAACATCATGTTACTAAAAAGACTCAATCTGTTAGAACACTTGACTTATTAAAACATCATGTTACTAAAAAGACTCAATCTGTTAGAACACTTGACTTATTAAAACATCATGTTACTAAAAAGACTCAATCTGTTAGAACACTTGACTTATTAAAACATCATGTTACTAAAAAGACTCAATCTGTTAGAAAACTTGACTTATTAAACATCGTGTTACTAAAAAGACTCAATCTGTTAGAACACTTGACTTATTAAAACATCGTGTTACTAAAAAGACTCAATCTGTTAGAGCTCTTGACTTATTAAAACATCATGTTACTAAAAAGACTCAATCTGTTAGAACACTTGTCTTATTAAAACATCGTGTTACTAAAAAGACTCAATCTGTTAGAACACTTGACTTATTAAACATCGTGTTACTAAAAAGACTCAATCTGTTAGAACACTTGACTTATTAAAACATCATGTTACTAAAAAGACTCAATCTGTTAGAACACTTGTCGTATTAAAACATCATGTTACTAAAAAGACTCAATCTGTTAGAACACTTGACTTATTAAAAATATCGTGTTACTAAAAAGACTCAATCTGTTAGAACACTTGACTTATTAAAACATCATGTTACTAAAAAGAATCAATCTGTTAGAACACTTGACTTATTAAAACATCATGTTACTAAAAAGACTCAATCTGTTAGAACACTTGTCTTATTAAAACATCGTGTTACTAAAAAGACTCAATCTGTTAGAACACTTGACTTATTAAAACATCATGTTACTAAAAAGACTCAATCTGTTAGAACACTTGTCTTATTAAAACATCATGTTACTAAAAAGACTCAATCTGTTAGAACACTTGTCTTATTAAAAATATCGTGTTACTAAAAAGACTCAATCTGTTAGAACACTTGACTTATTAAAACATCGTGTTACTAAAAAGACTCAATCTGTTAGAACACTTGTCTTATTAAAACATCATGTTACTAAAAAGTCTCAATCTGTTAGAACACTTGTCTTACTAAAAATATCGTGTTACTAAAAAGACTCAATCTGTTAGAACACTTGACTTATTAAAACATCGTGTTACTAAAAAGACTCAATCTGTTAGAACACTTGTCTTATTAAAACATCATGTTACTAAAAAGACTCAATCTGTTAGAACACTTGACTTACTAAAACATCATGTTACTAAAATGACTCAATCTGTTAGAGCTCTTGACTTATTAAAACATCATGTTACTAAAAAGACTCAAGCTGTTAGAACTCTTGTCTTATTAAAACATCATGTTACTAAAAAGACTCAATCTGTTAGAGCTCTTGACTTATTAAAACATCATGTTACTAAAAAGACTCAATCTGTTAGAGCTCTTGTCTTATTAAAACATCATGTTACTAAAAAGACTCAATCTGTTAGAACACTTGACTTATTAAAACATCGTGTTACTAAAAAGACTCAATCTGTTAGAACACTTGTCTTATTAAAACATCATGTTACTAAAAAGACTCAATCTGTTAGAACACTTGACTTATTAAAACATCATGTTACTAAAAAGACTCAATCTGTTAGAGCTCTTGACTTATTAAAACATCATGTTACTAAAAAGACTCAATCTGTTAGAACACTTGTCTTATTAAAACATCATGTTACTAAAAAGACTCAATCTGTTAGAACACTTGTCTTATTAAAACATCGTGTTACTAAAAAGACTCAATCTGTTAGAACACTTGACTTATTAAAACATCATGTTACTAAAAAGACTCAATCTGTTAGAGCTCTTGACTTATTAAAACATCATGTTACTAAAAAGACTCAATCTGTTAGAACACTTGACTTATTAAAACATCATGTTACTAAAAAGACTCAATCTGTTAGAACACTTGTCTTATTAAAACATCGTGTTACTAAAAAGACTCAATCTGTTAGAACACTTGACTTATTAAAACATCATGTTACTAAAAAGACTCAATCTGTTAGAACACTTGTCTTATTAAAACATCATGTTACTAAAAAGGCTCAATCTGTTAGAACACTTGTCTTATTAAAACATCGTGTTACTAAAAAGACTCAATCTGTTAGAACACTTGACTTATTAAAACATCATGTTACTAAAAAGTCTCAATCTGTTAGAACACTTGTCTTACTAAAAATATCGTGTTACTAAAAAGACTCAATCTGTTAGAACACTTGACTTATTAAAACATCATGTTACTAAAAAGACTCAATCTGTTAGAGCTCTTGACTTATTAAAACATCATGTTACTAAAAAGACTCAATCTGTTAGAGCTCTTGTCTTATTAAAACATCATGTTACTAAAAAGACTCAATCTGTTAGAACACTTGACTTATTAAAACATCGTGTTACTAAAAAGACTCAATCTGTTAGAACACTTGTCTTATTAAAACATCATGTTACTAAAAAGACTCAATCTGTTAGAACACTTGACTTATTAAAACATCATGTTACTAAAAAGACTCAATCTGTTAGAACACTTGTCTTATTAAAACATCGTGTTACTAAAAAGGCTCAATCTGTTAGAACACTTGACTTATTAAAACATCGTGTTACTAAAAAGACTCAATCTGTTAGAGCTCTTGTCTTATTAAAACATCATGTTACTAAAAAGACCCAATCTGTTAGAACACTTGTCTTATTAAAACATCATGTTACTAAAAAGACTCAATCTGTTAGAGCTCTTGACTTATTAAAACATCATGTTACTAAAAAGACTCAAGCTGTTAGAACACTTGTCTTATTAAAACATCATGTTACTAAAAAGACTCAATCTGTTAGAACACTTGTCTTATTAAAACATCATGTTACTAAAAAGACTCAATCTGTTAGAGCTCTTGTCTTATTAAAACATCGTGTTACTAAAAAGGCTCAATCTGTTAGAGCTCTTGTCTTATTAAAACATCATGTTACTAAAAAGACTCAATCTGTTAGAGCTCTTGACTTATTAAAACATCATGTTACTAAAAAGACTCAATCTGTTAGAGCTCTTGTCTTATTAAAACATCGTGTTACTAAAAAGGCTCAATCTGTTAGAGCTCTTGTCTTATTAAAACATCGTGTTACTAAAAAGGCTCAATCTGTTAGAGCTCTTGACTTATTAAAACATCATGTTACTAAAAAGACTCAATCTGTTAGAGCTCTTGTCTTATTAAAACATCATGTTACTAAAAAGACTCAATCTGTTAGAACACTTGTCTTATTAAAACATCATGTTACTAAAAAGACTCAATCTGTTAGAACACTTGACTTATTAAAACATCATGTTACTAAAAAGACTCAATCTGTTAGAACACTTGACTTATTAAAACATCATGTTACTAAAAAGACTCAATCTGTTAGAGCTCTTGTCTTATTAAAACATCGTGTTACTAAAAAGGCTCAATCTGTTAGAGCTCTTGTCTTATTAAAACATCGTGTTACTAAAAAGGCTCAATCTGTTAGAGCTCTTGACTTATTAAAACATCATGTTACTAAAAAGACTCAATCTGTTAGAGCTCTTGACTTATTAAAACATCATGTTACTAAAAAGACTCAAGCTGTTAGAACACTTGTCTTATTAAAACATCATGTTACTAAAAAGACTCAATCTGTTAGAGCTCTTGACTTATTAAAACATCATGTTACTAAAAAAACTCAATCTGTTAGAGCTCTTGACTTATTAAAACATCATGTTACTAAAAAGACTCACTCTGTTAGAACACTTGACTTATTAAAACATCATGTTACTAAAAAGACTCAATCTGTTAGAACACTTGACTTATTAAAACATCATGTTACTAAAAAGACTCAATCTGTTAGAGCTCTTGACTTATTAAAACATCATGTTACTAAAAAGACTCAATCTGTTAGAGCTCTTGACTTATTAAAACATCATGTTACTAAAAAGACTCAATCTGTTAGAGCTCTTGACTTATTAAAACATCATGTTACTAAAAAGACTCAATCTGTTAGAACCATTGACTTATTAAAACATCATGTTACTAAAAAGACTCAATCTGTTAGAACACTTGTCTTATTAAAACATCATGTTACTAAAAAGACTCAATCTGTTAGAACACTTGACTTATTAAAACATCATGTTACTAAAAAGACTCAATCTGTTAGAACACTTGTCTTATTAAAACATCATGTTACTAAAAAGACTCAATCTGTTAGAACACTTGTCTTATTAAAACATCGTGTTACTAAAAAGACTCAATCTGTTAGAACACTTGACTTATTAAAACATCATGTTACTAAAAAGACTCAATCTGTTAGAACACTTGTCTTATTAAAACATCATGTTACTAAAAAGACTCAATCTGTTAGAGCTCTTGACTTATTAAGACATCATGTTACTAAAAAGACTCAATCTGTTAGAACACTTGACTTATTAAAACATCGTGTTACTAAAAAGACTCAATCTGTTAGAGCTCTTGACTTATTAAAACATCATGTTACTAAAAAGACTCAATCTGTTAGAACAGTTGACTTATTAAAACATCGTGTTACTAAAAAGACTCAATCTGTTAGAACACTTGTCTTATTAAAACATCATGTTACTAAAAAGACTCAATCTGTTAGAACACTTGACTTATTAAAACATCGTGTTACTAAAAAGACTCAATCTGTTAGAACACTTGTCTTATTAAAACATCATGTTACTAAAAAGACTCAATCTGTTAGAACTCTTGACTTATTAAAACATCATGTTACTAAAAAGACTCAATCTGTTAGAACACTTGACTTATTAAAACATCATGTTACTAAAAAGACTCAATCTGTTAGAACACTTGACTTATTAAAACACCATGTTACTAAAAAGACTCAATCTGTTAGAACACTTGACTTATTAAGACATCGTGTTACTAAAAAGACTCAATCTGTTAGAACACTTGACTTATTAAAACATCGTGTTACTAAAAAGACTCAATCTGTTAGAACACTTGTCTTATTAAAACATCATGTTACTAAAAAGACTCAATCTGTTAGAACACTTGACTTATTAAAACATCATGTTACTAAAAAGACTCAATCTGTTAGAACACTTGTCTTATTAAAACATCATGTTACTAAAAAGACTCAATCTGTTAGAACACTTGACTTATTAAAACATCGTGTTACTAAAAAGACTCAATCTGTTAGAACACTTGTCTTATTAAAACACCATGTTACTAAAAAGACTCAATCTGTTAGAGCTCTTGTCTTATTAAAACATCATGTTACTAAAAAGACTCAATCTGTTAGAACACTTGTCTTATTAAAACATCATGTTACTAAAAAGACTCAATCTGTTAGAACACTTGACTTATTAAAACATCATGTTACTAAAAAGACTCAATCTGTTAGAACACTTGACTTATTAAAACATCGTGTTACTAAAAAGACTCAATCTGTTAGAACACTTGACTTATTAAAACATCATGTTACTAAAAAGACTCAATCTGTTAGAGCTCTTGACTTATTAAAACATCATGTTACTAAAAAGACTCAATCTGTTAGAGCTCTTGTCTTATTAAAACATCATGTTACTAAAAAGACTCTATCTGTTAGAGCTCTTGACTTATTAAAACATCATGTTACTAAAAAGACTCAATCTGTTAGAACACTTGACTTATTAAAACATCATGTTACTAAAAAGACTCAATCTGTTAGAACACTTGTCTTATTAAAACATCGTGTTACTAAAAAGACTCAATCTGTTAGAGCTCTTGTCTTATTAAAACATCGTGTTACTAAAAAGGCTCAATCTGTTAGAACACTTGTCTTATTAAAACATCATGTTACTAAAAAGACTCAATCTGTTAGAGCTCTTGTCTTATTAAAACATCGTGTTACTAAAAAGGCTCAATCTGTTAGAACACTTGTCTTATTAAAACATCATGTTACTAAAAAGACTCAATCTGTTAGAGCTCTTGACTTATTAAAACATCATGTTACTAAAAAGACTCAATCTGTTAGAACACTTGTCTTATTAAAACATCGTGTTACTAAAAAGACTCAATCTGTTAGAACACTTGTCTTATTAAAACATCATGTTACTAAAAAGACTCAATCTGTTAGAGCTCTTGTCTTATTAAAACATCATGTTACTAAAAAGACTCAATCTGTTAGAGCTCTTGTCTTATTAAAACATCGTGTTACTAAAAAGGCTCAATCTGTTAGAACACTTGTCTTATTAAAACATCGTGTTACTAAAAAGACTCAATCTGTTAGAGCTCTTGTCTTATTAAAACATCATGTTACTAAAAAGACTCAATCTGTTAGAGCTCTTGTCTTATTAAAACATCGTGTTACTAAAAAGGCTCAATCTGTTAGAACACTTGTCTTATTAAAACATCATGTTACTAAAAAGACTCAATCTGTTAGAGCTCTTGTCTTATTAAAACATCGTGTTACTAAAAAGGCTCAATCTGTTAGAACACTTGTCTTATTAAAACATCATGTTACTAAAAAGACTCAATCTGTTAGAGCTCTTGACTTATTAAAACATCATGTTACTAAAAAGACTCAATCTGTTAGAACACTTGTCTTATTAAAACATCATGTTACTAAAAAGGCTCAATCTGTTAGAACACTTGACTTATTAAAACATCGTGTTACTAAAAAGACTCAATCTGTTAGAGCTCTTGTCTTATTAAAACATCGTGTTACTAAAAAGGCTCAATCTGTTAGAGCTCTTGACTTATTAAAACATCATGTTACTAAAAAGACTCAATCTGTTAGAGCTCTTGACTTATTAAAACATCATGTTACTAAAAAGACTCAAGCTGTTAGAACACTTGTCTTATTAAAACATCATGTTACTAAAAAGACTCAATCTGTTAGAGCTCTTGACTTATTAAAACATCATGTTACTAAAAAAACTCAATCTGTTAGAGCTCTTGACTTATTAAAACATCATGTTACTAAAAAGACTCACTCTGTTAGAACACTTGACTTATTAAAACATCATGTTACTAAAAAGACTCAATCTGTTAGAACACTTGACTTATTAAAACATCATGTTACTAAAAAGACTCAATCTGTTAGAGCTCTTGACTTATTAAAACATCATGTTACTAAAAAGACTCAATCTGTTAGAGCTCTTGACTTATTAAAACATCATGTTACTAAAAAGACTCAATCTGTTAGAACACTTGTGTTATTAAAACATCATGTTACTAAAAAGACTCAATCTGTTAGAACACTTGACTTATTAAAACATCATGTTACTAAAAAGACTCAAGCTGTTAGAACACTTGTCTTATTAAAACATCATGTTACTAAAAAGACTCACTCTGTTAGAACACTTGACTTATTAAAACATCATGTTACTAAAAAGACTCAATCTGTTAGAACACTTGACTTATTAAAACATCATGTTACTAAAAAGACTCAATCTGTTAGAACACTTGTCTTATTAAAACATCATGTTACTAAAAAGACTCAATCTGTTAGAGCTCTTGACTTATTAAAACATCATGTTACTAAAAAGACTCAATCTGTTAGAACCATTGACTTATTAAAACATCATGTTACTAAAAAGACTCAATCTGTTAGAACACTTGTGTTATTAAAACATCATGTTACTAAAAAGACTCAATCTGTTAGAACACTTGACTTATTAAAACATCATGTTACTAAAAAGACTCAATCTGTTAGAACACTTGTCTTATTAAAACATCATGTTACTAAAAAGACTCAATCTGTTAGAACACTTGTCTTATTAAAACATCGTGTTACTAAAAAGACTCAATCTGTTAGAACACTTGACTTATTAAAACATCATGTTACTAAAAAGACTCAATCTGTTAGAACACTTGTCTTATTAAAACATCATGTTACTAAAAAGACTCAATCTGTTAGAGCTCTTGACTTATTAAGACATCATGTTACTAAAAAGACTCAATCTGTTAGAACACTTGACTTATTAAAACATCGTGTTACTAAAAAGACTCAATCTGTTAGAGCTCTTGACTTATTAAAACATCATGTTACTAAAAAGACTCAATCTGTTAAAACACTTGACTTATTGAAACATCATGTTACTAAAAAGACTCAATCTGTTAGAACACTTGACTTATTAAAACATCATGTTACTAAAAAGACTCAATCTGTTAGAACACTTGACTTATTAAAACACCATGTTACTAAAAAGACTCAATCTGTTAGAACACTTGTCTTATTAAAACATCATGTTACTAAAAAGACTCAATCTGTTAGAACACTTGACTTATTAAGACATCGTGTTACTAAAAAGACTCAATCTGTTAGAACACTTGACTTATTAAAACATCGTGTTACTAAAAAGACTCAATCTGTTAGAACACTTGTCTTATTAAAACATCATGTTACTAAAAAGACTCAATCTGTTAGAACACTTGACTTATTAAAACATCATGTTACTAAAAAGACTCAATCTGTTAGAACACTTGTCTTATTAAAACATCATGTTACTAAAAAGACTCAATCTGTTAGAACACTTGACTTATTAAAACATCATGTTACTAAAAAGACTCAATCTGTTAGAACACTTGACTTATTAAAACATCGTGTTATTAAAAAGACTCAATCTGTTAGAACACTTGTCTTATTAAAACATCATGTTACTAAAAAGACTCAATCTGTTAGAGCTCTTGACTTATTAAAACATCGTGTTACTAAAAAGACTCAATCTGTTAGAACACTTGACTTATTAACACATCATGTTACTAAAAACACTCAATCTGTTACAACACTTGACTTATTAAAACATCATGTTACTAAAAAGAGTCAAGCTGTTAGAACACTTGTCTTATTAAAACATCATGTTACTAAAAAGACTCAATCTGTTAGAGCTCTTGTCTTATTAAAACATCATGTTACTAAAAAGACTCAATCTGTTAGAACACTTGTCTTATTAAAACATCATGTTACTAAAAAGACTCAATCTGTTAGAACACTTGACTTATTAAAACATCATGTTACTAAAAAGACTCAATCTGTTAGAACACTTGTCTTATTAAAACATCATGTTACTAAAAATACTCAATCTGTTAGATCACTTGTCTTATTTAAACATCATGTTACTAAAAAGACTCAATCTGTTAGAGCACTTGACTTATTAAAACATCATGTTACTAAAAAGACTCAATCTGTTAGAACGCTTGTCTTATTAAAACATCATGTTACTAAAAAGACTCAAGCTGTTAGAACACTTGACTTATTAAAACATCATGTTACTAAAAAGACTCAATCTGTTAGAACACTTGTCTTATTAAAACATCATGTTACTAAAAAGACTCAATCTGTTAGAACTTTTGACTTATTAAAACATCATGTTACTAAAAAGACTCAATCGGTTAGAACTCTTGTCTTATTAAAGCATCATGTTAATAAAAAGACTCAATCTGTTAGAACACTTGACTAATTAAAACATCATGTTACTAAAAAGACTCAATCTGTTACAACACTTGTCTTATTAAAACATCATGTTACTAAAAAGACTCAATCTGTTAGAACACTTGACTTATTAAAACATCATGTTACTAAAAAGACTCAATCTGTTAGAACACTTGTCTTATTAAAACATCATGTTACTAAAAAGACTCAATCTGTTAGAACACTTGTCTTATTAAAACATCATGTTACTAAAAAGACTCAATCTGTTAGAGCTCTTGACTTATTAAAACATCATGTTACTAAAAAGACTCAATCTGTTAGAACACTTGTCTTATTAAAACATCGTGTTACTAAAAAGGCTCAATCTGTTAGAACACTTGTCTTATTAAAACATCGTGTTACTAAAAAGACTCAATCTGTTAGAGCTCTTGTCTTATTAAAACATCATGTTACTAAAAAGACTCAATCTGTTAGAACACTTGTCTTATTAAAACATCATGTTACTAAAAAGACTCAATCTGTTAGAGCTCTTGACTTATTAAAACATCATGTTACTAAAAAGACTCAAGCTGTTAGAACACTTGACTTATTAAAACATCGTGTTACTAAAAAGACTCAATCTGTTAGAACACTTGTCTTATTAAAACATCATGTTACTAAAAAGACTCAATCTGTTAGAACACTTGTCTTATTAAAACATCATGTTACTAAAAAGACTCAATCTGTTAGAGCTCTTGACTTATTAAAACATCATGTTACTAAAAAGACTCAATCTGTTAGAGCTCTTGACTTATTAAAACATCATGTTACTAAAAAGACTCACTCTGTTAGAACACTTGACTTATTAAAACATCATGTTACTAAAAAGACTCAATCTGTTAGAACACTTGACTTATTAAAACATCATGTTACTAAAAAGACTCAATCTGTTAGAGCTCTTGACTTATTAAAACATCATGTTACTAAAAAGACTCAATCTGTTAGAGCTCTTGACTTATTAAAACATCATGTTACTAAAAAGACTCAATCTGTTAGAACCATTGACTTATTAAAACATCATGTTACTAAAAAGACTCAATCTGTTAGAACACTTGTCTTATTAAAACATCATGTTACTAAAAAGACTCAATCTGTTAGAACACTTGACTTATTAAAACATCATGTTACTAAAAAGACTCAATCTGTTAGAACACTTGACTTATTAAAACATCATGTTACTAAAAAGACTCAATCTGTTAGAACACTTGTCTTATTAAAACATCGTGTTACTAAAAAGACTCAATCTGTTAGAACACTTGTCTTATTAAAACATCATGTTACTAAAAAGACTCAATCTGTTAGAGCTCTTGACTTATTAAGACATCATGTTACTAAAAAGACTCAATCTGTTAGAACACTTGACTTATTAAAACATCATGTTACTAAAAAGACTCAATCTGTTAGAACACTTGTCTTATTAAAACACCATGTTACTAAAAAGACTCAATCTGTTAGAACACTTGACTTATTAAAACATCATGTTACTAAAAAGACTCAATCTGTTAGAACACTTGACTTATTAAAACATCATGTTACTAAAAAGACTCAATCTGTTAGAACACTTGACTTTTTAAAACATCATGTTACTAAAAAGACTCAATCTGTTAGAGCTCTTGACTTATTAAGACATCATGTTACTAAAAAGACTCAATCTGTTAGAACACTTGACTTATTAAAACATCGTGTTACTTAAAAGACTCAATCTGTTAGAGCTCTTGACTTATTAAAACATCGTGTTACTAAAAAGACTCAATCTGTTAGAACACTTGTCTTATTAAAACATCATGTTACTAAAAAGACTCAATCTGTTAGAACACTTGACTTATTAAAACATCATGTTACTAAAAAGACTCAATCTGTTAGAACACTTGTCTTATTAAAACATCATGTTACTAAAAAGACTCAATCTGTTAAAACACTTGACTTATTAAAACATCATGTTACTAAAAAGACTCAATCTGTTAGAACACTTGACTTATTAAAACATCATGTTACTAAAAAGACTCAATCTGTTAGAACACTTGACTTATTAAAACACCATGTTACTAAAAAGACTCAATCTGTTAGAACACTTGACTTATTAAGACATCGTGTTACTAAAAAGACTCAATCTGTTAGAACACTTGACTTATTAAAACATCGTGTTACTAAAAAGACTCAATCTGTTAGAACACTTGTCTTATTAAAACATCATGTTACTAAAAAGACTCAATCTGTTAGAACACTTGACTTATTAAAACATCATGTTACTAAAAAGACTCAATCTGTTAGAACACTTGTCTTATTAAAACATCATGTTACTAAAAAGACTCAATCTGTTAGAACACTTGACTTATTAAAACATCGTGTTACTAAAAAGACTCAATCTGTTAGAACACTTGTCTTATTAAAACATCATGTTACTAAAAAGACTCAATCTGTTAGAGCTCTTGACTTATTAAAACATCGTGTTACTAAAAAGACTCAATCTGTTAGAACACTTGACTTATTAACACATCATGTTACTAAAAACACTCAATCTGTTACAACACTTGACTTATTAAAACATCATGTTACTAAAAAGAGTCAAGCTGTTAGAACACTTGTCTTATTAAAACATCATGTTACTAAAAAGACTCAATCTGTTAGAGCTCTTGTCTTATTAAAACATCATGTTACTAAAAAGACTCAATCTGTTAGAACACTTGTCTTATTAAAACATCATGTTACCAAAAAGACTCAATCTGTTAGAACACTTGACTTATTAAAACATCATGTTACTAAAAAGACTCAATCTGTTAGAACACTTGTCTTATTAAAACATCATGTTACTAAAAAGACTCAATCTGTTAGATCACTTGTCTTATTAAAACATCATGTTACTAAAAAGACTCAATCTGTTAGAGCACTTGACTTCTTAAAACATCATGTTACTAAAAAGACTCAATCTGTTAGAACGCTTGTCTTATTAAAACATCATGTTACTAAAAAGACTCAATCTGTTAGAACACTTGACTTATTAAAACATCATGTTACTAAAAAGACTCAATCTGTTAGAACACTTGTCTTATTAAAACATCATGTTACTAAAAAGACTCAATCTGTTAGAACTTTTGACTTATTAAAACATCATGGTACTAAAAAGACTCAATCTGTTAGAACTCTTGTCTTATTAAAGCATCATGTTAATAAAAAGACTCAATCTGTTAGAACACTTGACTAATTAAAACATCATGTTACTAAAAAGACTCAATCTGTTACAACACTGGTCTTATTAAAACATCATGTTACTAAAAAGACTCAATCTGTTAGAACACTTGTCTTATTAAAACATCATGTTACTAAAAAGACCCAATCTGTTAGAACACTTGTCTTATTAAAACATCATGTTACTAAAAAGACTCAATCTGTTAGAACACTTGTCTTATTAAAACATCATGTTACTAAAAAGACTAAATCTGTTAGAGCTCTTGTCTTATTAAAACATCATGTTACTAAAAAGACCCAATCTGTTAGAACACTTGTCTTATTAAAACATCATGTTACTAAAAAGACTCAATCTGTTAGAACACTTGACTTATTAAAACATCATGTTACTAAAAAGACTCAATCTGTTACAACACTTGTCTTATTAAAACATCATGTTACTAAAAAGACTCAATCTGTTATATCTTGTCTTATTAAAACATCATGTTACTAAAAAGACTCAATCTGTTAGAACACTTGACTTATTAAAACATCATGTTACTAAAAAGACTCAATCTGTTAGAACACTTGACTTATTAAAACATCATGTTACTAAAAAGACTCACTCTGTTAGAACACTTGACTTATTAAAACAACATGTTACTAAAAAGACTCAATCTGTTAGAGCTCTTGACTTATTAAAACATCATGTTACTAAAAAGACTCAATCTGTTAGAGCTCTTGTCTTATTAAAACATCATGTTACTAAAAAGACTCAAACTGTTAGAACACTTGTCTTATTAAAACATCATGTTACTAAAAAGACTCAAACTGTTAGAACACTTGTCTTATTAAAACATCATGTTACTAAAAAGACTCCATCTGTTAGAACACTTGTCTTATTAAAACATCGTGTTACTAAAAAGACTCAATCTGTTAGAACACTTGACTTATTAAAATATCATGTTACTAAAAAGACTCCATCTGTTAGAACACTTGTCTTATTAAAACATCATGTTACTAAAAAGACTCAATCTGTTACAGCTCTTGTCTTATTAAAACATCATGTTACTAAAAAGACTCCATCTGTTAGAACACTTGTCTTATTAAAACATCGTGTTACTAAAAAGACTCAATCTGTTAGAGCTCTTGTCTTATTAAAACATCATGTTACTAAAAAGACTCAATCTGTTAGAACACTTGACTTATTAAAACATCATGTTACTAATAAGACTCAATCTGTTAGAGCTCTTGTCTTATTAAAACATCATGTTACTAAAAAGACTCAATCTGTTAGAACACTTGTCTTATTAAAACATCGTGTTACTAAAAAGACTGAATCTGTTAGAGCTCTTGACTTATTAAAACATCATGTTACTAAAAAGACTCAATCTGTTAGAACACTTGACTTATTAAAACATCATGTTACTAAAAAGACTCAATCTGTTAGAACACTTGTCTTATTAAAACATCATGTTACTAAAAAGACTCAATCTGTTAGAACACTTGACTTATTAAACATCGTGTTACTAAAAAGACTCAATCTGTTAGAACACTTGACTTATTAAAACATCATGTTACTAAAAAGACTCAATCTGTTAGAACACTTGACTTATTAAAACATCCTGTTACTAAAAAGACTCAATCTGTTAGAGCTCTTGACTTATTAAAACATCGTGTTACTAAAAAGACTCAATCTGTTAGAACACTTGACTTATTAAAACATCATGTTACTAAAAAGACTCAATCTGTTAGAGCTCTTGACTTATTAAAACATCATGTTACTAAAAAGACTCAATCTGTTAGAACACTTGACTTATTAAAACATCATGTTACTAAAAAGACTCAATCTGTTAGAACACTTGTCTTATTAAAACATCATGTTTCTAAAAAGACTCAATCTGTTAGAACACTTGACTTATTAAAACATCATGTTACTAAAAAGACTCAATCTGTTAGAGCTCTTGACTTATTAAAACATCATGTTACTAAAAAGACTCAATCTGTTACAACACTTGACTTATTAAAACATCATGTTACTAAAAAGACTCAATCTGCTAGAACACTTGTCTTATTAAAACATCATGTTACTAAAAAGACTCAATCTGTTAGAACACTTGTCTTATTAAAACATCATGTTACTAAAAAGACTCAATCTGTTAGAGCTCTTGACTTATTAAAACATCATGTTACTAAAAAGACTCAATCTGTTAGAGCTCTTGACTTATTAAAACATCATGTTACTAAAAAGACTCAATCTGTTAGAACACTTGTCTTATTAAAACATCATGTTACTAAAAAGACTGAATCTGTTAGAACACTTGTCTTATTAAAACATCATGTTACTAAAAAGACTCAATCTGTTAGAACACTTGTCTTATTAAAACATCATGTTACTAAAAAGACTCAATCTGTTAGAACACTTGACTTATTAAAACATCATGTTACTAAAAAGACTCAATCTGTTAGAACACTTGTCTTATTAAAACATCATGTTACTAAAAAGACTCAATCTGTTAGAACACTTGACTTATTAAAACATCATGTTACTCAAAAGACTCAATCTGTTAGAACACTTGTCTTATTAAAACATCATGTTACTAAAAAGACTCAATCTGTGAGAACACTTGTCTTATTAAAACATCATGTTACTAAAAAGTTTCAATCTGTTAGAACACTTGACTTATTAAAACATCATGTTACTAAAAAGACTCAATCTGTTAGAACACTTGTCTTATTAAAACATCATGTTACTAAAAAGACTCAATCTGTTAGAACACTTGACTTATTAAAACATCATGTTACTAAAAAGACTCAATCTGTTAGAACACTTGTCTTATTAAAACATCATGTTACTAAAAAGACTCAATCTGTTAGAACACTTGACTTATTAAAACATCATGTTACTAAAAAGACTCAATCTGTTAGAACACTTGTCTTATTAAAACATCATGTTACTAAAAAGACTCAATCTGTTGGACACTTGACTTATTAAAACATCATGTTACTAAAAAGACTCAATCTGTTAGAGCTCTTGACTTATTAAAACATCATGTTACTAAAAAGACTCAATCTGTTAGAACACTTGACTTATTAAAACATCATGTTACTAGAAAGACTCAATCTGTTAGAGCTCTTGACTTATTAAAACATCATGTTACTAAAAAGACTCAATCTGTTAGAACACTTGACTTATTAAAACATCGTGTTACTAAAAAGACTCAATCTGTTAGAACACTTGACTTATTAAAACATCATGTTACTAAAAAGACTCAATCTGTTAGAACACTTGTCTTATTAAAACATCATGTTACTAAAAAGACTCAATCTGTTAGAACACTTGTCTTATTAAAACATCATGTTACTAAAAAGACTCAATCTGTTAGAACACTTGTCTTATTAAAACATCATGTTACTAAAAAGACTCAATCTGTTAGAACACTTGTCTTATTAAAACATCATGTTACTAAAAAGACTCAATCTG
Source organism: Mantis religiosa (assembly GCA_030765055.1). NCBI lineage: Eukaryota > Metazoa > Arthropoda > Insecta > Mantodea > Mantidae > Mantis > Mantis religiosa. The sequence goes on along the minus strand of CM060957.1, from coordinate 189,868,475 downwards.
TTAGAACACTTGTCTTATTAAAATATCATGTTACTAAAAAGACTCAATCTGTTAGAACACTTGTCTTATTAAAACATCATGTTACTAAAAAGACTCAATCTGTTAGAACACTTGTATTATTAAAACATCATGTTACTAAAAAGACTCAATCTGTTAGAACACTTGACTTATTAAAACATCATGTTACTAAAAAGACTCAATCTGTTAGAGCTCTTGACTTATTAAAACATCATGTTACTAAAAAGACTCAATCTGTTAGAACACTTGACTTATTAAAACATCATGTTACTAAAAAGACTCAATCTGTTAGAACACTTGTCTTATTAAAACATCATGTTACTAAAAAGACTCAATCTGTTAGAACACTTGACTTATTAAAACATCATGTTACTAAAAAGACTCAATCTGTTAGAACACTTGTCTTATTAAAACATCATGTTACTAAAAAGACTCAATCTGTTAGAACACTTGACTTATTAAAACATCATGTTACTAAAAAGACTCAATCTGTTAGAACACTTGACTTATTAAAACATCATGTTACTAAAAAGACTCAATCTGTTAGAACACTTGTCTTATTAAAACATCATGTTACTAAAAAGACTCAATCTGTTAGAACACTTGACTTATTAAAACATCATGTTACTAAAAAGACTCAATCTGTTAGAACACTTGACTTATTAAAACATCATGTTACTAAAAAGACTCAATCTGTTAGAACACTTGTCTTATTAAAACATCATGTTACTAAAAAGACTCAATCTGTTAGAACACTTGACTTATTAAAACATCATGTTACTAAAAAGACTCAATCTGTTAGAGCTCTTGACTTATTAAAACATCATGTTACTAAAAAGACTCAATCTGTTAGAACACTTGTCTTATTAAAACATCATGTTACTAAAAAGACTCAATCTGTTAGAACACTTGTCTTATTAAAACATCATGTTACTAAAAAGACTCAATCTGTTAGAACACTTGACTTATTAAAACATCATGTTACTAAAAAGACTCAATCTGTTAGAGCTCTTGTCTTATTAAAACATCATGTTACTAAAAAGACTCAATCTGTTAGAACACTTGTCTTATTAAAACATCATGTTACTAAAAAGACTCAATCTGTTAGAACACTTGTCTTATTAAAACATCATGTTACTAAAAAGACTCAATCTGTTAGACCTCTTGACTTATTAAAACATCATGTTACTAAAAAGACTCAATCTGTTAGAGCTCTTGTCTTATTAAAACATCATGTTACTAAAAAGACTCAATCTGTTAGAACACTTGTCTTATTAAAACATCATGTTACTAAAAAGACTCAATCTGTTAGAACACTTGACTTATTAAAACATCATGTTACTAAAAATACTCAATCTGTTAGAGCTCTTGACTTATTAAAACATCATGTTACTAAAAAGACTCAATCTGTTAGAACACTTGACTTATTAAAACATCATGTTACTAAAAAGACTCAATCTGTTAGAACACTTGACTTATTAAAACACCATGTTACTAAAAAGACTCAATCTGTTAGAACACTTGACTTATTAAAACATCATGTTACTAAAAAGACTCAATCTGTTAGAACACTTGACTTATTAAAACATCGTGTTACTAAAAAGACTCAATCTGTTAGAACACTTGACTTATTAAAACATCATGTTACTAAAAAGACTCAATCTGTTAGAACACTTGACTTATTAAAACATCGTGTTACTAAAAAGACTCAATCTGTTAGAACACTTGTCTTATTAAAACATCATGTTACTAAAAAGACTCAATCTGTTAGAACACTTGACTTATTAAAACATCATGTTACTAAAAAGACTCAATCTGTTAGAACACTTGTCTTATTAAAACATCATGTTACTAAAAAGACTCAATCTGTTAGAACACTTGACTTATTAAAACATCGTGTTACTAAAAAGACTCAATCTGTTAGAACACTTGTCTTATTAAAACATCATGTTACTAAAAAGACTCAATCTGTTAGAACACTTGTCTTATTAAAACATCATGTTACTAAAAAGACTCAATCTGTTAGAGCTCTTGACTTATTAAAACATCATGTTACTAAAAAGACTCAATCTGTTAGAACACTTGTCTTATTAAAACATCGTGTTACTAAAAAGACTCAATCTGTTAGAGCTCTTGACTTATTAAAACATCATGTTACTAAAAAGACTCAATCTGTTAGAACACTTGTCTTATTAAAACATCATGTTACTAAAAAGACTCAATCTGTTAGAACACTTGTCTTATTAAAACATCATGTTACTAAAAAGACTCAATCTGTTAGAACACTTGACTTATTAAAACATCATGTTACTAAAAAGACTCAATCTGTTAGAGCTCTTGTCTTATTAAAACATCATGTTACTAAAAAGACTCAATCTGTTAGAACACTTGTCTTATTAAAACATCATGTTACTAAAAAGACTCAATCTGTTAGAACACTTGTCTTATTAAAACATCATGTTACTAAAAAGACTCAATCTGTTAGACCTCTTGACTTATTAAAACATCATGTTACTAAAAAGACTCAATCTGTTAGAGCTCTTGTCTTATTAAAACATCATGTTACTAAAAAGACTCAATCTGTTAGAACACTTGTCTTATTAAAACATCATGTTACTAAAAAGACTCAATCTGTTAGAACACTTGACTTATTAAAACATCATGTTACTAAAAATACTCAATCTGTTAGAGCTCTTGACTTATTAAAACATCATGTTACTAAAAAGACTCAATCTGTTAGAACACTTGACTTATTAAAACATCATGTTACTAAAAAGACTCAATCTGTTAGAACACTTGACTTATTAAAACACCATGTTACTAAAAAGACTCAATCTGTTAGAACACTTGACTTATTAAAACATCATGTTACTAAAAAGACTCAATCTGTTAGAACACTTGACTTATTAAAACATCGTGTTACTAAAAAGACTCAATCTGTTAGAACACTTGACTTATTAAAACATCATGTTACTAAAAAGACTCAATCTGTTAGAACACTTGACTTATTAAAACATCGTGTTACTAAAAAGACTCAATCTGTTAGAACACTTGTCTTATTAAAACATCATGTTACTAAAAAGACTCAATCTGTTAGAACACTTGACTTATTAAAACATCATGTTACTAAAAAGACTCAATCTGTTAGAACACTTGTCTTATTAAAACATCATGTTACTAAAAAGACTCAATCTGTTAGAACACTTGACTTATTAAAACATCGTGTTACTAAAAAGACTCAATCTGTTAGAACACTTGTCTTATTAAAACATCATGTTACTAAAAAGACTCAATCTGTTAGAACACTTGTCTTATTAAAACATCATGTTACTAAAAAGACTCAATCTGTTAGAGCTCTTGACTTATTAAAACATCATGTTACTAAAAAGACTCAATCTGTTAGAACACTTGTCTTATTAAAACATCGTGTTACTAAAAAGACTCAATCTGTTAGAACACTTGACTTATTAAAACATCGTGTTACTAAAAAGACTCAATCTGTTAGAACACTTGACTTATTAAAACATCATGTTACTAAAAAGACTCAATCTGTTAGAACACTTGTCTTATTAAAACATCATGTTACTAAAAAGACTCAATCTGTTAGAACACTTGACTTATTAAAACATCATGTTACTAAAAAGACTCAATCTGTTAGAGCTCTTGACTTATTAAAACATCATGTTACTAAAAAGACTCAATCTGTTACAACACTTGACTTATTAAAACATCATGTTACTAAAAAGACTCAATCTGCTAGAACACTTGTCTTATTAAAACATCATGTTACTAAAAAGACTCAATCTGTTAGAACACTTGTCTTATTAAAACATCATGTTACTAAAAAGACTCAATCTGTTAGAGCTCTTGACTTATTAAAACATCATGTTACTAAAAAGACTCAATCTGTTAGAGCTCTTGACTTATTAAAACATCATGTTACTAAAAAGACTCAATCTGTTAGAACACTTGTCTTATTAAAACATCATGTTACTAAAAAGACTGAATCTGTTAGAACACTTGTCTTATTAAAACATCATGTTACTAAAAAGACTCAATCTGTTAGAACACTTGTCTTATTAAAACATCATGTTACTAAAAAGACTCAATCTGTTAGAACACTTGACTTATTAAAACATCATGTTACTAAAAAGACTCAATCTGTTAGAACACTTGTCTTATTAAAACATCATGTTACTAAAAAGACTCAATCTGTTAGAACACTTGACTTATTAAAACATCATGTTACTCAAAAGACTCAATCTGTTAGAACACTTGTCTTATTAAAACATCATGTTACTAAAAAGACTCAATCTGTGAGAACACTTGTCTTATTAAAACATCATGTTACTAAAAAGTTTCAATCTGTTAGAACACTTGACTTATTAAAACATCATGTTACTAAAAAGACTCAATCTGTTAGAACACTTGTCTTATTAAAACATCATGTTACTAAAAAGACTCAATCTGTTAGAACACTTGACTTATTAAAACATCATGTTACTAAAAAGACTCAATCTGTTAGAACACTTGTCTTATTAAAACATCATGTTACTAAAAAGACTCAATCTGTTAGAACACTTGACTTATTAAAACATCATGTTACTAAAAAGACTCAATCTGTTAGAACACTTGTCTTATTAAAACATCATGTTACTAAAAAGACTCAATCTGTTGGACACTTGACTTATTAAAACATCATGTTACTAAAAAGACTCAATCTGTTAGAGCTCTTGACTTATTAAAACATCATGTTACTAAAAAGACTCAATCTGTTAGAACACTTGACTTATTAAAACATCATGTTACTAGAAAGACTCAATCTGTTAGAGCTCTTGACTTATTAAAACATCATGTTACTAAAAAGACTCAATCTGTTAGAACACTTGACTTATTAAAACATCGTGTTACTAAAAAGACTCAATCTGTTAGAACACTTGACTTATTAAAACATCATGTTACTAAAAAGACTCAATCTGTTAGAACACTTGACTTATTAAAACATCGTGTTACTAAAAAGACTCAATCTGTTAGAACACTTGTCTTATTAAAACATCATGTTACTAAAAAGACTCAATCTGTTAGAACACTTGACTTATTAAAACATCATGTTACTAAAAAGACTCAATCTGTTAGAACACTTGTCTTATTAAAACATCATGTTACTAAAAAGACTCAATCTGTTAGAACACTTGACTTATTAAAACATCGTGTTACTAAAAAGACTCAATCTGTTAGAACACTTGTCTTATTAAAACATCATGTTACTAAAAAGACTCAATCTGTTAGAACACTTGTCTTATTAAAACATCATGTTACTAAAAAGACTCAATCTGTTAGAGCTCTTGACTTATTAAAACATCATGTTACTAAAAAGACTCAATCTGTTAGAACACTTGTCTTATTAAAACATCGTGTTACTAAAAAGACTCAATCTGTTAGAACACTTGACTTATTAAAACATCGTGTTACTAAAAAGACTCAATCTGTTAGAACACTTGACTTATTAAAACATCATGTTACTAAAAAGACTCAATCTGTTAGAACACTTGTCTTATTAAAACATCATGTTACTAAAAAGACTCAATCTGTTAGAACACTTGACTTATTAAAACATCATGTTACTAAAAAGACTCAATCTGTTAGAGCTCTTGACTTATTAAAACATCATGTTACTAAAAAGACTCAATCTGTTACAACACTTGACTTATTAAAACATCATGTTACTAAAAAGACTCAATCTGTTAGAACACTTGACTTATTAAAACATCATGTTACTAAAAAGACTCAATCTGTTAGAACACTTGTCTTATTAAAACATCATGTTACTAAAAAGACTCAATCTGTTAGAACACTTGACTTATTAAAACATCATGTTACTAAAAAGACTCAATCTGTTAGAGCTCTTGACTTATTAAAACATCATGTTACTAAAAAGACTCAATCTGTTAGAACACTTGACTTATTAAAACATCATGTTACTAAAAAGACTCAATCTGTTAGAACACTTGTCTTATTAAAACATCATGTTACTAAAAAGACTCAATCTGTTAGAACACTTGACTTATTAAAACATCATGTTACTAAAAACACTCAATCTGTTAGAACACTTGACTTATTAAAACATCATGTTACTAAAAAGACTCAATCTGTTAGAACACTTGTCTTATTAAAACATCATGTTACTAAAAAGACTCAATCTGTTAGAACACTTGACTTATTAAAACATCATGTTACTAAAAAGACTCAATCTGTTAGAACACTTGTCTTATTAAAACATCATGTTACTAAAAAGACTCAATCTGTTAGAACACTTGACTTATTAAAACATCATGTTACTAAAAAGACTCAATCTGTTAGAACACTTGTCTTATTAAAACATCATGTTACTAAAAAGACTCAATCTGTTAGAACACTTGTCTTATTAAAACATCATGTTACTAAAAAGACTCAATCTGTTAGAACACTTGACTTATTAAACATCGTGTTACTAAAAAGACTCAATCTGTTAGAACACTTGACTTATTAAAACATCATGTTACTAAAAAGACTCAATCTGTTAGAACACTTGACTTATTAAAACATTGTGTTACTAAAAAGACTCAATCTGTTAGAACACTTGACTTATTAAAACATCATGTTACTAAAAAGACTCAATCTGTTAGAACACTTGTCTTATTAAAACATCATGTTACTAAAAAGACTCAATCTGTTAGAACACTTGACTTATTAAAACATCGTGTTACTAAAAAGACTCAATCTGTTAGAGCTCTTGTCTTATTAAAACATCGTGTTACTAAAAAGTCTCAATCTGTTAGAACACTTGACTTATTAAAACATCATGTTACTAAAAAGACTCAAGCTGTTAGAACACTTGTCTTATTAAAACATCATGTTACTAAAAAGACTCAATCTGTTAGAACACTTGTCTTATTAAAACATCATGTTACTAAAAAGACTCAATCTGTTAGAGCTCTTGACTTATTAAAACATCATGTTACTAAAAAGACTCAATCTGTTAGAACACTTGACTTATTAAAACATCATGTTACTAAAAAGACTCAATCTGTTAGAACACTTGACTTATTAAAACATCATGTTAATAAAAAGACTCAATCTGTTAGAACACTTGACTTATTAAAACATCATGTTACTAAAAAGACTCAATCTGTTAGAACACTTGACTTATTAAACATCGTGTTACTAAAAAGACTCAATCTGTTAGAACACTTGACTTATTAAAACATCGTGTTACTAAAAAGACTCAATCTGTTAGAGCTCTTGACTTATTAAAACATCATGTTACTAAAAAGACTCAATCTGTTAGAACACTTGTCTTATTAAAACATCGTGTTACTAAAAAGACTCAATCTGTTAGAACACTTGACTTATTAAACATCGTGTTACTAAAAAGACTCAATCTGTTAGAACACTTGACTTATTAAAACATCATGTTACTAAAAAGACTCAATCTGTTAGAACACTTGTCGTATTAAAACATCATGTTACTAAAAAGACTCAATCTGTTAGAACACTTGACTTATTAAAAATATCGTGTTACTAAAAAGACTCAATCTGTTAGAACACTTGACTTATTAAAACATCATGTTACTAAAAAGAATCAATCTGTTAGAACACTTGACTTATTAAAACATCATGTTACTAAAAAGACTCAATCTGTTAGAACACTTGTCTTATTAAAACATCGTGTTACTAAAAAGACTCAATCTGTTAGAACACTTGACTTATTAAAACATCATGTTACTAAAAAGACTCAATCTGTTAGAACACTTGTCTTATTAAAACATCATGTTACTAAAAAGACTCAATCTGTTAGAACACTTGTCTTATTAAAAATATCGTGTTACTAAAAAGACTCAATCTGTTAGAACACTTGACTTATTAAAACATCGTGTTACTAAAAAGACTCAATCTGTTAGAACACTTGTCTTATTAAAACATCATGTTACTAAAAAGTCTCAATCTGTTAGAACACTTGTCTTACTAAAAATATCGTGTTACTAAAAAGACTCAATCTGTTAGAACACTTGACTTATTAAAACATCGTGTTACTAAAAAGACTCAATCTGTTAGAACACTTGTCTTATTAAAACATCGTGTTACTAAAAAGACTCAATCTGTTAGAACACTTGACTTACTAAAACATCATGTTACTAAAATGACTCAATCTGTTAGAGCTCTTGACTTATTAAAACATCATGTTACTAAAAAGACTCAATCTGTTAGAGCTCTTGTCTTATTAAAACATCATGTTACTAAAAAGACTCAATCTGTTAGAGCTCTTGACTTATTAAAACATCATGTTACTAAAAAGACTCAATCTGTTAGAGCTCTTGTCTTATTAAAACATCATGTTACTAAAAAGACTCAATCTGTTAGAACACTTGTCTTATTAAAACATCATGTTACTAAAAAGACTCAATCTGTTAGAGCTCTTGTCTTATTAAAACATCATGTTACTAAAAAGACTCAATCTGTTAGAGCTCTTGACTTATTAAAACATCATGTTACTAAAAAGACTCAATCTGTTAGAGCTCTTGACTTATTAAAACATCATGTTACTAAAAAGACTCAATCTGTTAGAACACTTGACTTATTAAAACATCATGTTACTAAAAAGACTCAATCTGTTAGAGCTCTTGTCTTATTAAAACATCATGTTACTAAAAAGACTCAATCTGTTAGAGCTCTTGTCTTATTAAAACATCATGTTACTAAAAAGACTCAATCTGTTAGAGCTCTTGTCTTATTAAAACATCATGTTACTAAAAAGACTCAATCTGTTAGAGCTCTTGTCTTATTAAAACATCATGTTACTAAAAAGACTCAATCTGTTAGAACACTTGACTTATTAAAACATCATGTTACTAAAAAGACTCAATCTGTTAGAACACTTGACTTATTAAAACATCGTGTTACTAAAAAGACTCAATCTGTTAGAACACTTGTCTTATTAAAACATCATGTTACTAAAAAGACTCAATCTGTTAGAACACTTGACTTATTAAAACATCATGTTACTAAAAAGACTCAATCTGTTAGAACACTTGACTTATTAAAACATCATGTTACTAAAAAGACTCAATCTGTTAGAACACTTGTCTTATTAAAACATCATGTTACTAAAAAGACTCAATCTGTTAGAGCTCTTGTCTTATTAAAACATCATGTTACTAAAAAGACTCAATCTATTAGAGCTCTTGTCTTATTAAAACATCATGTTACTAAAAAGACTCAATCTGTTAGAGCACTTGTCTTATTAAAACATCATGTTACTAAAAAGACTCAATCTGTTAGAGCTCTTGTCTTATTAAAACATCATGTTACTAAAAAGACTCAATCTGTTAGAACACTTGACTTATTAAAACATCATGTTACTAAAAAGACTCAATCTGTTAGAACACTTGTCTTATTAAAACATCATGTTACTAAAAAGACTCAATCTGTTAGAGCTCTTGACTTATTAAAACATCATGTTACTAAAAAGACTCAATCTGTTAGAGCTCTTGTCTTATTAAAACATCATGTTACTAAAAAGACTCAATCTGTTAGAACACTTGTCTTATTAAAACATCATGTTACTAAAAAGACTCAATCTGTTAGAGCTCTTGTCTTATTAAAACATCATGTTACTAAAAAGACTCAATCTGTTAGAACACTTGACTTATTAAAACATCATGTTACTAAAAAGACTCAATCTGTTAGAGCTCTTGACTTATTAAAACATCATGTTACTAAAAAGACTCAATCTGTTAGAACACTTGTCTTATTAAAACATCATGTTACTAAAAAGACTCAATCTGTTAGAACACTTGTCTTATTAAAACATCATGTTACTAAAAAGACTCAATCTGTTAGAGCTCTTGTCTTATTAAAACATCATGTTACTAAAAAGACTCAATCTGTTAGAACACTTGACTTATTAAAACATCATGTTACTAAAAAGACTCAATCTGTTAGAGCTCTTGTCTTATTAAAACATCATGTTACTAAAAAGGCTCAATCTGTTAGAACACTTGTCTTATTAAAACATCATGTTACTAAAAAGACTCAATCTGTTAGAGCACTTGTCTTATTAAAACATCATGTTACTAAAAAGACTCAATCTGTTAGAACACTTGACTTATTAAAACATCATGTTACTAAAAAGACTCAATCTGTTAGAACACTTGTCTTATTAAAACATCATGTTACTAAAAAGACTCAATCTGTTAGAACACTTGACTTATTAAAACATCATGTTACTAAAAAGACTCAATCTGTTAGAACACTTGTCTTATTAAAACATCATGTTACTAAAAAGACTCAATCTGTTAGAACACTTGTCTTATTAAAACATCATGTTACTAAAAAGACTCAATCTGTTAGAGCTCTTGTCTTATTAAAACATCGTGTTACTAAAAAGACTCAATCTGTTAGAGCTCTTGTCTTATTAAAACATCATGTTAATAAAAAGACTCAATCTGTTAGAGCTCTTGTCTTATTAAATCATCATGTTACTAAAAAGGCTCAATCTGTTAGAGCTCTTGTCTTATTAAAACATCATGTTACTAAAAAGACTCAATCTGTTAGAGCTCTTGTCTTATTAAAACATCATGTTACTAAAAAGACTCAATCTGTTAGAGCTCTTGTCTTATTAAAACATCATGTTACTAAAAAGACTCAATCTGTTAGAGCTCTTGTCTTATTAAAACATCATGTTACTAAAAAGACTCAATCTGTTAGAGCACTTGTCTTATTAAAACATCGTGTTACTAAAAAGACTCAATCTGTTAGAACACTTGTCTTATGAAAACATCATGTTACTAAAAAGACTCAATCTGTTAGAACACTTGACTTATTAAAACATCATGTTACTAAAAAGACTCAATCTGTTAGAGCTCTTGTCTTATTAAAACATCATGTTACTAAAAAGACTCAATCTGTTAGAACACTTGTCTTATGAAAACATCATGTTACTAAAAAGACTCAATCTGTTAGAGCACTTGACTTATTAAAACATCATGTTACTAAAAAGACTCAATCTGTTAGAGCTCTTGTCTTATTAAAACATCATGTTACTAAAAAGACTCAATCTGTTAGAGCACTTGACTTATTAAAACATCATGTTACTAAAAAGACTCAATCTGTTAGAGCTCTTGTCTTATTAAAACATCATGTTACTAAAAAGGCTCAATCTGTTAGAGCTCTTGTCTTATTAAAACATCATGTTACTAAAAAGACTCAATCTGTTAGAGCTCTTGTCTTATTAAAACATCATGTTACTAAAAAGACTCAATCTGTTAGAGCTCTTGTCTTATTAAAACATCATGTTACTAAAAAGACTCAATCTGTTAGAGCTCTTGTCTTATTAAAACATCATGTTACTAAAAAGACTCAATCTGTTAGAGCTCTTGTCTTATTAAAACATCATGTTACTAAAAAGGCTCAATCTGTTAGAACACTTGACTTATTAAAACATCATGTTACTAAAAAGACTCAATCTGTTAGAGCTCTTGTCTTATTAAAACATCATGTTACTAAAAAGGCTCAATCTGTTAGAGCTCTTGTCTTATTAAAACATCATGTTACTAAAAAGACTCAATCTGTTAGAACACTTGTCTTATTAAAACATCATGTTACTAAAAAGACTCAATCTGTTAGAACACTTGACTTATTAAAACATCATGTTACTAAAAAGGCTCAATCTGTTAGAGCTCTTGTCTTATTAAAACATCATGTTACTAAAAAGACTCAATCTGTTAGAACACTTGTCTTATTAAAACATCATGTTACTAAAAAGGCTCAATCTGTTAGAGCTCTTGTCTTATTAAAACATCATGTTACTAAAAAGACTCAATCTGTTAGAACACTTGTCTTATTAAAACATCATGTTACTAAAAAGACTCAATCTGTTAGAACACTTGACTTATTAAAACATCATGTTACTAAAAAGACTCAATCTGTTAGAGCTCTTGACTTATTAAAACATCATGTTACTAAAAAGACTCAATCTGTTAGAACACTTGACTTATTAAAACATCATGTTACTAAAAAGACTCAATCTGTTAGAGCTCTTGACTTATTAAAACATCATGTTACTAAAAAGACTCAATCTGTTAGAACACTTGTCTTATTAAAACATCATGTTACTAAAAAGACTCAATCTGTTAGAGCTCTTGTCTTATTAAAACATCATGTTACTAAAAAGACTCAATCTGTTAGAGCTCTTGACTTATTAAAACATCATGTTACTAAAAAGACTCAATCTGTTAGAACACTTGTCTTATTAAAACATCATGTTACTAAAAAGACTCAATCTGTTAGAGCTCTTGTCTTATTAAAACATCATGTTACTAAAAAGACTCAATCTGTTAGAGCTCTTGACTTATTAAAACATCATGTTACTAAAAAGACTCAATCTGTTAGAACACTTGACTTATTAAAACATCGTGTTACTAAAAAGACTCAATCTGTTAGAGCTCTTGTCTTATTAAAACATCATGTTACTAAAAAGACTCAATCTGTTAGAACACTTGACTTATTAAAACATCGTGTTACTAAAAAGACTCAATCTGTTAGAGCTCTTGTCTTATTAAAACATCATGTTACTAAAAAGACTCAATCTTTTAGAACACTTGTCTTATTAAAACATCATGTTACTAAAAAGACTCAATCTGTTAGAACACTTGACTTATTAAAACATCATGTTACTAAAAAGACTCAATCTGTTAGAACACTTGTCTTATTAAAACATCATGTTACTAAAAAGACTCAATCTGTTAGAACACTTGACTTATTAAAACATCATGTTACTAAAAAGACTCAATCTGTTAGAGCTCTTGACTTATTAAAACATCATGTTACTAAAAAGACTCAATCTGTTAGAACACTTGACTTATTAAAACATCATGTTACTAAAAAGACTCAATCTGTTAGAGCTCTTGACTTATTAAAACATCATGTTACTAAAAAGACTCAATCTGTTAGAACACTTGTCTTATTAAAACATCATGTTACTAAAAAGACTCAATCTGTTAGAGCTCTTGTCTTATTAAAACATCATGTTACTAAAAAGACTCAATCTGTTAGAACACTTGTCTTATTAAAACATCATGTTACTAAAAAGACTCAATCTGTTAGAACACTTGACTTATTAAAACATCATGTTACTAAAAAGACTCAATCTGTTAGAACACTTGTCTTATTAAAACATCATGTTACTAAAAAGACTCAATCTGTTAGAACACTTGACTTATTAAAACATCATGTTACTAAAAAGACTCAATCTGTTAGAGCTCTTGACTTATTAAAACATCATGTTACTAAAAAGACTCAATCTGTTAGAACACTTGACTTATTAAAACATCATGTTACTAAAAAGACTCAATCTGTTAGAGCTCTTGACTTATTAAAACATCATGTTACTAAAAAGACTCAATCTGTTAGAACACTTGTCTTATTAAAACATCATGTTACTAAAAAGACTCAATCTGTTAGAGCTCTTGTCTTATTAAAACATCATGTTACTAAAAAGACTCAATCTTTTAGAACACTTGTCTTATTAAAACATCATGTTACTAAAAAGGCTCAATCTGTTAGAACTCTTGTCTTATTAAAACATCATGTTACTAAAAAGACTCAATCTGTTAGAGCTCTTGTCTTATTAAAACATCATGTTACTAAAAAGACTCAATCTGTTAGAACACTTGTCTTATTAAAACATCATGTTACTAAAAAGACTCAATCTGTTAGAACACTTGACTTGTTAAAACATCATGTTACTAAAAAGACTCAATCTGTTAGAACACTTGACTTATTAAAACATCATGTTACTAAAAAGACTCAATCTGTTAGAACACTTGACTTGTTAAAACATCATGTTACTAAAAAGACTCAATCTGTTAGAACACTTGTCTTATTAAAACATCATGTTACTAAAAAGACTCAATCTGTTAGAACACTTGACTTATTAAAACATCATGTTACTAAAAAGACTCAATCTGTTAGAGCTCTTGACTTATTAAAACATCATGTTACTAAAAAGACTCAATCTGTTAGAGCTCTTGTCTTATTAAAACATCATGTTACTAAAAAGACTCAATCTGTTAGAACTCTTGTCTTATTAAAACATCATGTTACTAAAAAGACTCAATCTGTTAGAACACTTGTCTTATTAAAACATCATGTTACTAAAAAGACTCAATCTGTTAGAACACTTGACTTGTTAAAACATCATGTTACTAAAAAGACTCAATCTGTTAGAACACTTGTCTTATTAAAACATCATGTTACTAAAAAGACTCAATCTGTTAGAACACTTGACTTATTAAAACATCGTGTTACTAAAAAGACTCAATCTGTTAGAACACTTGTCTTATTAAAACCTCATGTTACTAAAAAGACTCAATCTGTTAGAACACTTGTCTTATTAAAACATCATGTTACTAAAAAGACTCAATCTGTTACAACACTTGACTTATTAAAACATCATGTTACTAAAAAGACTCAATCTGTTAGAGCTCTTGACTTATTAAAACATCATGTTACTAAAAAGACTCAATCTGTTAGAACACTTGACTTATTAAAACATCGTGTTACTAAAAAGACTCAATCTGTTAGAGCTCTTGACTTATTAAAACATCATGTTACTAAAAAGACTCAATCTGTTAGAACTCTTGACTTATTAAAACATCGTGTTACTAAAAAGGCTCAATCTGTTAGAGCTCTTGTCTTATTAAAACATCATGTTACTAAAAAGACTCAATCTGTTAGAACACTTGACTTATTAAAACATCATGTTACTAAAAAGACTCAATCTGTTAGAACTCTTGACTTATTAAAACATCGTGTTACTAAAAAGGCTCAATCTGTTAGAGCTCTTGTCTTATTAAAACATCATGTTACTAAAAAGACTCAATCTGTTAGAACACTTGTCTTATTAAAACATCATGTTACTAAAAAGACTCAATCTGTTAGAACACTTGACTTATTAAAACATCATGTTACTAAAAAGACTCAATCTGTTAGAACTCTTGACTTATTAAAACATCGTGTTACTAAAAAGACTCAATCTGTTAGAGCTCTTGACTTATTAAAACATCATGTTACTAAAAAGACTCAATCTGTTAGAACACTTGACTTATTAAAACATCATGTTACTAAAAAGACTCAATCTGTTAGAACACTTGACTTATTAAAACATCATGTTACTAAAAAGACTCAATCTGTTAGAACACTTGACTTATTAAAACATCATGTTACTAAAAAGACTCAATCTGTTAGAACACTTGTCTTATTAAAACATCATGTTACTAAAAAGACTCAATCTGTTAGAACACTTGACTTATTAAAACATCATGTTACTAAAAAGACTCAATCTGTTAGAACACTTGTCTTATTAAAACATCATGTTACTAAAAAGACTCAATCTGTTAGAGCTCTTGACTTATTAAAACATCATGTTACTAAAAAGACTCAATCTGTTAGAACTCTTGACTTAATAAAACATCGTGTTACTAAAAAGACTCAATCTGTTAGAACACTTGACTTATTAAAACATCATGTTACTAAAAAGACTCAATCTGTTAGAACACTTGACTTATTAAAACATCATGTTACTAAAAAGACTCAATCTGTTAGAGCTCTTGTCTTATTAAAACATCATGTTACTAAAAAGGCTCAATCTGTTAGAGCTCTTGTCTTATTAAAACATCATGTTACTAAAAAGACTCAATCTGTTAGAACACTTGTCTTATTAAAACATCATGTTACTAAAAAGACTCAATCTGTTAGAACACTTGTCTTATTAAAACATCATGTTACTAAAAAGGCTCAATCTGTTAGAGCTCTTGTCTTATTAAAACATCATGTTACTAAAAAGACTCAATCTGTTAGAGCTCTTGTCTTATTAAAACATCATGTTACTAAAAAGGCTCAATCTGTTAGAACACTTGTCTTATTAAAACATCATGTTACTAAAAAGGCTCAATCTGTTAGAGCTCTTGTCTTATTAAAACATCGTGTTACTAAAAAGACTCAATCTGTTAGAACACTTGACTTATTAAAACATCATGTTACTAAAAAGACTCAATCTGTTAGAACACTTGTCTTATTAAAACATCATGTTACTAAAAAGACTCAATCTGTTAGAGCTCTTGTCTTATTAAAACATCATGTTACTAAAAAGACTCAATCTGTTAGAGCTCTTGTCTTATTAAAACATCATGTTACTAAAAAGGCTCAATCTGTTAGAGCTCTTGTCTTATTAAAACATCATGTTACTAAAAAGACTCAATCTGTTAGAGCTCTTGTCTTATTAAAACATCATGTTACTAAAAAGGCTCAATCTGTTAGAGCTCTTGACTTATTAAAACATCATGTTACTAAAAAGACTCAATCTGTTAGAGCTCTTGACTTATTAAAACATCATGTTACTAAAAAGACTCAATCTGTTAGAGCTCTTGACTTATTAAAACATCATGTTACTAAAAAGGCTCAATCTGTTAGAACACTTGTCTTATTAAAACATCATGTTACTAAAAAGACTCAATCTGTTAGAGCTCTTGACTTATTAAAACATCATGTTACTAAAAAGGCTCAATCTGTTAGAACACTTGACTTATTAAAACATCATGTTACTAAAAAGACTCAATCTGTTAGAGCTCTTGTCTTATTAAAACATCGTGTTACTAAAAAGACTCAATCTGTTAGAGCTCTTGTCTTATTAAAACATCGTGTTACTAAAAAGACTCAATCTGTTAGAACTCTTGACTTAATAAAACATCGTGTTACTAAAAAGACTCAATCTGTTAGAACACTTGACTTATTAAAACATCATGTTACTAAAAAGACTCAATCTGTTAGAGCTCTTGTCTTATTAAAACATCATGTTACTAAAAAGACTCAATCTGTTAGAGCTCTTGACTTATTAAAACATCATGTAACTAAAAAGACTCAATCTGTTAGAACACTTGACTTATTAAAACATCATGTTACTAAAAAGACTCAATCTGTTAGAACACTTGACTTATTAAAACATCGTGTTACTAAAAAGACTCAATCTGTTAGAACACTTGTCTTATTAAAACATCATGTTACTAAAAAGACTCAATCTGTTAGAACACTTGACTTATTAAAACATCATGTTACTAAAAAGACTCAATCTGTTAGAACACTTGACTTATTAAAACATCATGTTACTAAAAAGACTCAATCTGTTAGAACACTTGTCTTATTAAAACATCATGTTACTAAAAAGACTCAATCTGTTAGAACACTTGTCTTATTAAAACATCATGTTACTAAAAAGACTCAATCTGTTAGAACTCTTGACTTATTAAAACATCGTGTTACTAAAAAGACTCAATCTGTTAGAACACTTGTCTTATTAAAACATCATGTTACTAAAAAGACTCAATCTGTTAGAACACTTGACTTATTAAAACATCATGTTACTAAAAAGACTCAATCTGTTAGAACACTTGTCTTATTAAAACATCATGTTACTAAAAAGACTCAATCTGTTAGAGCTCTTGACTTATTAAAACATCATGTTACTAAAAAGACTCAATCTGTTAGAACACTTGTCTTATTAAAACATCATGTTACTAAAAAGGCTCAATCTGTTAGAGCTCTTGTCTTATTAAAACATCATGTTACTAAAAAGACTCAATCTGTTAGAGCTCTTGTCTTATTAAAACATCGTGTTACTAAAAAGACTCAATCTGTTAGAGCTCTTGACTTATTAAAACATCATGTTACTAAAAAGACTCAATCTGTTAGAGCTCTTGACTTATTAAAACATCATGTTACTAAAAAGACTCAATCTGTTAGAACACTTGTCTTATTAAAACATCATGTTACTAAAAAGGCTCAATCTGTTAGAGCTCTTGTCTTATTAAAACATCATGTTACTAAAAAGACTCAATCTGTTAGAGCACTTGTCTTATTAAAACATCATGTTACTAAAAAGACTCAATCTGTTAGAACACTTGTCTTATTAAAACATCATGTTACTAAATAGACTCAATCTGTTAGAGCTCTTGTCTTATTAAAACATCATGTTACTAAAAAGACTCAATCTGTTAGAACACTTGTCTTATTAAAACATCATGTTACTAAAAAGACTCAATCTGTTAGAACACTTGACTTATTAAAACATCATGTTACTAAAAAGACTCAATCTGTTAGAGCTCTTGTCTTATTAAAACATCATGTTACTAAAAAGACTCAATCTGTTAGAACACTTGTCTTATTAAAACATCATGTTACTAAAAAGACTCAATCTGTTAGAACACTTGTCTTATTAAAACATCATGTTACTAAAAAGACTCAATCTGTTAGAACACTTGTCTTATTAAAACATCATGTTACTAAAAAGACTCAATCTGTTAGAACACTTGACTTATTAAAACATCATGTTACTAAAAAGACTCAATCTGTTAGAGCTCTTGTCTTATTAAAACATCATGTTACTAAAAAGACTCAATCTGTTAGAGCTCTTGACTTATTAAAACATCATGTTACTAAAAAGACTCAATCTGTTAGAACACTTGACTTATTAAAACATCATGTTACTAAAAAGACTCAATCTGTTAGAACACTTGTCTTATTAAAACATCATGTTACTAAAAACACTCAATCTGTTAGAACACTTGTCTTATTAAAACATCATGTTACTAAAAAGACTCAATCTGTTAGAACACTTGTCTTATTAAAACATCATGTTACTAAAAAGACTCAATCTGTTAGAACACTTGTCTTATTAAAACATCATGTTACTAAAAAGGCTCAATCTGTTAGAGCTCTTGTCTTATTAAAACATCATGTTACTAAAAAGGCTCAATCTGTTAGAGCTCTTGACTTATTAAAACATCATGTTACTAAAAAGACTCAATCTGTTAGAGCACTTGTCTTATTAAAACATCATGTTACTAAAAAGACTCAATCTGTTAGAACACTTGTCTTATTAAAACATCATGTTACTAAAAAGGCTCAATCTGTTAGAACACTTGTCTTATTAAAACATCATGTTACTAAAAAGACTCAATCTGTTAGAGCTCTTGACTTATTAAAACATCATGTTACTAAAAAGACTCAATCTGTTAGAGCACTTGTCTTATTAAAACATCATGTTACTAAAAAGACTCAATCTGTTAGAACACTTGACTTATTAAAACATCATGTTACTAAAAAGACTCAATCTGTTAGAGCTCTTGTCTTATTAAAACATCGTGTTACTAAAAAGACTCAATCTGTTAGAACACTTGTCTTATTAAAACATCGTGTTACTAAAAAGACTCAATCTGTTAGAACACTTGTCTTATTAAAACATCATGTTACTAAAAAGACTCAATCTGTTAGAACACTTGACTTATTAAAACATCATGTTACTAAAAAGACTCAATGTGTTAGAACACTTGACTTATTAAAACATCATGTTACTAAAAAGACTCAATCTGTTAGAACACTTGTCTTATTAAAACATCATGTTACTAAAAAGACTCAATCTGTTAGAGCTCTTGACTTATTAAAACATCATGTTACTAAAAAGACTCAATCTGTTAGAACACTTGTCTTATTAAAACATCATGTTACTAAAAAGACTCAATCTGTTAGAACACTTGACTTATTAAAACATCATGTTACTAAAAAGACTCAATGTGTTAGAACACTTGACTTATTAAAACATCATGTTACTAAAAAGACTCAATTTGTTAGAACACTTGTCTTATTAAAACATCATGTTACTAAAAAGACTCAATCTGTTAGAGCTCTTGACTTATTAAAACATCATGTTACTAAAAAGACTCAATCTGTTAGAGCTCTTGTCTTATTAAAACATCATGTTACTAAAAAGACTCAATCTGTTAGAGCTCTTGACTTATTAAAACATCATTTTACTAAAAAGACTCAATCTGTTAGAGCTCTTGACTTATTAAAACATCATGTTACTAAAAAGACTCAATCTGTTAGAGCTCTTGACTTATTAAAACATCATGTTACTAAAAAGACTCAATCTGTTAGAGCTCTTGACTTATTAAAACATCATGTTACTAAAAAGGCTCAATCTGTTAGAACACTTGTCTTATTAAAACATCATGTTACTAAAAAGACTCAATCTGTTAGAACACTTGACTTATTAAAACATCATGTTACTAAAAAGACTCAATCTGTTAGAACACTTGTCTTATTAAAACATCATGTTACTAAAAAGACTCAATCTGTTAGAACACTTGACTTATTAAAACATCATGTTACTAAAAAGACTCAATCTGTTAGAACACTTGTCTTATTAAAACATCGTGTTACTAAAAAGACTCAATCTGTTAGAACACTTGTCTTATTAAAACATCGTGTTACTAAAAAGACTCAATCTGTTAGAACACTTGACTTATTAAAACATCATGTTACTAAAAAGACTCAATCTGTTAGAACACTTGACTTATTAAAACACCATGTTACTAAAAAGACTCAATCTGTTAGAACACTTGACTTATTAAAACATCATGTTACTAAAAAGACTCAATCTGTTAGAACACTTGTCTTATTAAAACATCATGTTACTAAAAAGACTCAATCTGTTAGAACACTTGACTTATTAAAACATCATGTTACTAAAAAGACTCAATCTGTTAGAACACTTGTCTTATTAAAACATCATGTTACTAAAAAGACTCAATCTGTTAGAACACTTGTCTTATTAAAACATCGTGTTACTAAAAAGACTCAATCTGTTAGAACACTTGACTTATTAAAACATCATGTTACCAAAAAGACTCAATCTGTTAGAACACTTGTCTTATTAAAACATCATGTTACTAAAAAGACTCAATCTGTTAGAGCTCTTGTCTTATTAAAACATCATGTTACTAAAAAGACTCAATCTGTTAGAGCTCTTGACTTATTAAGACATCATGTTACTAAAAAGACTCAATCTGTTAGAACACTTGACTTATTAAAACATCGTGTTACTAAAAAGACTCAATCTGTTAGAGCTCTTGACTTATTAAAACATCATGTTACTAAAAAGACTCAATCTGTTAAAACACTTGACTTATTAAAACATCATGTTACTAAAAAGACTCAATCTGTTAGAACACTTGACTTATTAAAACATCATGTTACTAAAAAGACTCAATCTGTTAGAACATTTGACTTATTAAAACACCATGTTACTAAAAAGACTCAATCTGTTAGAACACTTGACTTATTAAAACATCATGTTACTAAAAAGACTCAATCTGTTAGAACACTTGACTTATTAAGACATCGTGTTACTAAAAAGACTCAATCTGTTAGAACACTTGACTTATTAAAACATCGTGTTACTAAAAAGACTCAATCTGTTAGAACACTTGTCTTATTAAAACATCATGTTACTAAAAAGACTCAATCTGTTAGAACACTTGACTTATTAAAACATCATGTTACTAAAAAGACTCAATCTGTTAGAACACTTGTCTTATTAAAACATCATGTTACTAAAAAGACTCAATCTGTTAGAACACTTGACTTATTAAAACATCGTGTTACTAAAAAGACTCAATCTGTTAGAACACTTGTCTTATTAAAACATCATGTTACTAAAAAGACTCAATCTGTTAGAGCTCTTGACTTATTAAAACATCGTGTTACTAAAAAGACTCAATCTGTTAGAACACTTGACTTATTAACACATCATGTTACTAAAAACACTCAATCTGTTACAACACTTGACTTATTAAAACATCATGTTACTAAAAAGAGTCAATCTGTTAGAACACTTGTCTTATTAAAACATCATGTTACTAAAAAGACTCAATCTGTTAGAGCTCTTGTCTTATTAAAACATCATGTTACTAAAAAGACTCAATCTGTTAGAACACTTGTCTTATTAAAACATCATGTTACTAAAAAGACTCAATCTGTTAGAACACTTGACTTATTAAAACATCATGTTACTAAAAAGACTCAATCTGTTAGATCACTTGTCTTATTAAAACATCATGTTACTAAAAAGACTCAATCTGTTAGAGCACTTGACTTATTAAAACATCATGTTACTAAAAAGACTCAATCTGTTAGAACGCTTGTCTTATTAAAACATCATGTTACTAAAAAGACTCAATCTGTTAGAACACTTGACTAATTAAAACATCATGTTACTAAAAAGACTCAATCTGTTACAACACTTGTCTTATTAAAACATCATGTTACTAAAAAGACTCAATCTGTTAGAACACTTGTCTTATTAAAACATCATGTTACTAAAAAGACCCAATCTGTTAGAACACTTGTCTTATTAAAACATCATGTTACTAAAAAGACTCAATCTGTTAGAACACTTGTCTTATTAAAACATCATGTTACTAAAAAGACTAAATCTGTTAGAGCTCTTGTCTTATTAAAACATCATGTTACTAAAAAGACCCAATCTGTTAGAACACTTGTCTTATTAAAACATCATGTTACTAAAAAGACTCAATCTGTTAGAACACTTGACTTATTAAAACATCATGTTACTAAAAAGACTCAATCTGTTACAACACTTGTCTTATTAAAACATCATGTTACTAAAAAGACTCAATCTGTTAGAACACTTGACTTATTAAAACATCATGTTACTAAAAAGACTCAATCTGTTAGAACACTTGACTTATTAAAACATCATGTTACTAAAAAGACTCAATCTGTTAGAACACTTGACTTATTAAAACATCATGTTACTAAAAAGACTCAATCTGTTAGAGCTCTTGACTTATTAAAACATCATGTTACTAAAAAGACTCAATCTGTTAGAACACTTGACTTATTAAAACATCATGTTACTAAAAAGACTCAATCTGTTAGAGCTCTTGACTTATTAAAACATCATGTTACTAAAAAGACTCAATCTGTTAGAACACTTGTCTTATTAAAACATCATGTTACTAAAAAGACTCCATCTGTTAGAACACTTGTCTTATTAAAACATCGTGTTACTAAAAAGACTCAATCTGTTAGAACACTTGACTTATTAAAACATCATGTTACTAAAAAGACTCCATCTGTTAGAACACTTGTCTTATTAAAACATCATGTTACTAAAAAGACTCAATCTGTTACAGCTCTTGTCTTATTAAAACATCATGTTACTAAAAAGACTCCATCTGTTAGAACACTTGTCTTATTAAAACATCGTGTTACTAAAAAGACTCAATCTGTTAGAGCTCTTGTCTTATTAAAACATCATGTTACTAAAAAGACTCAAGCTGTTAGAACACTTGACTTATTAAAACATCATGTTACTAAAAAGACTCAATCTGTTAGAACACTTGTCTTATTAAAACATCATGTTACTAAAAAGACTCAATCTGTTAGAGCTCTTGTCTTATTAAAACATCATGTTACTAAAAAGACTCAATCTGTTAGAACACTTGTCTTATTAAAACATCGTGTTACTAAAAAGACTCAATCTGTTAGAGCTCTTGTCTTATTAAAACATCATGTTACTAAAAAGACTCAATCTGTTAGAACACTTGACTTATTAAAACATCATGTTACTAAAAAGGCTCAATCTGTTAGAGCTCTTGTCTTATTAAAACATCATGTTACTAAAAAGACTCAATCTGTTAGAACACTTGTCTTATTAAAACATCGTGTTACTAAAAAGACTCAATCTGTTAGAGCTCTTGTCTTATTAAAACATCATGTTACTAAAAAGACTCAATCTGTTAGAACACTTGACTTATTAAAACATCATGTTACTAAAAAGGCTCAAGCTGTTAGAACACTTGACTTATTAAAACATCATGTTACTAAAAAGACTCAATCTGTTAGAGCTCTTGTCTTATTAAAACATCATGTTACTAAAAAGACTCAAGCTGTTAGAACACTTGACTTATTAAAACATCATGTTACTAAAAAGACTCAATCTGTTAGAACACTTGTCTTATTAAAACATCATGTTACTAAAAAGGCTCAATCTGTTAGAGCTCTTGTCTTATTAAAACATCATGTTACTAAAAAGACTCAATCTGTTAGAGCTCTTGACTTATTAAAACATCATGTTACTAAAAAGACTCAATCTGTTAGAACACTTGACTTATTAAAACATCATGTTACTAAAAAGACTCAATCTGTTAGAACACTTGTCTTATTAAAACATCGTGTTACTAAAAAGACTCAATCTGTTAGAACACTTGACTTATTAAACATCGTGTTGCTAAAAAGACTCAATCTGTTAGAACACTTGACTTATTAAAACATCATGTTACTAAAAAGACTCAATCTGTTAGAACACTTGTCTTATTAAAACATCGTGTTACTAAAAAGACTCAATCTGTTAGAACACTTGTCTTATTAAAACATCATGTTACTAAAAAGACTCAATCTGTTAGAACACTTGTCTTATTAAAACATCATGTTACTAAAAAGACTCAATCTGTTAGAACACTTGACTTATTAAAACATCGTGTTACTAAAAAGACTCAATCTGTTAGAACACTTGACTTATTAAAACATCGTGTTACTAAAAAGACTCAATCTGTTAGAACACTTGTCTTATTAAAACATCATGTTACTAAAAAGACTCAATCTGTTAGAACACTTGACTTATTAAAACATCGTGTTACTAAAAAGACTCAATCTGTTAGAGCTCTTGTCTTATTAAAACATCGTGTTACTAAAAAGTCTCAATCTGTTAGAACACTTGACTTATTAAAACATCATGTTACTAAAAAGACTCAAGCTGTTAGAACACTTGTCTTATTAAAACATCATGTTACTAAAAAGACTCAATCTGTTAGAACACTTGTCTTATTAAAACATCATGTTACTAAAAAGACTCAATCTGTTAGAGCTCTTGACTTATTAAAACATCATGTTACTAAAAAGACTCAATCTGTTAGAACACTTGACTTATTAAAACATCATGTTACTAAAAAGACTCAATCTGTTAGAACACTTGACTTATTAAAACATCATGTTACTAAAAAGACTCAATCTGTTAGAACACTTGACTTATTAAAACATCATGTTACTAAAAAGACTCAATCTGTTAGAACACTTGACTTATTAAACATCGTGTTACTAAAAAGACTCAATCTGTTAGAACACTTGACTTATTAAAACATCATGTTACTAAAAAGACTCAATCTGTTAGAACACTTGACTTATTAAAACATCGTGTTACTAAAAAGACTCAATCTGTTAGAACACTTGACTTATTAAAACATCATGTTACTAAAAAGACTCAATCTGTTAGAACACTTGTCTTATTAAAACATCATGTTACTAAAAAGACTCAATCTGTTAGAACACTTGACTTATTAAAACATCGTGTTACTAAAAAGACTCAATCTGTTAGAGCTCTTGTCTTATTAAAACATCGTGTTACTAAAAAGTCTCAATCTGTTAGAACACTTGACTTATTAAAACATCATGTTACTAAAAAGACTCAAGCTGTTAGAACACTTGTCTTATTAAAACATCATGTTACTAAAAAGACTCAATCTGTTAGAACACTTGTCTTATTAAAACATCATGTTACTAAAAAGACTCAATCTGTTAGAGCTCTTGACTTATTAAAACATCATGTTACTAAAAAGACTCAATCTGTTAGAACACTTGACTTATTAAAACATCATGTTACTAAAAAGACTCAATCTGTTAGAACACTTGACTTATTAAAACATCATGTTACTAAAAAGACTCAATCTGTTAGAACACTTGACTTATTAAAACATCATGTTACTAAAAAGACTCAATCTGTTAGAAAACTTGACTTATTAAACATCGTGTTACTAAAAAGACTCAATCTGTTAGAACACTTGACTTATTAAAACATCGTGTTACTAAAAAGACTCAATCTGTTAGAGCTCTTGACTTATTAAAACATCATGTTACTAAAAAGACTCAATCTGTTAGAACACTTGTCTTATTAAAACATCGTGTTACTAAAAAGACTCAATCTGTTAGAACACTTGACTTATTAAACATCGTGTTACTAAAAAGACTCAATCTGTTAGAACACTTGACTTATTAAAACATCATGTTACTAAAAAGACTCAATCTGTTAGAACACTTGTCGTATTAAAACATCATGTTACTAAAAAGACTCAATCTGTTAGAACACTTGACTTATTAAAAATATCGTGTTACTAAAAAGACTCAATCTGTTAGAACACTTGACTTATTAAAACATCATGTTACTAAAAAGAATCAATCTGTTAGAACACTTGACTTATTAAAACATCATGTTACTAAAAAGACTCAATCTGTTAGAACACTTGTCTTATTAAAACATCGTGTTACTAAAAAGACTCAATCTGTTAGAACACTTGACTTATTAAAACATCATGTTACTAAAAAGACTCAATCTGTTAGAACACTTGTCTTATTAAAACATCATGTTACTAAAAAGACTCAATCTGTTAGAACACTTGTCTTATTAAAAATATCGTGTTACTAAAAAGACTCAATCTGTTAGAACACTTGACTTATTAAAACATCGTGTTACTAAAAAGACTCAATCTGTTAGAACACTTGTCTTATTAAAACATCATGTTACTAAAAAGTCTCAATCTGTTAGAACACTTGTCTTACTAAAAATATCGTGTTACTAAAAAGACTCAATCTGTTAGAACACTTGACTTATTAAAACATCGTGTTACTAAAAAGACTCAATCTGTTAGAACACTTGTCTTATTAAAACATCATGTTACTAAAAAGACTCAATCTGTTAGAACACTTGACTTACTAAAACATCATGTTACTAAAATGACTCAATCTGTTAGAGCTCTTGACTTATTAAAACATCATGTTACTAAAAAGACTCAAGCTGTTAGAACTCTTGTCTTATTAAAACATCATGTTACTAAAAAGACTCAATCTGTTAGAGCTCTTGACTTATTAAAACATCATGTTACTAAAAAGACTCAATCTGTTAGAGCTCTTGTCTTATTAAAACATCATGTTACTAAAAAGACTCAATCTGTTAGAACACTTGACTTATTAAAACATCGTGTTACTAAAAAGACTCAATCTGTTAGAACACTTGTCTTATTAAAACATCATGTTACTAAAAAGACTCAATCTGTTAGAACACTTGACTTATTAAAACATCATGTTACTAAAAAGACTCAATCTGTTAGAGCTCTTGACTTATTAAAACATCATGTTACTAAAAAGACTCAATCTGTTAGAACACTTGTCTTATTAAAACATCATGTTACTAAAAAGACTCAATCTGTTAGAACACTTGTCTTATTAAAACATCGTGTTACTAAAAAGACTCAATCTGTTAGAACACTTGACTTATTAAAACATCATGTTACTAAAAAGACTCAATCTGTTAGAGCTCTTGACTTATTAAAACATCATGTTACTAAAAAGACTCAATCTGTTAGAACACTTGACTTATTAAAACATCATGTTACTAAAAAGACTCAATCTGTTAGAACACTTGTCTTATTAAAACATCATGTTACTAAAAAGACTCAATCTGTTAGAACACTTGTCTTATTAAAACATCATGTTACTAAAAAGACTCAATCTGTTAGAGCTCTTGTCTTATTAAAACATCGTGTTACTAAAAAGACTCAATCTGTTAGAACACTTGTCTTATTAAAACATCATGTTACTAAAAAGACTCAATCTGTTAGAACACTTGTCTTATTAAAACATCATGTTACTAAAAAGACTCAATCTGTTAGAACACTTGTCTTATTAAAACATCATGTTACTAAAAAGACTCAATCTGTTAGAGCTCTTGTCTTATTAAAACATCGTGTTACTAAAAAGACTCAATCTGTTAGAACACTTGACTTATTAAAACATCATGTTACTAAAAAGACTCAATCTGTTAGAACACTTGTCTTATTAAAACATCATGTTACTAAAAAGGCTCAATCTGTTAGAACACTTGTCTTATTAAAACATCGTGTTACTAAAAAGACTCAATCTGTTAGAACACTTGACTTATTAAAACATCATGTTACTAAAAAGTCTCAATCTGTTAGAACACTTGTCTTACTAAAAATATCGTGTTACTAAAAAGACTCAATCTGTTAGAACACTTGACTTATTAAAACATCATGTTACTAAAAAGACTCAATCTGTTAGAGCTCTTGACTTATTAAAACATCATGTTACTAAAAAGACTCAATCTGTTAGAGCTCTTGTCTTATTAAAACATCATGTTACTAAAAAGACTCAATCTGTTAGAACACTTGACTTATTAAAACATCGTGTTACTAAAAAGACTCAATCTGTTAGAACACTTGTCTTATTAAAACATCATGTTACTAAAAAGACTCAATCTGTTAGAACACTTGACTTATTAAAACATCATGTTACTAAAAAGACTCAATCTGTTAGAACACTTGTCTTATTAAAACATCGTGTTACTAAAAAGGCTCAATCTGTTAGAACACTTGACTTATTAAAACATCGTGTTACTAAAAAGACTCAATCTGTTAGAGCTCTTGTCTTATTAAAACATCATGTTACTAAAAAGACCCAATCTGTTAGAACACTTGTCTTATTAAAACATCATGTTACTAAAAAGACTCAATCTGTTAGAGCTCTTGACTTATTAAAACATCATGTTACTAAAAAGACTCAAGCTGTTAGAACACTTGTCTTATTAAAACATCATGTTACTAAAAAGACTCAATCTGTTAGAACACTTGTCTTATTAAAACATCATGTTACTAAAAAGACTCAATCTGTTAGAGCTCTTGTCTTATTAAAACATCGTGTTACTAAAAAGGCTCAATCTGTTAGAGCTCTTGACTTATTAAAACATCATGTTACTAAAAAGACTCAATCTGTTAGAGCTCTTGACTTATTAAAACATCATGTTACTAAAAAGACTCAAGCTGTTAGAACACTTGTCTTATTAAAACATCATGTTACTAAAAAGACTCAATCTGTTAGAGCTCTTGACTTATTAAAACATCATGTTACTAAAAAAACTCAATCTGTTAGAGCTCTTGACTTATTAAAACATCATGTTACTAAAAAGACTCACTCTGTTAGAACACTTGACTTATTAAAACATCATGTTACTAAAAAGACTCAATCTGTTAGAACACTTGACTTATTAAAACATCATGTTACTAAAAAGACTCAATCTGTTAGAGCTCTTGACTTATTAAAACATCATGTTACTAAAAAGACTCAATCTGTTAGAGCTCTTGACTTATTAAAACATCATGTTACTAAAAAGACTCAATCTGTTAGAGCTCTTGACTTATTAAAACATCATGTTACTAAAAAGACTCAATCTGTTAGAACCATTGACTTATTAAAACATCATGTTACTAAAAAGACTCAATCTGTTAGAACACTTGTCTTATTAAAACATCATGTTACTAAAAAGACTCAATCTGTTAGAACACTTGACTTATTAAAACATCATGTTACTAAAAAGACTCAATCTGTTAGAACACTTGTCTTATTAAAACATCATGTTACTAAAAAGACTCAATCTGTTAGAACACTTGTCTTATTAAAACATCGTGTTACTAAAAAGACTCAATCTGTTAGAACACTTGACTTATTAAAACATCATGTTACTAAAAAGACTCAATCTGTTAGAACACTTGTCTTATTAAAACATCATGTTACTAAAAAGACTCAATCTGTTAGAGCTCTTGACTTATTAAGACATCATGTTACTAAAAAGACACAATCTGTTAGAACACTTGACTTATTAAAACATCGTGTTACTAAAAAGACTCAATCTGTTAGAGCTCTTGACTTATTAAAACATCATGTTACTAAAAAGACTCAATCTGTTAGAACAGTTGACTTATTAAAACATCGTGTTACTAAAAAGACTCAATCTGTTAGAACACTTGTCTTATTAAAACATCATGTTACTAAAAAGACTCAATCTGTTAGAACACTTGACTTATTAAAACATCGTGTTACTAAAAAGACTCAATCTGTTAGAACACTTGTCTTATTAAAACATCATGTTACTAAAAAGACTCAATCTGTTAGAACTCTTGACTTATTAAAACATCATGTTACTAAAAAGACTCAATCTGTTAGAACACTTGACTTATTAAAACATCATGTTACTAAAAAGACTCAATCTGTTAGAACACTTGACTTATTAAAACACCATGTTACTAAAAAGACTCAATCTGTTAGAACACTTGACTTATTAAGACATCGTGTTACTAAAAAGACTCAATCTGTTAGAACACTTGACTTATTAAAACATCGTGTTACTAAAAAGACTCAATCTGTTAGAACACTTGTCTTATTAAAACATCATGTTACTAAAAAGACTCAATCTGTTAGAACACTTGACTTATTAAAACATCATGTTACTAAAAAGACTCAATCTGTTAGAACACTTGTCTTATTAAAACATCATGTTACTAAAAAGACTCAATCTGTTAGAACACTTGACTTATTAAAACATCATGTTACTAAAAAGACTCAATCTGTTAGAACTCTTGACTTATTAAAACATCATGTTACTAAAAAGACTCAATCTGTTAGAGCTCTTGTCTTATTAAAACATCATGTTACTAAAAAGACTCAATCTGTTAGAACACTTGTCTTATTAAAACATCATGTTACTAAAAAGACTCAATCTGTTAGAACACTTGACTTATTAAAACATCATGTTACTAAAAAGACTCAATCTGTTAGAACACTTGACTTATTAAAACATCGTGTTACTAAAAAGACTCAATCTGTTAGAACACTTGACTTATTAAAACATCATGTTACTAAAAAGACTCAATCTGTTAGAGCTCTTGACTTATTAAAACATCATGTTACTAAAAAGACTCAATCTGTTAGAGCTCTTGTCTTATTAAAACATCATGTTACTAAAAAGACTCTATCTGTTAGAGCTCTTGACTTATTAAAACATCATGTTACTAAAAAGACTCAATCTGTTAGAACACTTGACTTATTAAAACATCATGTTACTAAAAAGACTCAATCTGTTAGAACACTTGTCTTATTAAAACATCGTGTTACTAAAAAGACTCAATCTGTTAGAGCTCTTGTCTTATTAAAACATCGTGTTACTAAAAAGGCTCAATCTGTTAGAACACTTGTCTTATTAAAACATCATGTTACTAAAAAGACTCAATCTGTTAGAGCTCTTGTCTTATTAAAACATCGTGTTACTAAAAAGGCTCAATCTGTTAGAACACTTGTCTTATTAAAACATCATGTTACTAAAAAGACTCAATCTGTTAGAGCTCTTGACTTATTAAAACATCATGTTACTAAAAAGACTCAATCTGTTAGAACACTTGTCTTATTAAAACATCGTGTTACTAAAAAGACTCAATCTGTTAGAACACTTGTCTTATTAAAACATCATGTTACTAAAAAGACTCAATCTGTTAGAGCTCTTGTCTTATTAAAACATCGTGTTACTAAAAAGACTCAATCTGTTAGAGCTCTTGTCTTATTAAAACATCGTGTTACTAAAAAGGCTCAATCTGTTAGAACACTTGTCTTATTAAAACATCGTGTTACTAAAAAGACTCAATCTGTTAGAACACTTGTCTTATTAAAACATCATGTTACTAAAAAGACTCAATCTGTTAGAGCTCTTGTCTTATTAAAACATCGTGTTACTAAAAAGACTCAATCTGTTAGAACACTTGTCTTATTAAAACATCGTGTTACTAAAAAGACTCAATCTGTTAGAACACTTGTCTTATTAAAACATCATGTTACTAAAAAGACTCAATCTGTTAGAGCTCTTGTCTTATTAAAACATCGTGTTACTAAAAAGGCTCAATCTGTTAGAACACTTGTCTTATTAAAACATCGTGTTACTAAAAAGACTCAATCTGTTAGAGCTCTTGTCTTATTAAAACATCATGTTACTAAAAAGACTCAATCTGTTAGAGCTCTTGTCTTATTAAAACATCGTGTTACTAAAAAGACTCAATCTGTTAGAGCTCTTGTCTTATTAAAACATCGTGTTACTAAAAAGGCTCAATCTGTTAGAACACTTGTCTTATTAAAACATCGTGTTACTAAAAAGACTCAATCTGTTAGAGCTCTTGTCTTATTAAAACATCATGTTACTAAAAAGGCTCAATCTGTTAGAACACTTGTCTTATTAAAACATCATGTTACTAAAAAGACTCAATCTGTTAGAACACTTGTCTTATTAAAACATCATGTTACTAAAAAGACTCAATCTGTTAGAGCTCTTGTCTTATTAAAACATCGTGTTACTAAAAAGGCTCAATCTGTTAGAACACTTGTCTTATTAAAACATCATGTTACTAAAAAGACTCAATCTGTTAGAGCTCTTGACTTATTAAAACATCATGTTACTAAAAAGACTCAATCTGTTAGAACACTTGTCTTATTAAAACATCGTGTTACTAAAAAGGCTCAATCTGTTAGAACACTTGACTTATTAAAACATCGTGTTACTAAAAAGACTCAATCTGTTAGAGCTCTTGTCTTATTAAAACATCGTGTTACTAAAAAGGCTCAATCTGTTAGAGCTCTTGACTTATTAAAACATCATGTTACTAAAAAGGCTCAATCTGTTAGAACACTTGACTTATTAAAACATCGTGTTACTAAAAAGACTCAATCTGTTAGAGCTCTTGTCTTATTAAAACATCGTGTTACTAAAAAGGCTCAATCTGTTAGAGCTCTTGACTTATTAAAACATCATGTTACTAAAAAGACTCAATCTGTTAGAGCTCTTGACTTATTAAAACATCATGTTACTAAAAAGACTCAAGCTGTTAGAACACTTGTCTTATTAAAACATCATGTTACTAAAAAGACTCAATCTGTTAGAGCTCTTGACTTATTAAAACATCATGTTACTAAAAAAACTCAATCTGTTAGAGCTCTTGACTTATTAAAACATCATGTTACTAAAAAGACTCACTCTGTTAGAACACTTGACTTATTAAAACATCATGTTACTAAAAAGACTCAATCTGTTAGAACACTTGACTTATTAAAACATCATGTTACTAAAAAGACTCAATCTGTTAGAGCTCTTGACTTATTAAAACATCATGTTACTAAAAAGACTCAATCTGTTAGAGCTCTTGACTTATTAAAACATCATGTTACTAAAAAGACTCAATCTGTTAGAACACTTGTGTTATTAAAACATCATGTTACTAAAAAGACTCAATCTGTTAGAACACTTGACTTATTAAAACATCATGTTACTAAAAAGACTCAAGCTGTTAGAACACTTGTCTTATTAAAACATCATGTTACTAAAAAGACTCACTCTGTTAGAACACTTGACTTATTAAAACATCATGTTACTAAAAAGACTCAATCTGTTAGAACACTTGACTTATTAAAACATCATGTTACTAAAAAGACTCAATCTGTTAGAACACTTGTCTTATTAAAACATCATGTTACTAAAAAGACTCAATCTGTTAGAGCTCTTGACTTATTAAAACATCATGTTACTAAAAAGACTCAATCTGTTAGAACCATTGACTTATTAAAACATCATGTTACTAAAAAGACTCAATCTGTTAGAACACTTGTGTTATTAAAACATCATGTTACTAAAAAGACTCAATCTGTTAGAACACTTGACTTATTAAAACATCATGTTACTAAAAAGACTCAATCTGTTAGAACACTTGTCTTATTAAAACATCATGTTACTAAAAAGACTCAATCTGTTAGAACACTTGTCTTATTAAAACATCGTGTTACTAAAAAGACTCAATCTGTTAGAACACTTGACTTATTAAAACATCATGTTACTAAAAAGACTCAATCTGTTAGAACACTTGTCTTATTAAAACATCATGTTACTAAAAAGACTCAATCTGTTAGAGCTCTTGACTTATTAAGACATCATGTTACTAAAAAGACTCAATCTGTTAGAACACTTGTCTTATTAAAACATCATGTTACTAAAAAGACTCAATCTGTTAGAGCTCTTGACTTATTAAGACACCATGTTACTAAAAAGACTCAATCTGTTAGAACACTTGACTTATTAAAACATCGTGTTACTAAAAAGACTCAATCTGTTAGAACACTTGACTTATTAAAACATCGTGTTACTAAAAAGACTCAATCTGTTAGAGCTCTTGACTTATTAAAACATCATGTTACTAAAAAGACTCAATCTGTTAAAACACTTGACTTATTGAAACATCATGTTACTAAAAAGACTCAATCTGTTAGAACACTTGACTTATTAAAACATCATGTTACTAAAAAGACTCAATCTGTTAGAACACTTGACTTATTAAAACACCATGTTACTAAAAAGACTCAATCTGTTAGAACACTTGTCTTATTAAAACATCATGTTACTAAAAAGACTCAATCTGTTAGAACACTTGACTTATTAAGACATCGTGTTACTAAAAAGACTCAATCTGTTAGAACACTTGACTTATTAAAACATCGTGTTACTAAAAAGACTCAATCTGTTAGAACACTTGTCTTATTAAAACATCATGTTACTAAAAAGACTCAATCTGTTAGAACACTTGACTTATTAAAACATCATGTTACTAAAAAGACTCAATCTGTTAGAACACTTGTCTTATTAAAACATCATGTTACTAAAAAGACTCAATCTGTTAGAACACTTGACTTATTAAAACATCATGTTACTAAAAAGACTCAATCTGTTAGAACACTTGACTTATTAAAACATCGTGTTATTAAAAAGACTCAATCTGTTAGAACACTTGTCTTATTAAAACATCATGTTACTAAAAAGACTCAATCTGTTAGAGCTCTTGACTTATTAAAACATCGTGTTACTAAAAAGACTCAATCTGTTAGAACACTTGACTTATTAACACATCATGTTACTAAAAACACTCAATCTGTTACAACACTTGACTTATTAAAACATCATGTTACTAAAAAGAGTCAAGCTGTTAGAACACTTGTCTTATTAAAACATCATGTTACTAAAAAGACTCAATCTGTTAGAGCTCTTGTCTTATTAAAACATCATGTTACTAAAAAGACTCAATCTGTTAGAACACTTGTCTTATTAAAACATCATGTTACTAAAAAGACTCAATCTGTTAGAACACTTGACTTATTAAAACATCATGTTACTAAAAAGACTCAATCTGTTAGAACACTTGTCTTATTAAAACATCATGTTACTAAAAAGACTCAATCTGTTAGATCACTTGTCTTATTTAAACATCATGTTACTAAAAAGACTCAATCTGTTAGAGCACTTGACTTATTAAAACATCATGTTACTAAAAAGACTCAATCTGTTAGAACTCTTGACTTATTAAAACATCATGTTACTAAAAAGACTCAATCTGTTAGAACACTTGACTTATTAAAACATCATGTTACTAAAAAGACTCAATCTGTTAGAACACTTGTCTTATTAAAACATCATGTTACTAAAAAGACTCAATCTGTTAGATCACTTGTCTTATTTAAACATCATGTTACTAAAAAGACTCAATCTGTTAGAGCACTTGACTTATTAAAACATCATGTTACTAAAAAGACTCAATCTGTTAGAACGCTTGTCTTATTAAAACATCATGTTACTAAAAAGACTCAAGCTGTTAGAACACTTGACTTATTAAAACATCATGTTACTAAAAAGACTCAATCTGTTAGAACACTTGTCTTATTAAAACATCATGTTACTAAAAAGACTCAATCTGTTAGAACTTTTGACTTATTAAAACATCATGTTACTAAAAAGACTCAATCGGTTAGAACTCTTGTCTTATTAAAGCATCATGTTAATAAAAAGACTCAATCTGTTAGAACACTTGACTAATTAAAACATCATGTTACTAAAAAGACTCAATCTGTTACAACACTTGTCTTATTAAAACATCATGTTACTAAAAAGACTCAATCTGTTAGAACACTTGACTTATTAAAACATCATGTTACTAAAAAGACTCAATCTGTTAGAACACTTGTCTTATTAAAACATCATGTTACTAAAAAGACTCAATCTGTTAGAACACTTGTCTTATTAAAACATCATGTTACTAAAAAGACTCAATCTGTTAGAGCTCTTGACTTATTAAAACATCATGTTACTAAAAAGACTCAATCTGTTAGAACACTTGTCTTATTAAAACATCGTGTTACTAAAAAGGCTCAATCTGTTAGAACACTTGTCTTATTAAAACATCGTGTTACTAAAAAGACTCAATCTGTTAGAGCTCTTGTCTTATTAAAACATCATGTTACTAAAAAGACTCAATCTGTTAGAACACTTGTCTTATTAAAACATCATGTTACTAAAAAGACTCAATCTGTTAGAGCTCTTGACTTATTAAAACATCATGTTACTAAAAAGACTCAAGCTGTTAGAACACTTGACTTATTAAAACATCGTGTTACTAAAAAGACTCAATCTGTTAGAACACTTGTCTTATTAAAACATCATGTTACTAAAAAGACTCAATCTGTTAGAACACTTGTCTTATTAAAACATCATGTTACTAAAAAGACTCAATCTGTTAGAGCTCTTGACTTATTAAAACATCATGTTACTAAAAAGACTCAATCTGTTAGAGCTCTTGACTTATTAAAACATCATGTTACTAAAAAGACTCACTCTGTTAGAACACTTGACTTATTAAAACATCATGTTACTAAAAAGACTCAATCTGTTAGAACACTTGACTTATTAAAACATCATGTTACTAAAAAGACTCAATCTGTTAGAGCTCTTGACTTATTAAAACATCATGTTACTAAAAAGACTCAATCTGTTAGAGCTCTTGACTTATTAAAACATCATGTTACTAAAAAGACTCAATCTGTTAGAACCATTGACTTATTAAAACATCATGTTACTAAAAAGACTCAATCTGTTAGAACACTTGTCTTATTAAAACATCATGTTACTAAAAAGACTCAATCTGTTAGAACACTTGACTTATTAAAACATCATGTTACTAAAAAGACTCAATCTGTTAGAACACTTGACTTATTAAAACATCATGTTACTAAAAAGACTCAATCTGTTAGAACACTTGTCTTATTAAAACATCGTGTTACTAAAAAGACTCAATCTGTTAGAACACTTGTCTTATTAAAACATCATGTTACTAAAAAGACTCAATCTGTTAGAGCTCTTGACTTATTAAGACATCATGTTACTAAAAAGACTCAATCTGTTAGAACACTTGACTTATTAAAACATCATGTTACTAAAAAGACTCAATCTGTTAGAACACTTGTCTTATTAAAACACCATGTTACTAAAAAGACTCAATCTGTTAGAACACTTGACTTATTAAAACATCATGTTACTAAAAAGACTCAATCTGTTAGAACACTTGACTTATTAAAACATCATGTTACTAAAAAGACTCAATCTGTTAGAACACTTGACTTTTTAAAACATCATGTTACTAAAAAGACTCAATCTGTTAGAGCTCTTGACTTATTAAGACATCATGTTACTAAAAAGACTCAATCTGTTAGAACACTTGACTTATTAAAACATCGTGTTACTTAAAAGACTCAATCTGTTAGAGCTCTTGACTTATTAAAACATCGTGTTACTAAAAAGACTCAATCTGTTAGAACACTTGTCTTATTAAAACATCATGTTACTAAAAAGACTCAATCTGTTAGAACACTTGACTTATTAAAACATCATGTTACTAAAAAGACTCAATCTGTTAGAACACTTGTCTTATTAAAACATCATGTTACTAAAAAGACTCAATCTGTTAAAACACTTGACTTATTAAAACATCATGTTACTAAAAAGACTCAATCTGTTAGAACACTTGACTTATTAAAACATCATGTTACTAAAAAGACTCAATCTGTTAGAACACTTGACTTATTAAAACACCATGTTACTAAAAAGACTCAATCTGTTAGAACACTTGACTTATTAAGACATCGTGTTACTAAAAAGACTCAATCTGTTAGAACACTTGACTTATTAAAACATCGTGTTACTAAAAAGACTCAATCTGTTAGAACACTTGTCTTATTAAAACATCATGTTACTAAAAAGACTCAATCTGTTAGAACACTTGACTTATTAAAACATCATGTTACTAAAAAGACTCAATCTGTTAGAACACTTGTCTTATTAAAACATCATGTTACTAAAAAGACTCAATCTGTTAGAACACTTGACTTATTAAAACATCGTGTTACTAAAAAGACTCAATCTGTTAGAACACTTGTCTTATTAAAACATCATGTTACTAAAAAGACTCAATCTGTTAGAGCTCTTGACTTATTAAAACATCGTGTTACTAAAAAGACTCAATCTGTTAGAACACTTGACTTATTAACACATCATGTTACTAAAAACACTCAATCTGTTACAACACTTGACTTATTAAAACATCATGTTACTAAAAAGAGTCAAGCTGTTAGAACACTTGTCTTATTAAAACATCATGTTACTAAAAAGACTCAATCTGTTAGAGCTCTTGTCTTATTAAAACATCATGTTACTAAAAAGACTCAATCTGTTAGAACACTTGTCTTATTAAAACATCATGTTACCAAAAAGACTCAATCTGTTAGAACACTTGACTTATTAAAACATCATGTTACTAAAAAGACTCAATCTGTTAGAACACTTGTCTTATTAAAACATCATGTTACTAAAAAGACTCAATCTGTTAGATCACTTGTCTTATTAAAACATCATGTTACTAAAAAGACTCAATCTGTTAGAGCACTTGACTTCTTAAAACATCATGTTACTAAAAAGACTCAATCTGTTAGAACGCTTGTCTTATTAAAACATCATGTTACTAAAAAGACTCAATCTGTTAGAACACTTGACTTATTAAAACATCATGTTACTAAAAAGACTCAATCTGTTAGAACACTTGTCTTATTAAAACATCATGTTACTAAAAAGACTCAATCTGTTAGAACTTTTGACTTATTAAAACATCATGGTACTAAAAAGACTCAATCTGTTAGAACTCTTGTCTTATTAAAGCATCATGTTAATAAAAAGACTCAATCTGTTAGAACACTTGACTAATTAAAACATCATGTTACTAAAAAGACTCAATCTGTTACAACACTGGTCTTATTAAAACATCATGTTACTAAAAAGACTCAATCTGTTAGAACACTTGTCTTATTAAAACATCATGTTACTAAAAAGACCCAATCTGTTAGAACACTTGTCTTATTAAAACATCATGTTACTAAAAAGACTCAATCTGTTAGAACACTTGTCTTATTAAAACATCATGTTACTAAAAAGACTAAATCTGTTAGAGCTCTTGTCTTATTAAAACATCATGTTACTAAAAAGACCCAATCTGTTAGAACACTTGTCTTATTAAAACATCATGTTACTAAAAAGACTCAATCTGTTAGAACACTTGACTTATTAAAACATCATGTTACTAAAAAGACTCAATCTGTTACAACACTTGTCTTATTAAAACATCATGTTACTAAAAAGACTCAATCTGTTATATCTTGTCTTATTAAAACATCATGTTACTAAAAAGACTCAATCTGTTAGAACACTTGACTTATTAAAACATCATGTTACTAAAAAGACTCAATCTGTTAGAACACTTGACTTATTAAAACATCATGTTACTAAAAAGACTCACTCTGTTAGAACACTTGACTTATTAAAACAACATGTTACTAAAAAGACTCAATCTGTTAGAGCTCTTGACTTATTAAAACATCATGTTACTAAAAAGACTCAATCTGTTAGAGCTCTTGTCTTATTAAAACATCATGTTACTAAAAAGACTCAAACTGTTAGAACACTTGTCTTATTAAAACATCATGTTACTAAAAAGACTCAAACTGTTAGAACACTTGTCTTATTAAAACATCATGTTACTAAAAAGACTCCATCTGTTAGAACACTTGTCTTATTAAAACATCGTGTTACTAAAAAGACTCAATCTGTTAGAACACTTGACTTATTAAAATATCATGTTACTAAAAAGACTCCATCTGTTAGAACACTTGTCTTATTAAAACATCATGTTACTAAAAAGACTCAATCTGTTACAGCTCTTGTCTTATTAAAACATCATGTTACTAAAAAGACTCCATCTGTTAGAACACTTGTCTTATTAAAACATCGTGTTACTAAAAAGACTCAATCTGTTAGAGCTCTTGTCTTATTAAAACATCATGTTACTAAAAAGACTCAATCTGTTAGAACACTTGACTTATTAAAACATCATGTTACTAATAAGACTCAATCTGTTAGAGCTCTTGTCTTATTAAAACATCATGTTACTAAAAAGACTCAATCTGTTAGAACACTTGTCTTATTAAAACATCGTGTTACTAAAAAGACTGAATCTGTTAGAGCTCTTGACTTATTAAAACATCATGTTACTAAAAAGACTCAATCTGTTAGAACACTTGACTTATTAAAACATCATGTTACTAAAAAGACTCAATCTGTTAGAACACTTGTCTTATTAAAACATCATGTTACTAAAAAGACTCAATCTGTTAGAACACTTGACTTATTAAACATCGTGTTACTAAAAAGACTCAATCTGTTAGAACACTTGACTTATTAAAACATCATGTTACTAAAAAGACTCAATCTGTTAGAACACTTGACTTATTAAAACATCCTGTTACTAAAAAGACTCAATCTGTTAGAGCTCTTGACTTATTAAAACATCGTGTTACTAAAAAGACTCAATCTGTTAGAACACTTGACTTATTAAAACATCATGTTACTAAAAAGACTCAATCTGTTAGAGCTCTTGACTTATTAAAACATCATGTTACTAAAAAGACTCAATCTGTTAGAACACTTGACTTATTAAAACATCATGTTACTAAAAAGACTCAATCTGTTAGAACACTTGTCTTATTAAAACATCATGTTACTAAAAAGACTCAATCTGTTAGAACACTTGACTTATTAAAACATCATGTTACTAAAAAGACTCAATCTGTTAGAGCTCTTGACTTATTAAAACATCATGTTACTAAAAAGACTCAATCTGTTACAACACTTGACTTATTAAAACATCATGTTACTAAAAAGACTCAATCTGCTAGAACACTTGTCTTATTAAAACATCATGTTACTAAAAAGACTCAATCTGTTAGAACACTTGTCTTATTAAAACATCATGTTACTAAAAAGACTCAATCTGTTAGAGCTCTTGACTTATTAAAACATCATGTTACTAAAAAGACTCAATCTGTTAGAGCTCTTGACTTATTAAAACATCATGTTACTAAAAAGACTCAATCTGTTAGAACACTTGTCTTATTAAAACATCATGTTACTAAAAAGACTGAATCTGTTAGAACACTTGTCTTATTAAAACATCATGTTACTAAAAAGACTCAATCTGTTAGAACACTTGTCTTATTAAAACATCATGTTACTAAAAAGACTCAATCTGTTAGAACACTTGACTTATTAAAACATCATGTTACTAAAAAGACTCAATCTGTTAGAACACTTGTCTTATTAAAACATCATGTTACTAAAAAGACTCAATCTGTTAGAACACTTGACTTATTAAAACATCATGTTACTCAAAAGACTCAATCTGTTAGAACACTTGTCTTATTAAAACATCATGTTACTAAAAAGACTCAATCTGTGAGAACACTTGTCTTATTAAAACATCATGTTACTAAAAAGTTTCAATCTGTTAGAACACTTGACTTATTAAAACATCATGTTACTAAAAAGACTCAATCTGTTAGAACACTTGTCTTATTAAAACATCATGTTACTAAAAAGACTCAATCTGTTAGAACACTTGACTTATTAAAACATCATGTTACTAAAAAGACTCAATCTGTTAGAACACTTGTCTTATTAAAACATCATGTTACTAAAAAGACTCAATCTGTTAGAACACTTGACTTATTAAAACATCATGTTACTAAAAAGACTCAATCTGTTAGAACACTTGTCTTATTAAAACATCATGTTACTAAAAAGACTCAATCTGTTGGACACTTGACTTATTAAAACATCATGTTACTAAAAAGACTCAATCTGTTAGAGCTCTTGACTTATTAAAACATCATGTTACTAAAAAGACTCAATCTGTTAGAACACTTGACTTATTAAAACATCATGTTACTAGAAAGACTCAATCTGTTAGAGCTCTTGACTTATTAAAACATCATGTTACTAAAAAGACTCAATCTGTTAGAACACTTGACTTATTAAAACATCGTGTTACTAAAAAGACTCAATCTGTTAGAACACTTGACTTATTAAAACATCATGTTACTAAAAAGACTCAATCTGTTAGAACACTTGTCTTATTAAAACATCATGTTACTAAAAAGACTCAATCTGTTAGAACACTTGTCTTATTAAAACATCATGTTACTAAAAAGACTCAATCTGTTAGAACACTTGTCTTATTAAAACATCATGTTACTAAAAAGACTCAATCTGTTAGAACACTTGTCTTATTAAAACATCATGTTACTAAAAAGACTCAATCTGTTAGAACACTTGTCTTATTAAAATATCATGTTACTAAAAAGACTCAATCTGTTAGAACACTTGTCTTATTAAAACATCATGTTACTAAAAAGACTCAATCTGTTAGAACACTTGTATTATTAAAACATCATGTTACTAAAAAGACTCAATCTGTTAGAACACTTGACTTATTAAAACATCATGTTACTAAAAAGACTCAATCTGTTAGAGCTCTTGACTTATTAAAACATCATGTTACTAAAAAGACTCAATCTGTTAGAACACTTGACTTATTAAAACATCATGTTACTAAAAAGACTCAATCTGTTAGAACAC
This sequence comes from Mantis religiosa, assembly GCA_030765055.1. Classification (NCBI taxonomy): domain Eukaryota; kingdom Metazoa; phylum Arthropoda; class Insecta; order Mantodea; family Mantidae; genus Mantis; species Mantis religiosa. Next base: position 189,825,733 of record CM060957.1, on the reverse strand, counting down.
TTGTCTTATTAAAACATCATGTTACTAAAAAGACTCAATCTGTTAGAACACTTGACTTATTAAAACATCATGTTACTAAAAAGACTCAATCTGTTAGAACACTTGTCTTATTAAAACATCATGTTACTAAAAAGACTCAATCTGTTAGAACACTTGACTTATTAAAACATCATGTTACTAAAAAGACTCAATCTGTTAGAACACTTGACTTATTAAAACATCATGTTACTAAAAAGACTCAATCTGTTAGAACACTTGTCTTATTAAAACATCATGTTACTAAAAAGACTCAATCTGTTAGAACACTTGACTTATTAAAACATCATGTTACTAAAAAGACTCAATCTGTTAGAACACTTGACTTATTAAAACATCATGTTACTAAAAAGACTCAATCTGTTAGAACACTTGTCTTATTAAAACATCATGTTACTAAAAAGACTCAATCTGTTAGAACACTTGACTTATTAAAACATCATGTTACTAAAAAGACTCAATCTGTTAGAGCTCTTGACTTATTAAAACATCATGTTACTAAAAAGACTCAATCTGTTAGAACACTTGACTTATTAAAACATCATGTTACTAAAAAGACTCAATCTGTTAGAACACTTGTCTTATTAAAACATCATGTTACTAAAAAGACTCAATCTGTTAGAACACTTGACTTATTAAAACATCATGTTACTAAAAACACTCAATCTGTTAGAACACTTGACTTATTAAAACATCATGTTACTAAAAAGACTCAATCTGTTAGAACACTTGTCTTATTAAAACATCATGTTACTAAAAAGACTCAATCTGTTAGAACACTTGACTTATTAAAACATCATGTTACTAAAAAGACTCAATCTGTTAGAACACTTGTCTTATTAAAACATCATGTTACTAAAAAGACTCAATCTGTTAGAACACTTGACTTATTAAAACATCATGTTACTAAAAAGACTCAATCTGTTAGAACACTTGTCTTATTAAAACATCATGTTACTAAAAAGACTCAATCTGTTAGAACACTTGTCTTATTAAAACATCATGTTACTAAAAAGACTCAATCTGTTAGAACACTTGACTTATTAAAACATCATGTTACTAAAAAGACTCAATCTGTTAGAGCTCTTGACTTATTAAAACATCATGTTACTAAAAAGACTCAATCTGTTAGAACACTTGACTTATTAAAACATCGTGTTACTAAAAAGACTCAATCTGTTAGAACACTTGTCTTATTAAAACATCATGTTACTAAAAAGACTCAATCTGTTAGAACTCTTGTCTTATTAAAACATCATGTTACTAAAAAGACTCAATCTGTTAGAGCTCTTGACTTATTAAAACATCATGTTACTAAAAAGACTCAATCTGTTAGAACACTTGTCTTATTAAAACATCATGTTACTAAAAAGACTCAATCTGTTAGAACACTTGACTTATTAAAACATCATGTTACTAAAAAGACTCAATCTGTTAGAACACTTGTCTTATTAAAACATCATGTTACTAAAAAGACTCAATCTGTTAGAACACTTGACTTATTAAAACATCATGTTACTAAAAAGACTCAATCTGTTAGAACACTTGTCTTATTAAAACATCGTGTTACTAAAAAGACTCAATCTGTTAGAACACTTGACTTATTAAAACATCATGTTACTAAAAAGACTCAATCTGTTAGAACACTTGTCTTATTAAAACATCATGTTACTAAAAAGACTCAATCTGTTAGAACACTTGACTTATTAAAACATCATGTTACTAAAAAGACTCAATCTGTTAGAACACTTGTCTTATTAAAACATCATGTTACTAAAAAGACTCAATCTGTTAGAACACTTGACTTATTAAAACATCATGTTACTAAAAAGACTCAATCTGTTAGAGCTCTTGTCTTATTAAAACATCATGTTACTAAAAAGACTCAATCTGTTAGAACACTTGTCTTATTAAAACATCATGTTACTAAAAAGACTCAATCTGTTAGAACACTTGTCTTATTAAAACATCATGTTACTAAAAAGACTCAATCTGTTAGACCTCTTGACTTATTAAAACATCATGTTACTAAAAAGACTCAATCTGTTAGAGCTCTTGTCTTATTAAAACATCATGTTACTAAAAAGACTCAATCTGTTAGAACACTTGTCTTATTAAAACATCATGTTACTAAAAAGACTCAATCTGTTAGAACACTTGACTTATTAAAACATCATGTTACTAAAAATACTCAATCTGTTAGAGCTCTTGACTTATTAAAACATCATGTTACTAAAAAGACTCAATCTGTTAGAACACTTGACTTATTAAAACATCATGTTACTAAAAAGACTCAATCTGTTAGAACACTTGACTTATTAAAACACCATGTTACTAAAAAGACTCAATCTGTTAGAACACTTGACTTATTAAAACATCATGTTACTAAAAAGACTCAATCTGTTAGAACACTTGACTTATTAAAACATCATGTTACTAAAAAGACTCAATCTGTTAGAACACTTGACTTATTAAAACATCGTGTTACTAAAAAGACTCAATCTGTTAGAACACTTGTCTTATTAAAACATCATGTTACTAAAAAGACTCAATCTGTTAGAACACTTGACTTATTAAAACATCATGTTACTAAAAAGACTCAATCTGTTAGAACACTTGTCTTATTAAAACATCATGTTACTAAAAAGACTCAATCTGTTAGAACACTTGACTTATTAAAACATCGTGTTACTAAAAAGACTCAATCTGTTAGAACACTTGTCTTATTAAAACATCATGTTACTAAAAAGACTCAATCTGTTAGAACACTTGTCTTATTAAAACATCATGTTACTAAAAAGACTCAATCTGTTAGAGCTCTTGACTTATTAAAACATCGTGTTACTAAAAAGACTCAATCTGTTAGAACACTTGTCTTATTAAAACATCGTGTTACTAAAAAGACTCAATCTGTTAGAGCTCTTGACTTATTAAAACATCATGTTACTAAAAAGACTCAATCTGTTAGAACACTTGTCTTATTAAAACATCATGTTACTAAAAAGACTCAATCTGTTAGAACACTTGTCTTATTAAAACATCATGTTACTAAAAAGACTCAATCTGTTAGAACACTTGACTTATTAAAACATCATGTTACTAAAAAGACTCAATCTGTTAGAGCTCTTGTCTTATTAAAACATCATGTTACTAAAAAGACTCAATCTGTTAGAACACTTGTCTTATTAAAACATCATGTTACTAAAAAGACTCAATCTGTTAGAACACTTGTCTTATTAAAACATCATGTTACTAAAAAGACTCAATCTGTTAGACCTCTTGACTTATTAAAACATCATGTTACTAAAAAGACTCAATCTGTTAGAGCTCTTGTCTTATTAAAACATCATGTTACTAAAAAGACTCAATCTGTTAGAACACTTGTCTTATTAAAACATCATGTTACTAAAAAGACTCAATCTGTTAGAACACTTGACTTATTAAAACATCATGTTACTAAAAATACTCAATCTGTTAGAGCTCTTGACTTATTAAAACATCATGTTACTAAAAAGACTCAATCTGTTAGAACACTTGACTTATTAAAACATCATGTTACTAAAAAGACTCAATCTGTTAGAACACTTGACTTATTAAAACACCATGTTACTAAAAAGACTCAATCTGTTAGAACACTTGACTTATTAAAACATCATGTTACTAAAAAGACTCAATCTGTTAGAACACTTGACTTATTAAAACATCGTGTTACTAAAAAGAATCAATCTGTTAGAACACTTGACTTATTAAAACATCATGTTACTAAAAAGACTCAATCTGTTAGAACACTTGACTTATTAAAACATCGTGTTACTAAAAAGACTCAATCTGTTAGAACACTTGTCTTATTAAAACATCATGTTACTAAAAAGACTCAATCTGTTAGAACACTTGACTTATTAAAACATCATGTTACTAAAAAGACTCAATCTGTTAGAACACTTGTCTTATTAAAACATCATGTTACTAAAAAGACTCAATCTGTTAGAACACTTGACTTATTAAAACATCGTGTTACTAAAAAGACTCAATCTGTTAGAACACTTGTCTTATTAAAACATCATGTTACTAAAAAGACTCAATCTGTTAGAACACTTGTCTTATTAAAACATCATGTTACTAAAAAGACTCAATCTGTTAGAGCTCTTGACTTATTAAAACATCATGTTACTAAAAAGACTCAATCTGTTAGAACACTTGTCTTATTAAAACATCGTGTTACTAAAAAGACTCAATCTGTTAGAACACTTGACTTATTAAAACATCGTGTTACTAAAAAGACTCAATCTGTTAGAACACTTGACTTATTAAAACATCATGTTACTAAAAAGACTCAATCTGTTAGAACACTTGTCTTATTAAAACATCATGTTACTAAAAAGACTCAATCTGTTAGAACACTTGACTTATTAAAACATCATGTTACTAAAAAGACTCAATCTGTTAGAGCTCTTGACTTATTAAAACATCATGTTACTAAAAAGACTCAATCTGTTACAACACTTGACTTATTAAAACATCATGTTACTAAAAAGACTCAATCTGCTAGAACACTTGTCTTATTAAAACATCATGTTACTAAAAAGACTCAATCTGTTAGAACACTTGTCTTATTAAAACATCATGTTACTAAAAAGACTCAATCTGTTAGAGCTCTTGACTTATTAAAACATCATGTTACTAAAAAGACTCAATCTGTTAGAGCTCTTGACTTATTAAAACATCATGTTACTAAAAAGACTCAATCTGTTAGAACACTTGTCTTATTAAAACATCATGTTACTAAAAAGACTGAATCTGTTAGAACACTTGTCTTATTAAAACATCATGTTACTAAAAAGACTCAATCTGTTAGAACACTTGTCTTATTAAAACATCATGTTACTAAAAAGACTCAATCTGTTAGAACACTTGACTTATTAAAACATCATGTTACTAAAAAGACTCAATCTGTTAGAACACTTGTCTTATTAAAACATCATGTTACTAAAAAGACTCAATCTGTTAGAACACTTGACTTATTAAAACATCATGTTACTCAAAAGACTCAATCTGTTAGAACACTTGTCTTATTAAAACATCATGTTACTAAAAAGACTCAATCTGTGAGAACACTTGTCTTATTAAAACATCATGTTACTAAAAAGTTTCAATCTGTTAGAACACTTGACTTATTAAAACATCATGTTACTAAAAAGACTCAATCTGTTAGAACACTTGTCTTATTAAAACATCATGTTACTAAAAAGACTCAATCTGTTAGAACACTTGACTTATTAAAACATCATGTTACTAAAAAGACTCAATCTGTTAGAACACTTGTCTTATTAAAACATCATGTTACTAAAAAGACTCAATCTGTTAGAACACTTGACTTATTAAAACATCATGTTACTAAAAAGACTCAATCTGTTAGAACACTTGTCTTATTAAAACATCATGTTACTAAAAAGACTCAATCTGTTGGACACTTGACTTATTAAAACATCATGTTACTAAAAAGACTCAATCTGTTAGAGCTCTTGACTTATTAAAACATCATGTTACTAAAAAGACTCAATCTGTTAGAACACTTGACTTATTAAAACATCATGTTACTAGAAAGACTCAATCTGTTAGAGCTCTTGACTTATTAAAACATCATGTTACTAAAAAGACTCAATCTGTTAGAACACTTGACTTATTAAAACATCGTGTTACTAAAAAGACTCAATCTGTTAGAACACTTGACTTATTAAAACATCATGTTACTAAAAAGACTCAATCTGTTAGAACACTTGTCTTATTAAAACATCATGTTACTAAAAAGACTCAATCTGTTAGAACACTTGTCTTATTAAAACATCATGTTACTAAAAAGACTCAATCTGTTAGAACACTTGTCTTATTAAAACATCATGTTACTAAAAAGACTCAATCTGTTAGAACACTTGTCTTATTAAAACATCATGTTACTAAAAAGACTCAATCTGTTAGAACACTTGTCTTATTAAAATATCATGTTACTAAAAAGACTCAATCTGTTAGAACACTTGTCTTATTAAAACATCATGTTACTAAAAAGACTCAATCTGTTAGAACACTTGTATTATTAAAACATCATGTTACTAAAAAGACTCAATCTGTTAGAACACTTGACTTATTAAAACATCATGTTACTAAAAAGACTCAATCTGTTAGAGCTCTTGACTTATTAAAACATCATGTTACTAAAAAGACTCAATCTGTTAGAACACTTGACTTATTAAAACATCATGTTACTAAAAAGACTCAATCTGTTAGAACACTTGTCTTATTAAAACATCATGTTACTAAAAACACTCAATCTGTTAGAACACTTGACTTATTAAAACATCATGTTACTAAAAAGACTCAATCTGTTAGAACACTTGTCTTATTAAAACATCATGTTACTAAAAAGACTCAATCTGTTAGAACACTTGACTTATTAAAACATCATGTTACTAAAAAGACTCAATCTGTTAGAACACTTGACTTATTAAAACATCATGTTACTAAAAAGACTCAATCTGTTAGAACACTTGTCTTATTAAAACATCATGTTACTAAAAAGACTCAATCTGTTAGAACACTTGACTTATTAAAACATCATGTTACTAAAAAGACTCAATCTGTTAGAACACTTGACTTATTAAAACATCATGTTACTAAAAAGACTCAATCTGTTAGAACACTTGTCTTATTAAAACATCATGTTACTAAAAAGACTCAATCTGTTAGAACACTTGACTTATTAAAACATCATGTTACTAAAAAGACTCAATCTGTTAGAGCTCTTGACTTATTAAAACATCATGTTACTAAAAAGACTCAATCTGTTAGAACACTTGACTTATTAAAACATCATGTTACTAAAAAGACTCAATCTGTTAGAACACTTGTCTTATTAAAACATCATGTTACTAAAAAGACTCAATCTGTTAGAACACTTGACTTATTAAAACATCATGTTACTAAAAACACTCAATCTGTTAGAACACTTGACTTATTAAAACATCATGTTACTAAAAAGACTCAATCTGTTAGAACACTTGTCTTATTAAAACATCATGTTACTAAAAAGACTCAATCTGTTAGAACACTTGACTTATTAAAACATCATGTTACTAAAAAGACTCAATCTGTTAGAACACTTGTCTTATTAAAACATCATGTTACTAAAAAGACTCAATCTGTTAGAACACTTGACTTATTAAAACATCATGTTACTAAAAAGACTCAATCTGTTAGAACACTTGTCTTATTAAAACATCATGTTACTAAAAAGACTCAATCTGTTAGAACACTTGTCTTATTAAAACATCATGTTACTAAAAAGACTCAATCTGTTAGAACACTTGACTTATTAAAACATCATGTTACTAAAAAGACTCAATCTGTTAGAGCTCTTGACTTATTAAAACATCATGTTACTAAAAAGACTCAATCTGTTAGAACACTTGACTTATTAAAACATCGTGTTACTAAAAAGACTCAATCTGTTAGAACACTTGTCTTATTAAAACATCATGTTACTAAAAAGACTCAATCTGTTAGAACTCTTGTCTTATTAAAACATCATGTTACTAAAAAGACTCAATCTGTTAGAGCTCTTGACTTATTAAAACATCATGTTACTAAAAAGACTCAATCTGTTAGAACACTTGTCTTATTAAAACATCATGTTACTAAAAAGACTCAATCTGTTAGAACACTTGTCTTATTAAAACATCATGTTACTAAAAAGACTCAATCTGTTAGAACACTTGACTTATTAAAACATCATGTTACTAAAAAGACTCAATCTGTTAGAGCTCTTGTCTTATTAAAACATCATGTTACTAAAAAGACTCAATCTGTTAGAACACTTGTCTTATTAAAACATCATGTTACTAAAAAGACTCAATCTGTTAGAACACTTGTCTTATTAAAACATCATGTTACTAAAAAGACTCAATCTGTTAGACCTCTTGACTTATTAAAACATCATGTTACTAAAAAGACTCAATCTGTTAGAGCTCTTGTCTTATTAAAACATCATGTTACTAAAAAGACTCAATCTGTTAGAACACTTGTCTTATTAAAACATCATGTTACTAAAAAGACTCAATCTGTTAGAACACTTGACTTATTAAAACATCATGTTACTAAAAATACTCAATCTGTTAGAGCTCTTGACTTATTAAAACATCATGTTACTAAAAAGACTCAATCTGTTAGAACACTTGACTTATTAAAACATCATGTTACTAAAAAGACTCAATCTGTTAGAACACTTGACTTATTAAAACACCATGTTACTAAAAAGACTCAATCTGTTAGAACACTTGACTTATTAAAACATCATGTTACTAAAAAGACTCAATCTGTTAGAACACTTGACTTATTAAAACATCGTGTTACTAAAAAGACTCAATCTGTTAGAACACTTGACTTATTAAAACATCATGTTACTAAAAAGACTCAATCTGTTAGAACACTTGACTTATTAAAACATCGTGTTACTAAAAAGACTCAATCTGTTAGAACACTTGTCTTATTAAAACATCATGTTACTAAAAAGACTCAATCTGTTAGAACACTTGACTTATTAAAACATCATGTTACTAAAAAGACTCAATCTGTTAGAACACTTGTCTTATTAAAACATCATGTTACTAAAAAGACTCAATCTGTTAGAACACTTGACTTATTAAAACATCGTGTTACTAAAAAGACTCAATCTGTTAGAACACTTGTCTTATTAAAACATCATGTTACTAAAAAGACTCAATCTGTTAGAACACTTGTCTTATTAAAACATCATGTTACTAAAAAGACTCAATCTGTTAGAGCTCTTGACTTATTAAAACATCATGTTACTAAAAAGACTCAATCTGTTAGAACACTTGTCTTATTAAAACATCGTGTTACTAAAAAGACTCAATCTGTTAGAACACTTGACTTATTAAAACATCGTGTTACTAAAAAGACTCAATCTGTTAGAACACTTGTCTTATTAAAACATCATGTTACTAAAAAGACTCAATCTGTTAGAGCTCTTGACTTATTAAAACATCGTGTTACTAAAAAGACTCTATCTGTTAGAACACTTGACTTATTAAAACATCGTGTTACTAAAAAGACTCAATCTGTTAGAACACTTGACTTATTAAAAATATCGTGTTACTAAAAAGACTCAATCTTTTAGAACACTTGACTTATTAAAAACATCGTGTTACTAAAAAGACTCAATCTGTTAGAACACTTGACTTATTAAAACATCGTGTTACTAAAAAGACTCAATCTGTTAGAACACTTGTCTTATTAAAACATCATGTTACTAAAAAGACTCAATCTGTTAGAACACTTGACTTATTAAAACATCATGTTACTAAAAAGACTCAATCTGTTAGAACACTTGTCTTATTAAAACATCATGTTACTAAAAAGACTCAATCTGTTAGAACACTTGACTTATTAAAACATCGTGTTACTAAAAAGACTCAATCTGTTAGAACACTTGTCTTATTAAAACATCATGTTACTAAAAAGACTCAATCTGTTAGAGCACTTGACTTATTAAAACATCATGTTACTAAAAAGACTCAATCTGTTAGAACACTTGTCTTATTAAAACATCATGTTACTAAAAAGACTCAATCTGTTAGAACACTTGACTTATTAAAACATCGTGTTACTAAAAAGACTCAATCTGTTAGAACACTTGACTTATTAAAACATCATGTTACTAAAAAGACTCAATCTGTTAGAACACTTGACTTATTAAAACATCATGTTGCTAAAAAGACTCAATCTGTTAGAACACTTGTCTTATTAAAAATATCGTGTTACTAAAAAGACTCAATCTGTTAGAACACTTGACTTATTAAAACATCGTGTTACTAAAAAGACTCAATCTGTTAGAGCACTTGTCTTATTAAAACATCATGTTACTAAAAAGACTCAATCTGTTAGAACACTTGTCTTATTAAAAATATCGTGTTACTAAAAATACTCAATCTGTTAGAACACTTGACTTATTAAAACATCGTGTTACTAAAAAGACTCAATCTGTTAGAACACTTGTCTTATTAAAACATCATGTTACTAAAAAGACTCAATCTGTTAGAACACTTGACTTATTAAAACATCATGTTACTAAAATGACTCAATCTGTTAGAGCTCTTGACTTATTAAAACATCATTTTACTAAAAAGACTCAATCTGTTAGAGCTCTTGACTTATTAAAACATCGTGTTACTAAAAAGACTCAAATAGTTTTGAGACAGTTGAGAGAAGACTTATGGATCGGTAGCTACACGGAAAGACCGGATCCTTGCCGGGCTTCAGGATGCACACAACTCTCGCCTCCTTCCAGAAAGCCGGAAAGTGGCGGAGGTGGAGACACGCATTGAATATCTGCGTCAAGTGGATTACGGCCTTTTTGGGATGGTGCTGGAGCATGAGAGCACTGATGCCATCATGATCAGGGGATTTGTTGGGTTTCAATTTGCGGATTTGAGCAATCACCGCCCATGGGGTGACTATAGGGATGTGGATTGCCTCATGGCGTCGCTGTGGCTCCTCATAGAGGTCTTCCACATCAGCCTCCACGAGGTCAGTGAATTCTTCGTCCTGGGGGTCCTCCCTCGGCTCGAATTTGCTTTCCAAATGATCCGCAGAAGCCGTGGCCTTATCATGGGGCTCATAAGCGAGTCTCCCGCGAGTGCCATGCAGTGGATGCTGGTAAAGTGTTTTGTCCCTTCTGAGGGACTTGATGACCTTCCAGGGGTGCTTTTCCTGGAGGTCGACATTTCGGAAAGTGTTCTCCCAGGCCACCTTACGGTGGGCACGGAGCAGCCGCCTTGCCAGGGATTTGAACCGCTAGTAAACTGCTCCTATCCTGGGATGACGGAAACGCTGCCATAGCTTCCGAACAGCTGCCTTGGCTTTTAGCAGCTGCCGGATCTCGTTAGGGATGGACAAAGTGTTAAGTGTGTTGGTTGGGATACGGTGAGTGTATGTACTCACCGCTTGACGGACTTGTTGAGAGAAACTCATCGCCGCAGCCTCCAGCACCTCGGATATTTCTCAAGAAATATTTCTGCATATTCCCTGGAAAGATGTGACAAATTATTATGACCACAACATTGGCCACAACATTAAACTGTTAAAATCTTTAAGTACACCCATAGAATTGGATATTTGGGAAAAAATATTCATAACCAAAAACGGTGATAAAGTTATAAATTTTGAAATCCCGGCATTAAATGAAGTATTAAAACCTAGTGCACCTAACACCAGATGGCAGAGTGAACGGAGCTCCCTATTAGTGGAAGAAGAGGAATATTCATTTAGTCACCAAACAGCTGAGGATGAGATCAACTAATCTTGAAAGCGTTTCAATTATACAACTATGTTTTGTCTTTCCTATATCAGCCTGATCAACCCGATTTTTGGAAACCAGAGAGAAAGAACATTTTCGTAACATTAGATCTCAACAAATTGATAAATCGGCTGTAGCAGATCATTTTTGTCATTTGACCATGAAATAAATCCTGAAGTTAAATTATTAAAACAATTAAATGATCCCATAGACTTAATAGTTTGGGAAAAAATATTTATTTAAAAAAATAAAAGTTGCGTAATGAATTTTGACCTATCAGCAATTGATTCTGTTTTTAGGTTTGTTTCATCTTCAGATGTTGGTAATACGTAAATACATAAATGCATGGTATCGTTGACAATGAAGTGTGTTGACTGAAGATGTGGGCAAGTGTCCATGTAATTAATTTCTCAAAAACATAATAGAAGTATTGTCATCGTCTTCTTTAGTTAAGTGGAGAATATTTACTAAATATTTTTAGTTGTTTAGTGTTTGTTACTCCACTGTAAATAGCTTCATTTTCTGTGCAATTAATAGTATCTAGTTTAGAAATATATCAAATTTCCCTTTTACTTGAGTCTTGGTACAGACATAAGCCATTATGTCATATTTTAACACTAATCTACTTTTACAAAATGTGTAGCTATAGAAATGTACAATTTTAGCTCTTCTTATGTGATTTGGTACTTTGTTATGTAAATTATAGAGATAACAATTTAAATTGTGAAAATGTATGCATGGCTCCTCTACTGCTTTGTGTAGCGATCTTATGTTTTTATGAGATAAGCAAAATGCATTTTTTCATTATGAGGCAAAGGTTTTCTGTATTTATATATGAAATTTTAGTTATGAAAGCTCAGCAGTGTAGGCATTCCTTAAAAAGTGAGATCTGGTACCACAATTAGAGGTTCAAGTCTGTCAGGGTCATTTTCGTTTCAACTCCCGAGCAAAGAGACATTGTTAGAATGTTTACATCCCTGGTAATGACAAACGCTAGTCAACACATTCCGCTATCTTAATACTTGTCATGGAAGAAGGGAAAAATGCAATCTTTGAGGACAGTCACTAATGACAAAGTAGCCTTTATCTTTATGTATTGTTCTGAGAGCATTTGATTTCCTAAGAACTAGATGATTTTATGTGGTCTCAAGTAATTTTAGTTTCTGGAACATTTAATTTGTGAATGGAAGATTGTAAACGTGGTGTAAAGTCAGGTTCAGTTGAGTTGCTAGTTATGATTGTACAAGTGAGTTTCGGAGTTGTTAAGAATCAGTTGGCTGTAGCAGTTGTGTTGTTAGTATTGGGTATTGGTCTGTCAGTAGTGAATATGCAGAAGTTCCATCCAGATAAGTTAGTGAGATATAACAGAACATTTGATTAATGTGCTCATTCTGTGTATTTGCAAATAGTAAAAGTGATTGTAAGTCAACATTTGGATAAAAATTCTAGTGACAATGTGAGTTTCTTACACTTTACATTGTCATTCAGTCAACCCACTTTTGTTAGATATCATTAACTGAATCTCAACTTAGTACAAGGGTGGATCAAATATAAATGGGAATTATTTTTTAAAATTTATTGTATCAACAAACAAAAATGCTCATATACAGATTACTTTTATACATAGTGTCCTGCCTTCGATACACATTCTCTCCATTAGATTGGCAAGCTTTTATGCCATACTTATAGAAAGAAGAAGGACGCACGCAGAGCCAGTTGCCAGTACGAACTCTTGTACACTTGCATCATCATCAAACCGCAGTCCTCCTAGGTCTTGTTTGGGTGGTCCAAACATATGCTAGTCGCAGGACTGTAAGATGGGTGTTCCAGAGTTGTCCAATGCAGTATGTGGCATCGCTCGTTGCAATATGCAGCTTTTGCTGAATCCAAAATGTGACAGTAATAGGCTGCATTGATTGTCCTTCATTAGTGAAGAAATGCAAAATGCCCGCAGAGTCCCAAAAAACGGATACTAGCACCTTTCCAGCAGATGGGCGTGTTCTGACTTTGACCAGAATTGCTTAGTCTCCTCGCTGTCACTCCATGCTTGCTTGCTTTGTGTATTGATGCACCATGTTTCATCACATATCACGTATCTGGCAGACAGTTTTCTATAATGGAGTTCATCTCGGATGATAAAATACTTCCATAAATTGTCCTTGTGAAAAAAAAGAACCAATTTCGGATTCCTTTATGCACCGATTTTCTTCAATAATGTCACAAATGGGAACAATGTTATCTGCAGTAATGCTTGTCCCCGATCTGCTTCTATGAGGTTCATTTTCTACAACTTCTCTTCCCACCACAAAATATTTAGCCCAATCATATACTCCAGTCTTCCAAATTATTTCTTCCCCAAACTGTGGGCAGAGCTGTGTAACACTTTCCAAAGTCTTTGTGTCCTTTTTTGCAAGAAAACTGCAGATTATGATGCGTTGTGCAACAGACATGTGCAGCTCTTACTCAGTCATGGCCCAACCCCATTCTTCTCAGTGCGTGCACACACAGTACCCTCTCTGTAGATAACCACCCCCTCCCCCCCAACATACTGACAAAGTTTCTCCTCAAAATTATTACCAACGATAGTGTTACATCAAATTTCCCGTTTATATTTGATATGCCCTTGTACCATTGAGTTGATTAATAACAATACATCACTTGTTTAATCTTAAGGAAAATTGTTTCAGTCTTTTTTTGCACCCTTGGTTCTTGCAGTGTTAAATTAAAAAGGTGTAAGGCACTGTTTACCAAACTATATAATTTGTTACCCTCTGTGGATGTTTTATTACTAGAAATGCCATGTAGTACAAAACCTTCTTGCTTAATTTAAATATTACAGCAAACCTTAGAACAACAGTAACGGAATACAACTATGATATTACTAATTGTCACATCGCAGTTTTTTTTAGTTATATCAAATAACTGAGAGATTGCTTTCATATTTATCTATGACATTTTAAACAGATTAGAAGATTTAATGTTGTTGCAGTATCTCAGTAAGCTAGCTGGAGTCATAATATCATTGACATAAACAGACAACTGTCTGTAGTTTGAGGTCTTCACATGTTTTTGAGTTTCCTAAGTCTGGTTCAACTTTTCAAGAAGTTGTTTGTATGATAAGAGAACAGTGGTATTTAGTTTGGTTTGAATATTTATTGATAGATTCATAAAGCTGATGGCTAAATTTACTTATAGTTTTTGGTATAGGAAATATGGTTTTTCATTCACAGATTTTTTTCTGGAAATGACAGCAACATCCAATTCGACAGCTGTTTGAAATGGATGAGAAAATAGAAATCAAAGAAGAGAATCTCCTTGAAGGCGACACAGCCTCACAGAACGAGAGAGAGTTCTTCCACAAAGTTGTTACAGCAAACACAAATGTTGATGATGTCACTGTTTGTGACATTACTGTCAAAACAGAAATTAAATCAGAGACTCCTTTTATCAAAGATCTTGTCAAACAAATTAAGAGCGAAACTTCTACATGGAGCAACAGGTGCAACATAAATGGGAAATCAGAAATTGAACAGCAGACTCTATTTTCAGACCTTGGTTCACAGAATGAGGAAGAATTTCTTCTAGAGGATCCTGTAATGCTTGATAAGAAATACAACAATGATCATGAAAATGATCATAAAATAGATATTAAAGATGAACCTTGGTGGCTGGAAACACAAACTTCATCAACTGATAATAATACTAAGGTAAGTTATGTAGAAAGCTGCTGAGCTAGACTGAGCAATGTTTTGTAATAATGTCACCAATATATTGTGTACTATTGCAGAATATTACAATCTTTTGTGCTTAAATAAAGAGTAAACTGAAGTCACTTATTCAAAGACAACAGTCGATCCGGTCTTAAACATTTGCTCATATGCCCAGGACTTATCAGCTGACTCATAGCTATCAGCTCCTGGCGTTTGAGTCATTAATACATACCTTGGATATCATTTCGTACACGTTTATAAAAAGAATGGCTATGTGCAATTTTATACTTAAGAGTTTTTCCATGATTTTGCATTTTAAATACAATACAGTATCTATGTTTGACTATGTTCAGATATGATTGCGTTTTTGAGAATACCTGTATCCTGAGAGCAATTTGCATTTACTGCTTTATTGTCATTAACCTAGGTACAAGTTGTAGTGTGGAATATATCAGCTACATCAAATTTGTTATTGCTATAAATGAATCTAATATGTTAACTGTTTATTCTTCTTATGTTCCTGTCTTAATATTTGTAAGTGCTTGATCATTTTAATCATATATTCTGATTTATTAAATATTTCTGTTTCCAGTTCTGTGTTCTCTAAACTAAACAAATGCTTGCTCCACTTCTTGGGTTTGGTACACATCATTGCAAGATAAAATATCACTTATTGCAGGGCAATTTACACTGTGTAGTTATTTGTGTGAAAGCTGTACATTGGAATTCTTACACAAATAAAAATATTTGTCAATAAATGTCCACTTATCTTAAGAAGTTGATGTTAATACTTCTTTCTTCTTTTTAAAATTGATTTCATAAATATTTTCCCATATCTTCAGTCAACACACTTTGTCGTCAAGGTTACCATGTCTTTTCATATTACCAAAATCTGAAGACGAAACAAACCTAAAAACATAATCAATTGCCGGCATGTCAAAATTCATTACACAATTTTTATTTTATAAAATAAATATGTTTTCCCACACTATTAAATCTATGTGAACATTTAATTGTTTTAATAATTTAACTTCTGGATTTATTTCATGGTTAAATGACCCTACAGCTGATTTATCAATTTGTTTATATCTAATTTTACGAAAATGTTCTTTATTTCTGGTTTCCAAACTACGTTTCGTCTTTCCAATATAAACCTGATCGCAATCTAAACAATTAAATTGATAAATACCAGATTTATTATTTTTGGGAATTTTATCTTTTTTAGAACATTGTAATAAATTTTTAATACTATATTTATTTTGAGGAACTAAAGGTATTACAACTTCTTTAAAAAAAATTTGAAAATGTTTATTAATCCAAAGATGGTAAGTAAATTTTTTAAATTTATAATTATCATTTTATTATAATTTGAATTATTCTGTTGCAGGATGTGGTCCTTCCTCCAATAAAATGTTCAAGGTAAGACTTGACTCTTTTAAATTATAAGCCTTATGTTTACTCTAGCATTTATGTTTTAGTACATGTGTCATCGAGCTCTTGAACTAATATGAATTGATATACTGTAGAACTTGCTCTAAGCAATATCGTATGAGACTAAACAAATTTCCATATTGAACATGTTTCTGTCCACAAAAGAAACAGATTATATTTATAATTATTGTGACTGAGGGTTCGTGAAATTAAATGTCCAATTGCACAAACTCAAAATGCTCTTTATTTCCACCGAATTACAGTTGGAACACTTGACGATTACACAGAATTACGTAATGCACAGAATTACAGTTCATAAGTTCGTCTGTCACAGGTCCACCCCGCTCACAATTATGTACAACTTCTCTGATACACGTACACCGTCTTCCAGTCCGTTCGCTCAGTCGGCGCTCCTCACGCTGCTGGCCAAGAGCTGAACTGACTCACCAACTGGCCTTATATAGGGAAGATCGCTGTTTCTGGAAGGTTCACGGCACGCACATTTGTCCCGAGGTTTCCAGACGTCTGCTGGGAGCGGAAAGACATGGTACAGGGCTCCTGCTGCTCTCCTAATCATCCCTTCAGTTAGTGACATGAGACAAATTGGTAGGCATTGCCTGAATGCTTCCCATCTGACCCTACTGCCGGCGGTTCTATTGGAAGTTCCGACGTTCAGGTGACATTATGTATATACAAAACTATGTACTCCAACTGCTGTGCTGTAGATTTTCACATCTTCGCAGGTATTTTGTGCCATGAAGTACTACAATATCATACTAACAGTAACATCAGATAAGAACATATGCTGTAACTTACATTATGCAGTTCTTGTGTTGTTATTCCTATCCTTGATTGCTTTATATGGCACTTGCTGTTTTGGCTACTTGGAGGAATGTGTGTTTGAAAATTCTGATCACATTTCTTTTTCTCTATGATATTTGTTTGCATTTTAAAATAGTATTAACAACTTTGGATAACTGGTATATAATGTCAATCCATGATTTTATTTATGCATGTGTTTGCTTCTTCTTGTATCTTAGTTCTGCACATCTTCATTCTGTTTCTTGTCATCTGCATTATGGATTTCTATTGGATCTGTTAGCAATATTAAGGGTACTATGATTTACAGGAGTTAATAATTCCTAATGCAGCACTTCAGACTACATGAAATGTTCCACATTCTAATTAAGTCACCACTTAGTCTGCATTTTGTTTAGCTTCAGTGAGTACAAGAGCATCCTTGTCATCATCTCGTTTTGAAGCAGTTCATGATTGTTTCCGCTTTAACTCCCGCAGTGCAAGGGGAAATGTACTTTCAGGTTCTTACTCTTTTGTGGTTCATGTAACAACATTTACAAAATACTAAAGGAAATAATTTCTAACATATCATTTACACTGCTATGGATATGGAATTCCTCAGTCTGACCAAATTCTCTCCTTTCATATCTCTATTTCTTCCCCAAAGGAGCAAGAATGGAATATGAAAACCTCTCTCTTCTGCTTCTTCAGGGAAAGCAGTACTCAAAGCTTCCTTCACTCGCTATTGATAGGTGACAGCAAAGTATATGAGTGCAGTGTTTTGTGACGTTTTAAGTGCATGGTCATGTGTATCTTATTTTCCTTCCTACCATTCTCAAAGATAACTGACAGACCTAATGACAAAAACTCAAAATAAATTCCGAAGATAGTATTTTTAAGGCGACAGTGAATTTCTAGCATACAGGAATTAGGTGTGTAATGCAATTTTAGCGTTTTTGTTTGCTGCGAGAGTAGCAAAAGATCAACATACAAAAATGATTCAATAGCTGAGATAAGTTTTATTTATTATAGGTCCTCCAACCTTAAGTCATATCGGACGATGAATGGAATGGTTGAAAATGTTGCTCAAATGAGCCCAGGGTCTATACAGTTTAGGGTTACCCCACATTCTTGTTACAGGATAAGGCAAAGCCCCGGAAAAATCTTATCCAGGTAACTCACCTTCACCGAGATTCCAACTTGGGACCTCTTGAACGTGAGACAGACAAGCTACCACCACACTGAGACTGGAAGTGCGGGCCTTATTACTATGTGCTCCATACCCTTCCATTACAGCAGATGTACAAGAATCTATTTCTCCATTCCTCCGATTGTGAAGAGCTCTGTTTTCAGAAACTTTCTTCTCTGGCGAGTGGACCAGTATGTATTGTAGTTGTGAATCAGTTCAGTTCAATAGTTTGACTGAATCGGTGAACCTCGGCGGTGTAACTGTAAAGTTAGTTGTCTGAGAATCGACAAGTAGTGTCAGTCTGCAAACACTGGGCTTGGTGAGCATTGAGAAGTGACGCGAGGTTGTGTTGTAACAAAGACACAAGCTAGACCATGCTACGGCAAGAAATACATTTTTACACGTATTTGTTAAAAACCTGCAAATTATTATTTGATACTTTGGTAACAAAGGAACAGATGAATTTCGTGGCCAAGATCGTGTTGGGGTAGAGACTACCTAGAACACGTGAAGAACTGACAACATCTAAGTAAACAGGCCCAAATGACCTTGTTGTCAACGGGCCCTAAAACACCACACACACTCACTCTAAGTAAACAAGCCAGGAGAAAAGTAGTGTCGGCAAGAACGTGTTAGGGAAGAGGCTACCTAGAACACGTGAAGAACTGTCAACGACCAAGTGAATGAGCCGGAGAAAAGAAGTGTCGGCAAGACCGTGTTCAAGTGAGAAAGCACACTACACCTGGTACATGCATTTCTTCAATTTCCAAACAGCGCAGCCATCATTGAATATGTGGAGAGGTGAATCAATAATGAAGTTTTGTCCAGAAATAGCGCCATGTTAAAATGTAGACAGAACAATGGTATATGAGAATACCAGATGTACAAAGCAAGTGAATACCTAATTTATAGGTATTAAGTGTTAATTTACACCACTCCACCATTTTGGTTGTTTACCATGAGGGAAGTAATAATATGGAACATCGAAGTAGAGGTACGGTCAGATGTAATGAAGCTGAAGATCAGGGAATTACATATTCATTACGTAAAAAGCAAAGTAAGTCACGGTGAAGCAAGCAATGCTGCACAGATATAATTATTTGTAATAAAAACTTCACTTATCTCTAAATATATTTTCATCAGGTTCTTCAAAGCTAAGTGATGTTTTGTTATATTTGTGTAGTATTCGATTGATTGTTTTACAGCATTGATATTGCAGACCGTTCGATTTTGGTAGACATAAAATGCTGGAGTTGGACATGGTGTAATTCCTTTGACAACATTTCTTCCATGACCGGCAGGTTATACCAGGGGTATCAGTCACCGTCCTTAAGTAGTTGTTAGTAGTTAGTTGTCCGTTGAGTATCATAGTTTTTTACCATTGGCCAGAAAGAGCAATATAAAATTGACAATTACCTAAGCATTTTATGTGAGCCGAAAAGCGATGTGCATTAAAACAGTGAAAGTGATTGTCAGTTATGATTGTCACCGATTTCTGTGCTTGTATTGACTGATTCTGTCTTCAGATTTTACTATCTCGTTAGTACACTAAATGATTCTAAGTTTCGAAACATTTCAGATTATACCGAGAAGCTGTTCCTGTCACTTCTCTTGGCAAGTCACCATTGCTCTCTGCTGAAATCCAAACAAGGGACACAAGCTTCTGTATTGGAATCGATCGTCTAGAATATAATTATGAAAACTGTAATGTGAAATGTAATATCTTAACTGCAACGGAATATGTACATTCCAATCGGTATGGTCATTTTAGTGATGGGACAGACACATCTATAGCACCTTTATACTTAAAAACCCAGTAGTTTTAGTGATGCTAGCAATAGAGCACAGCAGCATAGCACGTCTGACAAAAGCTTTAGCTCTGTATCGAATTTGAGAAAACATATTTTAGTGAACGGGACTAAGAAATCACACAAATGTAAACTGTGTGATATAATCTTTACTCAGTTGTCACTTTTGAAAATACATTATTTAATTCATGAAGGTCAGAGGCCACACAAATGCAAAGTTTGTGATAAGAGCTTCACTCAGTTGTCGAACTTGAAAATACATTATTTAATTCATGAAGGTAAGAGGCCACACAAATGTAAAGTTTGTGATAAGAGCTTCACTCAGTTGTCGAACTTGAAAAGACATTATTTAGTTCATGAAGGTAAGAAGCCACACAATTGTAAAGTTTGTGATAAGGGCTTTACTCAGTTGTCACATTTGAAAAGCCATAATTTCATTCATGAAGGTAAGAAATCACATAATTGTAAAGTTTGCGATAAGAGCTTTACTCTGGTTTCACATTTGAAAATACATAATTTAGTTCACGAAGGTAAGAAGCCACACAAATGTAAAGTTTGTGATAAGAGCTTTACTCGCTTGTACTCTTTGAAAATGCATAATTTAATTCATGAGGGTAAGAGGTCACACAAATGTAAAGTTTGTGATAAGAGCTTTACTTGGTTATCACATTTGAAAAGACATTATTTAGTTCATTAAGTTAAGAGGCTACACCAATGTAAGTTTGTGGTGAGAGCTTTACTGAGTTGTAACGTTTGAAAGGGTTTACTTTAGTTCATGAAGGTAAGAGGATACACCTATGTCAAATTTGTGAAAGAGCTTAACTCGGTTATGCTCTTTGAAAATACATTATTTAGTTCGTGAAGGTAAGAAGCCACACAAGTGTGAAGTTTGTGATAAAGGCTAAACTCGGTTGTCCACTTTGAAAACACATAATTTACAAGGATTGTGTCTTACATACATCCTGTGTTTTAACATCTACATTTTTGTTTATTTACATTTTGTCTCTTTTTAGAGTTATAAAGTAACATTCAGAATGAGGATGACTTGCGAAGTTATTAAAATATTCAAGATATGCACTTCATTTGTTATCAGTTCATATTACATATTTCGTAAGTTAAAATTTCACAGTTGCTCTAAAACAATAAAAATGAATGATAAATATTTGATACAAAGTGAAGTAAAGTAAGTGTAATTTCTACTTATTATGTCCTTGGTAAAGACAAAAAATTAACATATTTAGTTACTTTATTGCTCAATATTCAACATTTTAAATTACTTTTTAATTTGTTAAAATGGTAATGTCAATCGCAAATTTAACGTGTACAGTTTTTCTAGTATTTGTTGATTACTTTAGACTGTTTTTACTTTTTGTAACACGTACATAGCACATAGAGAATGTATTGTATGACAACAAACATTTGATAACAAGATTTTACTGTCAAAACTAATTTTAGAATTGTTAAATAAAACATATGTGTTACATTTACATGACTCTCTCTACTCATTGTCTTATTACATATATCCTTGTAAGTACAAAGGTATTAGAACAATGCAGCAGTGCCTAAGTGATAGTCAAATATGTTATGGATCAGTCATTTTGTGATAATTTTGAAATAATATTCTGTTTACATAAATAAGAGAGGAAAACAGAAGGACTCTTGTTATAGGAAAGTATAAGTATTGGAGAATTCAATCAAATAACAAGAAGTATCTCGTAAATGGTTAACCCTACAAAAATTTATTTGATGTAATTTGTATATTTCAATGTAGTTACAGTTTTTTGTTTTGTAAGTGTTCAAGCAAAATGTTCTTGTATAGCTACTTCCGTGACAGTGTACATAGTCTTGTTTGAACAAAGAGTCTTCTCTCATTAACCTTGTGACAGAGAGAAGCATGACTTTCTCCAAGATCTCCCATATCTCTGGCTCTTAACAGAACCATTAATGATGTACAGTTCTCCAGGACCTTCATACATGTTTTTGACACTCCAGCGTTTTCTGTTATCCTATAACTTAACTCACTACTCCACATCCAGAATATTCCACATTTTATATACATATGCAGTTTATTTTACCCCAAGTTTAGTTTTATTGCACGACAAAACTATCCACTTGGCAATGTTATTGTCAAATCCACAACTGACACTAACAAGAGACAGAATGTGTTGTTTCATCAGTGCTACCAACCTCCGAGAGCATGACTTATGTGGTCGTGACAACAAAGCATCTATTTGCCGTGAACTTCAAGTGAAATAGTATTTTAAGGAAAGACTAACTTAACTTTAGAAGTGAGGAAACATTATCTGACATTAAATGTGACTAAATGGCTTCGTAAATTTCTAAATTAAAAATGATAGTACAAGAACCTGTCCTCCCTCCACGATAAAATTCATATACATGGTACTTCTTTAGTCTCTAGCACATTCCTGATACAATAACTAATATAATAGGAGTCCACCTAAAGTCATCGGATGCAACTTCTTAACTGTACAACCTTTTGCATAACCTAAATTGTGACATTTTTCTCTTCCTTTTTTAGTATTTACAGCTTTACTCCATCACGTTTGTTCAAAGAACAAAATGCTAAATATGTTTACATAAAACACAAATGTACTTCATTACACTTCTATGTATTTTGACTGAATTCTCTACAAGGTCTTAGCACACTAGAATTGAGATATCCTTAAATAGCGTAATTTATGTAAACATATTTTATCACTAATGATTTTCCAGATAATCTTTGTTTATAGTTAAATTTTCCAATTCTTTTATACCTTAAAGGTTCTAATTCTGTTTTTGATCTTATCAGAAGCTAATAGCAATGACTTTGTAATATTAAAGCTAATACTATGTATAAATATTTAACTATATTGCTGCTGTATGTACAACAAAGTGAGTAAAGTAACAACTCCTTAAATGTATATTTCATATTTGTAACAGACGGAAAAGTAGACCTTTGTGTAACGGTTGGTCGTCAGTAAATTTGTTATATTTGTTATTTGTTATATTTCCCTGTTGTCGATACCGTGAGGTACTATGTCCGTGCAGCCATAGTCGCTGTCACCTTGGCTGAAGATGCGCTGGTATTGCCTCAGAAGCTGTCGAAATTTCTCCAGCTGTTCTGCGGTCAGGTGGTCGGCCGCCTTCTCCTGTAAGATTTCTACTTGGGGCCCCAGGTGATACGTCGGCACGGCTCCTGTGTCTTGTCGATTGCTGTTACGCTTAGCACGGGCTCACATGTTCCCAACTCCGTCCCGGCCTGGACGTCGTGATCTGTGTTCATTGGATTTAGCAGTCTCACTGGCACCTCCTCTCAGCATGGCAATAATGCCCTGGATACACACAGTCCGTGTACAGGCGTCTTCTGGTCCAGTAACATGTTCCTGGTTCTCTATCTTTTCTGACACATGCTGCTATGTTGTGTTGTTTTGCTCATACCACTTAAACTACCGTGTTTTAAGTATAAAGGTTCTATATATATGTTTGCCCCATCACTACAATGACCATATTGATCAGAGTGTACATATTCCTTTGCATTTAGGGCATCACATGTAACATTAAATTTTTGATAATCATATTCCAGATGTTCGATTCCATTACTGAAACTTGTGTCTCTTGCTTGGACCTCAGCAGAGAACAATGGTGACATGTCAACTGTAGCGCCAGATACTGTTTCTGGGTATAATCTGAAATGTTGCAAAACTAAGTACCATTTAGTGGAATAAGGAGATAATAAAAACTGAAGACAGAATCAGTCAGTACATGCACAGAAATAAGTGAAAATCATAGTTTAATCCATTCAAGTAAGGTTACTATGCTGTTCATTATAACTAATTATTGTTTTTGTTAAACCACAGTATCTTAAAAGAAATAAAAATTATTTCCAATTAACATATAAAAATCTTTGCCACTTAGGCTTCACTTAACTTAACAAATTGGTGTTGATACTTTCCAAATGGAAATCAATTTCACAAACAAATCGTTTGCATCCTCAGTCCACCGATGAACTCTGTTGTCAAGAATAATAATTACCATGCCTCTCTTATGTCTTTTTTATTATTACCTAGATCTGAAAACGAATTAAACCTAGAAATAAGGTCAACTGTTGGTATTTTGAAATTCATTATGCGATTTTAGTTAATTTCCATCAATTAACTAAAATAATAAAAGTTAAATGATGAAGCCTGGGACTCAAGTACTTACGATAGTATATCGCCACAAACGGTGTATCTCGGATGCAAGAGCCCCTAGTGGTCTACCAGGGAAATATACAAGTCAACTGGAGAATTTAATGTCAGGATGGCACATTGGCCATGGTAGCTCAAAGGTTAAGAGTGGCTGGATGGAAACCAGGAGATCCGTGGTTCAAGTCCTGGCCATGGCATTGATTTTTTCATGTTGCCTCTATCCATCATTATGTGATGTTTATTTTTTAATTTTTTGTTCCCCACACCATTAAATTTAACAGACCATTTAATTGTGTTAATAATTTCACTTCAAGATTTATGTCAAGGTTAAATGACCAAAAATAATCTGCTACGGCCGATCTATTTGTTTGTTTATGCCTAATGTTACGAAAATGCTCCTTTGTTCTAGTTTCCAAATTATGTTTCGTCTTTCCAATGTAAATCTAATCACAAACTAAGCAATTAAATTGATAAATACCAGATTTTTAATTATTAGGACTTTTATCTTTTCTAGAAAATGCAGTAAAGTTTTAATACTATATTTATTTTGAAGAACTAAAGTTATACCAACTTCTTTAAAAAAATTGAAATGTTTTTTCACATTTAAATTTTTCAATCTTATATTTTATAAAGTCTTGATTATAACCATAATTTATATTCTCTATTCAGAGGTATATGTATTAATCTATAAATCAAACTATTGAAACAGCAAATTTATGTGAAGAAGAGTTAAAACTTTTTTTTATGTAATTATCTATATGAGTAAATTTTCGATAAATACCAAAATCTAATTTGTTATTATTTCTTATCATCTTCAAATCCAGAAAAGGAAGATATCCTTTAATTTCAGTTTGTAGTGTAAATTTTATAGCTTTATCTTGTAAATTTAGTAATTTTAGAGCATCGTTAAGTGGTTTTCCAGGAACAATAGCAAAAATATGATCAATATATCTATACCATATTTTAAAAATCAAAGGAAAAGCTTTAGTGACTTCAATTTCGATAAAACTCATAAAAAGATGAGAATGAAAAGGTGAAAGAGGATTACCCATTGCTAAGCCAGAAGTTTGTTGAAAATATTCACTTTTAAAAGTGAAAAAATTTTGATTCAAACAAAAATCAGTAAGTTTAACAAAATCATCTATTAAGTGCTCATGTAAATTTATTGAATTCAAAACTTTTTTAAGTAAATTAACAGTTTTTCTCTAGGAATACTAGGAAATAAGGCAGTTACATCGAAAGAAATAAGTTTATCAGTTTTGGATAATACAACACTGTCAATCTTTTTTATTAGTTCAAAAGAATTTTTAATACTTAAACTTACAAATTTATCAAAATTACTAAACTTTTTATGTAACCATTTAGCTAAATTGTACGTTGGTGAGGTGATACAATTAACAATAGGTCTCATTTTATTTCAAGGCTTATGAATTTTAGAAAGGGCATAAATTCTAGGTAGAACAGGATTACTAACTTTTGCAAAATGTTTTTCTTTGTCCGATATAACTTTCACTTCATTGAGTACTTTATTAAGATTTGTAATACGGGATTTTAAAGGGCCTTTATTAAATTTTATAAAATCTTCACTTTGAAGAAAAAGATTTACTCTATTAATATAATCTAATTATCTAAAAGTACAGTTCTATTACCTTTATCCGCTTTGGTGAAAACTAAATCTTTTTGAATGAATGATTTAATAATATGTTTGTTATTATTTCTCCTAGGTTGGTATTCATCTAAATTAGTAATATTTTGCTACGTTTTAATTTAATCAATGATTTATTATTTTCAATGAGATCCTGACTAGCAATTTCTATATCTGCAATATAATCATCTATATTGTTGGAAAAATCTACACACGTTTTCAAACCTTGATTTAAAAAATTTAACTCTTTTTCACTAAGGTTAGCTTTTGACAAATTAACATCATCTTTATTATTTTTAATAACTGTGTTTAATTTATTTTGTTTCAAATGCAATTTATATAAATCCTTTTTTAATTTTGCAGGTTTATGTTTCATATTTCTATGAAGAGTATGGAATAATTTGGATTCTAAATTAAGCCAAATTGTATAAGCTAAAATCTTTGTTAATTTAAGTTGTATATCATACAATTTAAGTTCAATATTACTCAAATTAAAAAAAAAAACAATTTAAAAATTGTGGTGTGGGAAAAAATATTTATTTTAAAAAATAAACAAGCATAATGAATTTCGAAATACCAACAGTTGATTCCATTCCTCTCTTGGAAGTGTAGAAAACAGTGTTGTTATGGTAAATTAAATTTAAAGGGAGTCGATTAATGACACTAAACAACACTTACTTTTAAATTTTTCCGGAACATGTTGGTAATACTAAAAATATATGAGAAAGACATGCTAATTATTATCCTTGACAACGAAGTTTATCTGTGAACTGAGGACACATACAATTTGTTTGTGAAATTGATTTCCATTTGAAAAGAAGTATCAACACCAATTTGTTAAGATAAGTGAAGCTTAAGTGGCATATATTTTCATTTGTGTAATAATTATTGCTTCACTGTAGATAGCTTCAGTTTCTACTTAATAGCGTTTGTGTTTGTAGCAACAAAATGATGCTTATTTTATGAACTGATAATTATATCAACATCGCTGTTTACTATAAAGGCAACTAATCAATTAATTTGTAATTAATTTGTGTCTATAAACATGGCACTACAAGTACTTGTAAAAAAGTGATCATTATCCAAAAACACATATTTAAATTCAATGGATCACTTCAGATTAAGGAATTCAATACTGATAGTGCTAATGAATAAAGAATCAGAAATAATTGTCATCAAAAGGAAAATCACAAATTGTGTGCTTCATTAAAATTTTCATTTGATAATTAATTGCTATAGGGCAGCATCCTAAGTAACAATAACTAATTTTGCTCATTCTGAATTAAGACCTTCGAAGATCGTGGATTAAATACAAATAAGAATTACATAATTTGCATGAAAATGTATTAAAATATATAACAAACGTTGTGTCAAGTTCATTGAGACAAGTAAAACTTTTCATGCAATTACTTAGAATCACTTTCACTGTTTTTACAAATGCTCGTCTCACATAAACTGCTTTTCTAATTCTCAATTTTATTCTGCTCGGCGAATTGTAAACAACTATGATACTCTACAGTCAACTAATTACTAGGAACTACTTAAGGATGGAGTTTGATACCCCATTATAGTTCTCTTATGATCGCAGCGCTGTTTGGAAGTTGAAGAAATGCCCATAAATCGGGGAAGGGTGATGCCGGCAAGAAAGTTGAGGACCAGCTGTTGGTGGCGGAACTTCTTCCAGAGGGCGCACATTACAAGTATCACTTCCTCAGCCTTCCTCATAGATGGTTGCATGTCTGCCTCAATTTCAAGAGGTCCCAAATTCGAATCTCGGTCAGGGTGAGTTACCTGGTAAGGTTTTTCTGGACTTTTCCCTTATCTTGAACGACGAATGTCAGGTAACTCTAAGCTCCATGGACCCCAGACTTGTTGGAGCATCACATTTTACCCATTTCATTCATTGTCCGATATGACTAAATGTTGGAGAATGTAAACTGCATAAAAAATAATTCCTGAGTCACCCTCGCGAGGAACAACCACAAGCTTACGAACGCTTTCTAGTCCACAGACAAGATGGCGTCCGATGTTGTTGGCAGTTAGTAGCAGAGATCCAGATTTCTAGAGGGCAAGGCCACAATAGTGTCGGGTCAGAAAGAAGATGTACTACACCTGAGACCATTGTATACTGTCGTCCACTCTACACTTAAAGGCAAACAGCGTTACTTAGGAATACAGTGACAGGCTAATTACTCCTTCCCCCCCCTGCTTCTTCCCGTGTTCTAGGTAGCCTCTTTCCCAACATGTTCTCGCCAACATTTACTCCTTTCCTCCCAGCTTGTTCACTTGGTCATTGACAGTTCTTCACGTGTTCTAGGTAGCCTCTTCCCTGACACGTTTTTGCCAACACTTACTCCTTTTCCCCTGGCTTGTTCACTCGGTCGTTGACAGTTCTTTATGAGTTCTATGTAGCCTCTTCCTCGACACGTTCCCCCTGACACTTACTCCTTTTCTCCAGGTTTGTTCACTTGGTCGTTGACAGTTCTTCACCTGTTCCAGGTAGCCACTTCCCCAACATGTGCTCACCGGCACTTCGGCTTTCCTCCCGAATACTCCGGATTTTCAAGGTGGGAGTAGTTAACTTCAGCCATTGTTTTTCTCTCCTCAAGGATTTCCTTAACTTTGCCTTCCGGGACGCTAAGACATACTCCCAGGTTCTACGGCATGACAGGCTCTTAGCAGAGATATTCATCTTTTGTACAAGTACTTTCATGTTCTTCATCGCAGCCAGGTTTTGTCAATTTTAATCCATGCCTTCTCCCCGTTGCATTTAGCTTCCCTCATCATTTCCATTCCCTCTACGCAGAATTTCATTTAATCTTCCATTTTTGTCTTTATTTCTTACATGTTAGATTCATTCCTGTCCTCGTTAGTTTTCTTTTCCCTCGTATACTTTGTCTTCATTTCATCTTTCATTTTTCTCGCGCTGAATTTGATTTTCGATCCGAATTTGTCCATTCCAGATTATACTGTACAGATTTTGCTTCTCATTCTGTCCATGCTGGATTTCAATTCGTCCATTCCAGCTGATTTGTCCATTCCAGCCTTTGCTCCATTGTGGCTTCTTACCGCACTTCCATACACTGGTGCGAATAAAATGACAAGAAGTTGTACTAGTCACTTTAACACTAGTATCGCTAGGCCAGTGCCAATTTACTTTTTTTTTTAAAATACACGAAAAAAAACATTTGTTTCCGTGACACGTATTTTGTGTATCTATTAGAACACAAACTCGCATCACTCCTCAACGCCCACTAAAACCCAGTGTTTGCAAACTGACACGACTTGTCAATTCTGAGACAACTAACTCTTCAAATTTATGCTGCTCAGGTTCACCGACTCATTCGAATTACACAACTGAACTGATTCACCAGATACTCACTGGTCAACTCGCCACAGAAGAAAGCTTCTGAAAACAGAAATCTTTAAATCGGTGGAATGGAGAAGTAGAATTTGTACATCTGCTGCAATGGAAGGCTATGGAACACATCAACAATAAGGCCGCACTTCCGGTCTTGTATCTCAACTATTGGATTTTCTTGTATGTTGATCATCCGCTCCTCTCACACTAAATAACAAAAATGCTAAAATGGTATAACTCACACTTAATTTCTTTGTGGAAAAGGTTCACTGTCGCCGTAAAAATACTAAGTTCGGAATTTTGCTGAATTTATTTTGAGTTATGCTGTCATCAGCTCTATTAGTTAACTTTGAGAATGCCAGGAAGAAAAATAAAGATATATATATATATATATATATATATATATATATATTGTCACCCGAACGTCGGAACTCCCGATAGAACCGGCCAGCAGGAGGGCCAGACGAGAAGCATTCAGCCACTCCTCCCCATTTATCTTGTAGCAGTAACGAGGGGTGGCTGGAAAAACATCACTGTGCCGCCTCTTTCCTCTCCCCCTGCCATCTCAAACCTTCGTGATGATGCACTGAACCGCGAGACTTCTAGAAAACAGCGATATTCCTATAAAAGGGGCTGCAGTGGCGAGTGAGTTCAGTTCTTGGCGAGCAGCATGAGGAGCACCGAGTGAGTTAACGGACCGGAAGACTGTGAACGTGCATCAGAGGAGTTGTACGTAACTGTAAGCATGCAGTGGACCTGTGACGGACGAACTGGTGAATTGTAATTGTGTGCATTACGTAATTCTGTGTAATCGGCAAGTGTTCTGACTGTAATTCGGTGGAAATAAAGAACATTGTTGAGTTGTGCAATTGGACTTTTAATTTCACAAACCCATAAAGTCATAATATACACAAAGACGGAAATGTTTGTAAAGAGCATAATCACTGGCTGCATGTTAAAGACTTACGTCAAGAAGACCTAGTCTCTAAAAGCTCTGAAATAGGAGAACAATGCTTTATTAAATTCTAAGGATTAGCCAGCCATACACATAACAGTTGATGTTCATTGGACTTTTCCGTCTTCTCTTCATTAATTGTCAAGTCATTACACATTTACTTCTCTAAGTGTGCTCTCTAAGGTCCAGGAGATCTAAACATGTATTTCTGTTGCAAACCCATTAGTGAGTTACAAAGTCACAAAGTGCTTCAAAACCACGAGGTTTGTAGATGATAAAAAGGATGCTCTTGCACTCACTGAAGCTGAAGAAAATGCGGAGAAAGTGCTGACTTAATGAAAATGTGGAACATCTGAAGTAATCTGAAGTGCTGCATCAGAAATTATTAACTCCTTCTGTATATTCATAATTACAAATGTATGCATATATTTATGATGCATGGTAACTGATGAACTATGCATAATCTGTTTTATTTTGTGACAGAAACATGTTCAGTATGGAAATTTGTTTTGTCCCATGAGATTTTGCTTAAAGCAAGATCTACAGTATATCTATTTGTATTAGTTCAAGAGCTCGATGACACATGTACTAGAACATAAATGCTAGAGTAAACATAAGGCTTATATATAGAATAAAAAGAAGTATTTCAGAAAGTGGAGTGCCATTGTTACTAAAATTAGGCAAGTGAGTCAACCTTGTATATACTTTTCTCCACTTACAAGTTTTTTATGAAGACTAGTTTCTGGGGACTTCTCCCCTATCGTCAGCTCTGTGGTAGACTGATGATGCATCCGGTGTCTGCATCTGGCTTGGTGTTGTCCTGCCATCTAACGTCCTGGTAAGTTTGATGATGTCATCTACCGCGGGAATTTCAAAATTCATCAAGACGTCCTGTTTTTTCGTAATAAATATGTTTTCCCAAATCTGTAGTTCCAGAGGTTTCTTTGCCTGTTTGATCAGTTCTATTTCTTGTTTTATGTTGTGATTCTCAGACCAAAAGTGATGTGCTACGGCCGACTTGTCCATTTGTTTGAATTTAATATTTCTGAAGTGTTCTTTCATTCTTGTTCCTAGATTCCTTTTGGTCTTACCAATGTATATCTTGTCACAATCCTGGCAACTCATTTGGTAAATGCCTGATAATTGAGTTTTCGGTGTGCTATTTTTTAGAGGGTGGTTTAGTAAGTTGCGGATGTTGTGTTTGTTTTGAGGGGCTAATTTTATTTTGAAGCTCTTAAATATCTTTTCTAATTTTTTGAAGTATTTTGGATGAAATGTAAATTTTCCATATCTGGTGTTTGGGTATTCTAGTTTTTTTAACGTAGTAATGTCCTTTAAGTATTTGTTTCTTTTGTGTCTATAGATCAGTTTTTTGATGAAATTTGTGTTATAGTTGTTCAGTTCGGCAACCTGGTGTATGTGAGCATACTCCTGTTCATATTCTGTTTTTGTTAGTGGAATGTTGATTAATCTGTGAACTAAACTATGGAATACTGCATATTGATGTTGTACTGGGTTGAATGGGTTGCATTTAATGTAATTGTCAACATGTATTGCTTTTCGGTATATTCCAAATTGTAATCCTGTTGGTGTTCTAATGATTTTCAAATCTAGAAAAGGTAGCCATTCATCCTGCTCTACTTCAATGGTGAAAACTATGGATTTTTCTTGTAGGTTTAGCAACTTTACAGCACCCTCGGTTAGTCTTCTAGGGACTATTGCAAACACATCGTCGACACACACAGATTAAACAACATTAAAAAAACTGGAAGAGTGCCAATTGCCATTCATTTTATACACATACTTGTACAAAATGCTATATAAGATATCTACAAATTTTTGCATCAGACTCCAAGAGCTGATAGCTATGAGAGTCGGCACGTAAGTCCTGGGCCTCACAATTAAAAAAAAAATGTAGCAACTCACAAGCAGAACATGTATTTCTCAACATAATCTACAGAAAGTGAAAGTCAGATACATTTGTCATATCAGTGTTCAAATTAAATTAAATAATGAAATCATAAAATTAATAATTAAGTTAATGAATTTTAATTAGGGAGGAAAAATGCACAGTTCTAGATGTTGGCAGCCACTAGTCACTTTTTCTGAAGATGTCCAAAAAACTTAAGGGCATAAAGTCAGGTGATAACTCATAATTAAAATCAAGGAATACATTGTGTGATTACATATTTAGTATTTACTTAAAACACAAAATAACTATGACATGCAGTAACTATAACACATTCTAGCAACAAATGTCATATTTAATAACTAAACAGCTGAAAATTATAGAGCTGAATATCACAAAGTATAACAAACCACTGGCATAATCATATCTAGTATCAAGTAGCTTTAAGGCTAAAAATTAGGAATATATAGATAAATATGTTCTACTTGCAGAAGAAGAATGATAAGTATGTGTAAGTGGTTGGTTTCCTAACAATGTCCAACACTTATTTTCCCTTACAAAATGTAATAGGCGTCATTTACTCGGTTTAGTTACCATCACATTAGCATTCAAGGGAACAAGGTTACTATCTTTTGTCTCAATAGACAAGCATCGAAACAAACCTTCTTATATTTTATAAATAAATACAATACTAATCGGAAAAAATTTGTAGTTGGTTTATTGATACTTCATGACTTACGTTTTTATATTATCGAGGGACAAGTTTCAGAATCCATTGCCTTCATTTTGAACTTCTCTCCAACTAGTATCTGTTGTAAGCTCTCCTCTCTCTGGCATGGAGAGATACAAACACAAAAATATTTGTTACAGTTACTGCTAAACACAGCTGTAAACCCCAATCCTGTTATATTTAACAAACTGCTTTACTAAAGCAGCCATAATATTTTTGAGAATACAAAGAAGCTGACTCTGAGTTAAACGTCCCAGCAGGATATGGATTTAAAGGTTTATGGCTGGGTCGACTGTTGCCTTTGAATCAGTGACTTAAGTGTACTCTTTATTTAAGCAGAAAAGATTGTAATACTCTACAATACATTGGCAACATTATTATAAAACATTGCTCAGTCTAACTCAGCAGGTTTCTTCATAACTAACCTTAGTATTATTACAAATTGATGAAGTTTCTGTTTCCAGCCACCAAGGTTCTTCTTTAATTTCTATTTTGTGATCAATTTCTCATTCCCCATTTATGTCGCAGTTGTTGCTCCATATAGCTGTTTTGCTCTTAATCTGCCTGACAAGATCTTTGATACAAGGAGTCTGATTTAATTTCTGTTTTGACTGTTATCTCACTATCAGTGACATCATCAATGTTTGTGTTTGTTGTAACAATCTTCTGAAAGAACTCTCTCTCATTCTGTGAGCCAATGTCATCTTCCAGGAGATCCTCTTCTTTGATTTGTATTTTCTTATCCATTTCAAATAGCTGTTGAATTGGATGTTGCTGTTATGTCCAGAAATAAATCTGTAAAGAAAAAATCGTATTTTAAATATACAAAATATAAGTACATTTAGCCATCAACTTCTTTGAATCTATCAATAATTGTTCACGCCAGACTAAATATCACTATTCTCTTATCATACAAATAGCTTTTTGAAAACTTGCAAATTATACAGGTATATAGGTATTCTGACTACAATCCTCATGTATTGTTAGCAGCTACCTTAAAAGCAAAGCAACAAATAATAATAAAATAAAATAACATTGGCGGAGTCATTGCTGAGGGGGTAGACCACCTCTGCAAAATTGCACCAGACATTTATCCAACAATGGTGCAGAAAGACATGAGGATGCAATTAGTGCTGGTCAGTTTTGGAAAATACTGACCATGTTCCCTCTCAGTTCATATTTATAAAAGTAGACTTGTAGAAGTACCTATTGTACTGTTAGAGGTGAAGCTGTTTGTTGTGTGCACTCTTCAAATATTTAAGATTCGTTCGGTAGGTACATTGTTCAAAATCGGGAAATGGCTCAAAGATCAGTAAAATTTACTTGTCCTCTTATTTTAATAATGAAGAGCAAATGGCTCAACAGATCCATAAAATGTACTTGTACTTTTATTTTAATCATGAAGAGGGCTGCCTTCACTTATTATTCGAAGAGGTCTGCTGAGGACACAAATGTTGTCACTTATTCGAGATGGAGAACAGTGGGGAAAAAAGGAAGCGGGTACAACAGAGAAGTAACTTCAAAACCATCTCCACTCAAAATCAATAATAAATATCATGTCCATGCAGCTGTATCTACAGACGAGGTGAATCAAATACAAGCGACACGTGACCATAACAGCATAAAAAGTCCAGCTGTTTCAAGACGTGAGGACGAGAAAGTGCTAGTGCTTGGTGACTCAATGATATCCCATGTAAAAGTCAACATGCTGTTTCTAAAGTGTACAGAGGTATAAATATTGAGCAGTGAACAAAAAAAATTGAAAACCAGTGCCAATGTGATGCATATCCTGAAAATCCAGAAGTAGTCATACTCCATGTTGGTACCAACAATTTAAAAAATGTAGAAACTGCAGACGCAATACTAGGTGATATATATGATCTTATAAAACCTTCGCCTGCGGTGCAGTATGTAGTAAAACCGGGCGTTGAACACTACACATTTTATTTTATAAAACCCACAAGGAAAGTGTTCCCTATGGCTTGTCTAGCAGTAAACAGTGTAGTAAAAAGATGTGATGTTCATCCAAACTTTTTGAGGTATATAAATGAAAAAATAAGGTGGGCCTGTAAGATATTAAATGCTTTATTTTTGGATCTAGATAAATATCTAGATCACACTTGCTTAGAAAAGGATGGTCTCCATTCAAATCGGAGGGGATCATGGAAGTTAAGTCAGGTTTTACACAATGTGGTAAATATAATAAATAATCAGGGAATCTAACCCCACAATCAGATGGTGGAACATACAGTGGAAAACCCTCTGTAATTAAAAAAATAGTAAATAGAAAGAGTTCACAAATTAATCAGGCTTGTTGGCTTCTCCATCTTAATTCACAGGGAATTTGTTCCAAAATAGATGATTTTAATCTACTAATAAATGAAATTAAAAAGATTAAATTAGGAATAATTTGCTTAAATGAGCACTGGTTGGGA
This sequence comes from Mantis religiosa, assembly GCA_030765055.1. Taxonomy (NCBI): domain Eukaryota; kingdom Metazoa; phylum Arthropoda; class Insecta; order Mantodea; family Mantidae; genus Mantis; species Mantis religiosa. Next base: position 189,790,171 of record CM060957.1, on the reverse strand, counting down.
AAAATGAGACTCATCTTCTTAATAAATTGGAAGGTTTTGCATTAGCAGATTGATATTGCAGGAGCAATGCAGCCCGCAGTGGGTCATGTATACTAGTACAAGAAGAACTTTTAGAGCAAGTAAAGGTCTGACAACATCTAAAAGTCCTAGACGAAGATTTAATATTCAAATTGTCTGCAATAGAAATCAGCAGCCTAAATCAGTTGTGATCTCTGCCTATAGAGTCCCTTATCATTCCTCAGTACAAACATTTTTGAAAAAATTTAAGAAATTGATGTCTTAACTTTGAAATGAAAGAAATAAAAAAATTATAGTAGCTTTAGATATTAACTTAAACCTTCGAAATTTAAATGATGTATTTCACTTAAACTCAAATGAAATGTCATCAGACAGAAGATACAGTGGGGCATCAATAACTTATCTTGACACTATACACTACCATGACTTTGACATTAGAAATGAATTCTCTACACGAACTACAAGTTTATCAGACCCCTGTATAGATTGTTTACTAACAAACAAACAATATGGAGATGAATAGTTTCCCTCTTGAAACAGGTCCTTCTGACCACAAAGCTGTCCTCATTAATCTCCCAATAAACCAGAGATCAAAAGTAAAACATAAACAGTTAATTACCAAACGTATCTACAACCCTGAAAACATTAGTAATTGTTAAGTTAAATTAAGCAACCTAACATGGAATCTTAATCCTTTTCTTCATATTGATACCAATTATAACAATTTCCTTAGAGAGATTATCGAGTGTCACAATTCCTGTTTTCCAAAAATCACATGCACTAAAATCATTAAAAAATATTCGCTTGACCGGTGTACAAAATGTATAAAGCTCTATAGTACACACAAAAGATGGCTACACAGTAAATACAAGTCAACCACTAACACAAAAGAAAAACAAAATTACAAAACCTACAACAAAATCTTTATAGCAGAAATAGGAAAAGTTAAACAAATGGCAATTGAGAGTTACACAAAAAATGCAGGTAATAAAAGCAGAGCCACGTGGGCTGGAGTAAAAGATGAATTAGGTTTGAGTAAAACTGTGAATACTGGGCCATCCATGCTTAATTTAAATGATCCAGATGCTAAGAAAAATGCCAGTACTTCTAATCAGTACTTTGTAAACATTGGTTGTGAGACTCAGGAGGATCCCCCATCCCTAGAGAACGCAATAGCAGGCCTATATAAAAACAACTGACTTATGCTCACACCTACACTTAATATTGAAATGGTCTCTCCAGGTAACATTAATAAAGTAATAACAAAATTAAAACCAAAAGAAGCCCAGGGTTGGGATGAGTTGTCGTCATTCTTAATAAAAGAAATCAAGCATGAAATTAGTGGGCCACTTTGCCAAATAAACTATCAATCAATGGCAATAGGCATTTTTCCCGATAGGATGAAATATGAACTTGTGAAGTCCATTCACAAAGGTGGAAGCAATGAATTTAAAAATTTTAGGCCCATCTCTATACTTTGCTATATATACTTTGCTCTATTTGCGAACTTATCACTCTTGTTACATGATGTACTATGCCAGCCACAGAAAACTCCCTTGCCGCGGTGCATGTGCTGTGCTACAAGCACCGTGCTACCTCAGTGCATGCTTCGCAAGGTTTGCATTCTGTAGCAGTGGCGGTCCATATTTCAGTGTCTGTATGATATGGAACGGCACTCATTAAAGCAAAGGGCACCCACGCCAACACATTATTTCAATTCTGGATGGGAAGCTGTGTACTTCTTCATGGAAAGTAGTGGTGGTGCTATTTGTTTAATTTGCCATAAAAAATTTCAAGTGCTGAAACCATTTTTTCTTCAGCAACATTTTAATACATTTAATACATTTTTAATATTTTAATACTTGGCTATGGTTGCTTCGCACAACGGATTTGTGACCCTCCTGAAAAATAAACTAAAAAGAGGTAACAGCAGTTCATTGCATAGTCTATCAGGAAAACTTATGTGCTAAAACACTGAATGTAAACAATGTAATGAGGTTGGTTGTGAAGGTTGTAAACATACTTAGGTCCCATGGTCTAAAACACAGACAATTTAAAAGCTGCTTAGAAGATTTAGAGCATGAGTATGGAGATATACCATATCATACAGGAGTTAGGTGACTCAAACGAGGTAAGGTTTTAAGCATTATATGAGATATGTTTGTTCATGGGAATGTGTGAATAACCTATTGAACAGCTCACGAATGTTAAGTGGAAATGTGATCTTGCATTTATAGCCGATATAAGTAAACCTTTGATAACTGTGAATGCTTCACTTCAAGGGAAAAACAAATTAATCACAGATATGTTATGTAGCATTGAAGCTTTTGAAAATATGTTCTCATTATGGGAACGTCAGCTGTCAAATGGTGATCCTTGTCGTTTTCCCAGGTTGGAAAGTGTGATCCATGATTGTGATTCCCTAGAAGTGGGATGCTATGATGAATAGCTGCACATGCTTCCCCGTGCGTTTGATGAGAGATTTCATGATCTCACGGGCTTAAAAATAGATTTTGATTTATTCGCTACAGTACTTGGCATAAATATTGATGACACTTCCAAAGATGTTAAACTGAAGCTTATCACTCTGAAATGTGACATAAGTTAGTTGACAGTTACAGAAACAGAGGAAGTTTGCTAGATTTCTACAGGACATTTCCTAAATCAAGATTGCCTTGATGACACAGGCGTGTGGCATCTATGACTGCTATGTTTGGTTCGACCTATGTATGTGAATCCTTATCTTTGGCTATGAAACACATTAAAAAGCTGCAGAGAGCCAACATCAGTGATTATAACTTGAAGTGTGCATTTAGGGTTCAGAGTTGTGTTTCACTGTCTCCAAATGTGGCAAATATTTTGAAAACCAAAAGATGTCAGAAGGCAAAAGTGTCTACTGAAAACTGATTGCATAAAATTCTTAATTGAAACGTTTATATTCGTTTAATATGAAGTATTCTGTGTAATATTATCAGTGTATACTAAATATTATTTTGTATTTTTAAATTGTTTCAAGATCAAAATTGTGCTAATTTCCACAAAGTACTGTTTCGTTCTTATAGTTAAACATATTGCTTTTATATGCCATCAATTGGTTGTATGGGGTTGAAGGCTGTAATAATCTTACTGCTATTGGGTTGTTTTACTTATAATAACAAGTACCATATACATATTAAACCACGTATTATACAGTTTCTCAATCGTTCCTTCACTACTATCATGTGCTTCATGATTTTTAATGCAAGTGGAGAATGGTAATGCCACTGTGCAAGTCGTATCTCCCAGCACTTGCAAGAAGGGACCAGGCATGCCGGCACCATGTGAACTGTATAGGCACATTGTGCATGTCAGTTGGTGGAGCCAGCACTAGGCCATGTGAATTGTCTGTCTCCTGAGTGCAGTAGATGGTAAAGTACTGTGATGCTGTTATATGTATATATGAGTGTTGTGATAATACCTCAAACTTGTGAGGAGATTGCTAATGTATATGAATACCTTAAAGAAGAGACAGTACATAAGAATCACTGCTCTCTGAGCATTTCACAGTGACTAAAGAAGTGCAAGAAGTGAGTGAGTGAGTGTGTGGTGTTTTAGGGCCCGTCGACAGCATGGTCATTTGGGCCTTAACAGTTTTAAATCACAACAGAAAGCTGGAGACTTTCATGAAGAAATGAATGCTGCAAATAATGTTATATAACTATGTCAAATGTAAAATCCAAATTTACCACCGAACTCGGTGCTAGTTATAGATAATGCTTCTTATCATAATACTAAAACTTCAAACTCTTTAAGAAGAGATATACTTTCTTAACTCTGTGTTAACTTATTGTGTGTAAATGAGAAACTTTTCCGGAACAATTCCATTTAATTTGTTGGAGACTGTACTTAAGTATCTTCTCTCTGTTTCCTGAATAGTAATGAGTAAAATAGACAATTCATTGATACGTGAGAGGGTGAATTCATCACTATGACATATTGTTGCCATTGTGGACCAGCGAAAACAGGTAAGAGACTCACAGCAAAGCTTTCATTTGAATGTTTCATGTTCAAGAAGCATTGTGCGACCTAAGGAAGTGGTAACCCTCTCAAAGCAAACCCCACGTGTTGTGCTAGTGAGTGTGCTCATGTGCTACTGTTTATCATCAGTTTGCATCTAGTGTAAAAATGAAACATAATTTTTTTTTCCCTGTGTGACCAATGATTATTGTGTGATATTAAGAACTGTTTGATAATTCTTATTTAAGAGACTTGCAGTGAATCCAACACATGATTTGGTGTGCTCCATTCTCCAAACATCCTTTTCTTTATGGAAAAATGACAAACGTGACGTGGTAAATGTATGTAGGCCAATACCAGTGGCATCTTTAGAAAAACTTTGAGGCAAAGCATCTTCAAAATACACCAGAAGATTTAAGAATCGTTGGTATGAGCATAAATGGCTGTGCAGAAGTAACTATTATACAAAATAGTACTACTGGCCTTGTTCTTAGAATACTGTCCACTAGTTGTTCTGCAGAATGAAGTCTTTCATGCTTAAAGAGAATAAAAACTTATCTCCCAAACAGCTTAGGCAATAGCAGATTAACATCGTTGACTACCAGTTATATCCACAAGGACATACTCATTGAACTGATGAAAACTCGCCCCTTCTACGAAGACATCATAGAAGTTTTTATGAGGATGAAAAGCAGAAAAATTGACTTGATACATAAGCAGTAAGGTGAGTGTTACTTTAATTAACTAATAAGTGAAGCAGTAAGCATTAGCATCTTTCTTTTGTTTTTATTTCAGTAATGTAAATTTTGTTTTCTGTTTTCCCTCCTGCTCGAAGTTTATCAGCCACTTAATACTGTCCCTATTACAATTTTGTACACAATCATTAGTCTACTTTAAACTTGTTGCATTCATTATATGACAGTAATTATGATTTTGCAAATTTAGATTAGTCGATTTTCTGAGTCACCCAATCAATTCGCCCAGAGCCGCACCTGGCTATGTCATCTGCATGAATTTAAGTTGAATGTTAGATTTGTGCAATGGCTCTACAAAGAAGGTGCTACTATCCACACGACTGAAATATTCAAACATCTACACATCCAATCAAAAACAACCTTCAATCAGAACAATACCATATCATAAAGGTATGGGACCGTAACTCAAACAGGCACCATTTTAGGTTGGAAACTGAACCTAGATTTCAGATCTACAACAATGCCAGGTGCTATAGTTGCAACAATATCTTATAAAAACATCAAGAGACATTCCGCAAAATGAACTTTTTTACATTCAATACAGCAATGGCTGTATTGTTGTCATTTGTTCAAGCATTATACCCTGAGATGTTATATAACTTTACAGAACTGTCATAATGAGAAACCTGGTGGACTATATTAATTGTGTAGAGCATCACAGTACAGGATGAAGCAGCAAATAAAAAGTAAAAGAAGAAAAAATGTTTGCTCTGTATATTTACAAATGGCAATATATTCAGTATTTAAGATTGCAACATTTAGCATCAGTTATTTATGTCACAGCCTTCCTGTTGCCAGTAGAAACTTAACACTTACATACAACCGTAGAAGAAGTTGTCTCAACTATCCTTATGTAAACCAGAACCATTATAATGTATATCTTTAGGGATGGACCTCTCCATGTATAATATACTGAACCAGAACACTTACGATTGAGTCTCTTAGCAACCTAAGCCCAATTTAAGCAATTTAAGCCCAATCCAGGGCCGAATATACAAATTTCAGTTCCTAGTGGTTTACTGTGGATCACTATATTCTCAAAGTCTGAGTTAGTCATTTACGTATTTTTAGTTTAAAGCACTTAGCTAAACACAATGTTTTGTTGACACTTGAAATGGGAATATTTGCAATATACATCAGTCCATAAATACATAAGACAAAACACTGTTACCAACAAAGTGAAAATAATATGCATTTAAAAGATACTAATGTTACCTGAGTAACTGTGTATGGAGTAAAGGTTAGCAGTTGAGAAACCTGTAACACAACCAGCAAACTGACGTTGTGAAGACAGTAAACCATGTCATATGTAGGATTGCTGTTGCAGGTTTTTGAATAACAAATTAGGAACATGAAGTCCAGGGAACCTAACATAAAATTACTGCGGAAAGGTGCTCATTAATGCCATTCAGTTATGTTGGGATGGAATGACGTCATGGAACCAAGTTGTTGCCAACTGCAAAGCTCTGGAATATGTGAACACAGAGAATAAATACCAACAAACTTTCTATTTATTATTATAAGCTAACAATACTGAAATTTGAATAAAGGGAAATGTTCAACTACAAGAATTATTTAATATTCCGAAACTCATGTGCTACAATTTAATAGTTTTTAAATAATAACTAATACCTAATAAATAAATAGCAACAATAATAATGACAACAATAATACTAACAACAACCAATTTTTTATCATTATTATCGTGAAGCCGTTGAGACTAGATTGGGTAAGCAATGTTACACTGTCTCAGTTTCTTTATGTATTACAGTATCGCTAGTTTTGTCCTAACAGGAGAAAGCTTTCTCATAGAAGATATAGGATATCACCTAATACTAACGGCCACAAACAGCTGCAGTCAAGCGTTTAGAAGTCTGCAACAGAAAAGGGAAGAAATATGCAAATATTTTTACTACACAGAAGCTATGACCAACCAGAACTGGAAAGACACGAACTGCCAACTAAGGCAACTCATAACTAAAATGGTAGTACATGGCTTCCATTTTAAAGTGTGCAATCAGAAAAATGTACATAACCACATGTGAAGTATAAATGTTTGTTGTGCGAGGACACCTACGAAAAATATCACATATTGAGGTGTAAGTAGAGGACAAGTAAAAGTAGAGGACAAAACTGGTGGAATATGCCACAGAAGTTTAATAACTACTCACATGCACGAGTGTGCGACTTTCTATCATCAAAAAGTATCGCTAGTTTGCTTATGTAGTGTTGGTATTTTTCGCGAAAGCATGCTTTGGATGTTGGCAACGCTCGAGCCATGAAGTCACGCCCACCATATTGCTACGCCGTTAAAGTGCACCTTTACCAAGTACTGATATATCACGTCTGGGAAAACAAGATATTCTACGTTTGTTACCTTTCGCACATCCACTAAAAAATTGCTAAATACGAGAGTAGCTGTTGTACCTGCCCTTCATGGACGTAATCCATGTGGCCCTGACCATTACATCTCTACCAGAGACGGCAATGCGGAAAGAGTTAAATACGACACAATGCTTTACGCTACATTTGAAAGAAAAATTTGATTAAAAAACTGAAAGTGTATTCTTCCAACATTCACTGAAACATGAACATGTCACAAGACATTTGTTCTTACAAGATTTGTTAAACTCGTTCAGGACAATGAGGCTAACACAATCAGTTTGTTTTGTTCATTTGAACACTTCATACACAACACAACTTCACCAAATCAACATAAATAATTATAACTACCACCACCATATATCAAAACATGCATTTTTTTAATCGCCACTACCAAACATATAACATCAGTAATTATCCTAACCTGAATTACAACTTTGGAATCAGAACACTCAAACAAAATTATCAGAAATTTGAATGGCCGTTCGTATTGATGCGTTTTCCCTCACACTTTTGATATTTTCTTCTTCTTTACTCAGTGTCCCTTACTTTCTTGTGTTAAAATCCCACTGAGGACGCAGTTTAGCATGTTGTACCCAGACTAAATTAAAACAACTGCCAAATTGATCATTTCACTGTCTAGTAAATGAAATAGTAAACACCGAAGATAAATGATTCAAAGGACGATGAGCTTTAGTTAATTAAATTGAACAGTTTCTGCTTTGAAATAGCAGAACATGAATTAAAAGAATTAGATTCTTGTATTTTCACAGGTAAGACATTTGTTTGTTTGATGGTTACTGACCCTGAGCAAAGCTAATACAAATCATAGGTTTATGGTGTAACTGTACTTTTATAATTTTGAAATTTGTATCTTTTGTGTTATTCAAAGGGCTCTCGCAGCTGTAATTCCTACATATTACGGTTTTAAGTCTTCAAAACGTAATTTTGTTATGAAAGTTAACCTTATAAGTAAGGCGGGTGCGTTGGTAGCAGGTTTCCGAAGTGATATCATTTTAGACTATTACGAATTGTTAAGGTAATTTCATAAAGGTTATTAACTTCTATTTTACTTTATATTGACCGCGTCTGGACTAGACGAATGCGATAAATGTGTAAAATCGTGTGCTATAGGTATCTCCCATTTCTAATGTAAACAATGTCCGCTGTTTGTCGGGTCGTACCGAGAACAAAACTGAGAGACACTGAACATGTCTTACATTTACGGTACATGCATTATTACTAGTAATATACCCTCCACCACAACTACACTGGCATCTATAAGTTTGTTTTTCTTTTAACTTTATGTAATAACATTGGAAATTAGTGAATCACCAACATTTGAAGATTACCTCAGGACATACGTTACAGTAGGTCAGTAATAAAGCAGAACATCAAATCAGAGTCGTATGTCATCTGTCGTGTGTATTACAAATTTAAATGCTGAAAGGAATGTTAAAGAATTCCTCCATATTGTACAAGCAGTAAGTATATAAGAATGACTAAAACTTTCTTGAAGTCTCTTGATTTACCTAATAGTTTTAAGTAGTGTACAAGATTGTTGTAAATTGTTATTGTGGAATAGTAACATTCCTTCTGGAACAGTTCTAAGTTATTTGTTGTCTATGAGACTCCCTGTATTTCTTGTAGCGTGGTCATGCACAGCAACTTTTGTTGTAAAGTCATTATAATTATTTGTAAGATAGCTTAGAAGAAAATATACTTATTCAACAATAAGAGTAATAAGTTTTAATATAAATCTTTGTGATCAGTTGGTGAATATGTGAGTGTCCTGAGCTTTCTTTAAGATATACATCAGTTCATACCAAATTCTACTTTTGTGAATTGCATTCAAATTGTGTTATTCACAAAAAGATGCAACATTTATGATTGTGAACTATTAACAAATATGCTTACATCTAGTTCTGGAACATAATATGTATCTATGGTTACTCACATTATTTAACTCTGCTTGTGTTAAAGCAGAATGTATCTTTTGATAGTGAAGGGAAGGCATCAGTTTTTATTTATGATATAAACTTTAGCTGTGTGATCTGTAACAATCTTCTCATGATCATGACGTCTCAGTCCCTCTACTGAGAGACACAAAGTGCTGTCTGTCCCTAATGTTAGGTGATATCAACTGTGTGTCAGTTTATTACTCGTGTATGTATTTTTAACACTGAAAACTGTTTATCCTTAACGAAAACATGTTATGCATCAGATTCTGATTTGTGAAAACTCCCTTTAAATTTAACTAAATAGATTTAATAATTCATACTCAAACACTGGTTGTGTTACATGTCTCTCAACTGCTAAAGTATACTCTATACACAGTTACTCAGGTAATAATAATAGGTTTTATTACACATATATGTTAACAATGTTGTTAACAGTATCTTGCCTTATGTACTTCTGTTGCAAAGTTTCATAATGCCATCTTCAAATGTCTGATTTCAAGTCTTAACAATGCTTTATGTTCAACTAAGAAGTAAAGTATTTGGGCTGGGACAAACATATTTGTATGAAAGATTGGTTACAGGACCATTACGTACCTCTCAATGTGCTGTTGGGTGTTTTTCTGTAAAACTCTACAGTCATGCTCTATATATCACTGTAGCTCCGTTCTAGGTTCCATACATAATGCAGATAATTTAGTATAAATGTAAATGGGGACTTTCAGTAAAATGTCTGCCGTGATGAACTAAGTGCTTTAACCTCAGGTTTGATTTGACTCAAACTTGGACTTCCGGAACAGTTGAACCATCACAAAACTAAATTGGAATGTCATTTGTATATTTATCACTGAATTTAGGCCTAAATTAGTGAGAGTTTGTCAGACATTTAGTTTTACTGTTGTTATTCTGCATACTGTACATAAAGCCTGCTTCGGTAGCGTGGTGGTAGCATGTCTGCCTCACGTTCAAGGGGTCCTGTGTTCGAATCAGGGTGAGTTACCTGGATAAGGTTTTTTCTGGGGGTTTCCCTTATCCTTCAAGGCGAATGTTGGGTAACTCTAAGCTCCATGGTCCCTAGACTCATTTGAGCATCATTTCATCCAATTCATTCACCGTCCGATATGACTTAACGTTGGGGGACGTAAATTACAAACAAACAGACATACTGTACATAGAGAGACCTTTAAACCCTTTCAATGATATGGATTTTATATGACGTCCAATTGAAAATGTTACAAACTGATAAGGACATACATAGACATCCTGCGCATACATGCATTTAATACATTTAAATTAGTTCTGTAAATGATGAAAACGTACATTAAAGGTTTCTTTCTGAAAGGTTTCTTTTCTTTTTTTTTTATAGTAGGTGGTATCCTTTTAGGTGTTGTCTCTCAAGTATTAGGGTGCTGTAGTAGTGGTGGATTTCTTACCTCCGGTATGAAGAGGTCTCAATTAGGTTACAAGCTATTGATATGCGTAATTCCAGATAGGCCATTGTCTTGCTCTGCAAATTACTAAACAATTGTGTATGGTTACATCCAGATGGTATAAAATTACTTTTTTACCATTTAACTGTTTTGTTAAAGAGGGATATCTAGTAATAGCTGATCCACATCACCCATATCTGACACGTCAATTCCCCAAACAACGGAGTAACTAACATGCCATCTTCAGACCGGTACACGTCTCATCTAACAAAATATAGCATATGTGCACTGTCCACTTCTGAATTCTCCTCTTAAGCCCTAAATAGCCTTTAGAGGTCAGGACTTCTTTCATCCTACTCGCTATACATTTGTTTCTGTAACAATGAGAGACACTAAGTAAGCAATACATTTTTTTTAATGAAATTTTCAGTTGGTTGGTTATCAGAAGTCAGTTGTACACCAGAAATTTTGTTTATTTGTTTATACGTCTATTTGTGTAGGAGTTATTTTTACCACCTCACAAAGTACATTCTGCACTGACACCTGAAGGAAGCGGGTCATTTTCTTCCTCACTGCTACGTATATCCTCAGTACCTCTCTCACAATTGCCTTCAATATCCAAATAATGTAAAACAGCAAAAGGTCTTCCAGGTTTTCTAAAGTTATATCAGAAGTTTGTACACATCCTATGTAAGCTAATTTATTTGCTACAGTAATAGGATAAGACATGTTTAATACTGAAATTTAACAATTTCAAATGTGTTATTCATTTAGCTCTCGATGGCTATAAGAAATCACTCTGAACACCAAAAGAGTATAAATATCTAAAATACTGAGCGAGAACAGCTGTACAATGCTATCAGAAGCTTCGGTTGTGAAATACTGTAATAAGAGGTACATAGAGATGGTGATAGGGATGTTTGTTTGTTTCCAGTGAGTGTGACAATGATTATTACTTGGTATAGCATAAACTAAAAGTTAAAACCTTGAAACAGACAAGTCGCTTATGTAGCTATACATACATATTTTCCCGAAGCCGTTACATACGATAGCACGGCACACGTGCACAAAGGGCCGGCATATAAAGATAGCTGAGATAAAGAACTTACCGGCATAGATTAAGTTACTCCTTTGGAAGGTGATAGAATATTTGGTTTCTTTATTCTTCTGGAAGAGTCTCGAATTTATCAATGAGGTAAAGTGATCAGAACGCTGTTTGTTATTGTCATCGACCTTGGAAGATTGTGTTATATATGTGATGTATTGTAATATTGTTACGTGAGAATTGAGCAATTTTATTTCTACGGAAGTAAAGAACATTTAGAATTCCGGCAAATTGGACTTTTAATTCTACGAACCCGCAAGTCACAACTGGTGTAAGGAAGTGGGACATTACATCGATGGACGCAGCATTGGAAAAGATTTTACTGAAACTGGAAGAACTGAAGACGGCTAATGGCAATCTCGCCGAAGAGCTGAAAGAAATGTAGACGGCCAATGACACCCTCGCTGCGAAGACGGAAGCTGCAAATAACAACTTGGCTGCGACGATGACCGAATTAACAACGAAAACGGAGGCGGCAACTAGCGACCTGGCCACAAAGTTGGAGACGACAAATCTCCATCTGACTGCAATAAAGGCCGAATTAACCACAGAAATGAGAGCAGTGAACGACAGCCTGGCCACGGACGTAAAGGTGGCGAACGAGGCTCTCGCCGCCTAATTTGAGGAACAGTTAGCCGGCGTGAGGGACGACGTCACGGAGCTGGGCAAGCGGATGGGCCAAGTGGACGAGCGCGTCGAAGACCTGGCGTACCTCTTCGGTGACCTAGAGGAAAAGGCCGACAGTAACGCCAAGTACTGAACGCCATGGTGAAAGACGTCGAAGACCTTGCGAACCGTGTTAACCTGGAGGGAAAGGCCGACAGCAACACAAAGTCCCTGAATGCCATGACATCGTCAGCAGGAGGTTGAAGGACTTGAAGGCCGACGCGCCAGGAGGCGACACAACATTGGCGCGCGTCAAACCTCCTAAATACGACGGCGCTACAACTTTCGAGGTCTTCCGCCGCCAGTTCAATGCAGTGCCCAACCACAACAATTGGTCACCAGAGGAAGAGGCCCCACAGTTAATGGCCAGCCTCCAGGGACGGCCACGGAAGTTCTGAACGCAGTCCAGACAGCGGCGGTGCCCAAGGATATCTGAGAGGCCCAGGAGAAACGCTTTGGAAACCACCTCTTAGCCGCAGCATACCGCAGCCAGCTACAGTCAAGGTCACAGCAGACGGGGAGGACGCCGCAGGAGCTCCCCCTGGCAACTGAGCAACTGGCCTGCAAAGCCTAGTTGACGTCCCACCAGAATTCGTATCCCGGGAAGCGACCAATAACTTTGTCGACAGGGTACGAGACACGGAGATTCGTCAGCGCCTAATGCTAACGGCAGACCTGAGGATGGAGGCGGCCAAGGTGACAGCTATCCCAACGTCGAGAACGAGGAGTGTCCGCTACACCGTAGAACAAAGACTAGCCAGGGACGCCGGCGAAGACCTTGTGGTGTGTGCTGCGGGTGCGGCCACCTGGTACACATGGGGAGAGACAGCTAATGCCAAGAGGTGCAGGCGGAAGAACGAGTAAGGCACGGCGTGGCGAGGGGCACGTCGGCGGCGACTTCACCAGCCCCTCGAGTGACACTGGACGCCGTCAGCCGGCGTATCGATGACAGCCTCATCGCGGACGGTTGGGTGAGAGGGAAGCCGTGCCGGGTGCTCGTAGACACTGGCGCAGCCGTGAACGTAATCAGACCTGACATAGCCAGGGGTTTGCCGAGACGAAGTCCAGCCGACCATACCAGCTTATGACGGCATCAGGCGAAAACTTGCCTGTGGAGAAGGAGGCTGTCCTGAAGTTTACCTTGGGATGGAGTGCAGTGCGTCAGTGAGTGTTCGTCGAGAAGGTGACTGAGGAGACGATACTGGGACTGGATGCCCTCAGGACACACGAAGCGACGGTCACTTTCGGCAGGAAGGTCCTGCGGCTCAATGGAGAGGAGGTGATACTCCAGCAACCTGAAGAGCGCCTGGGAATTTGCAGAGTCGTCCTGAAGGAAGACGTGGTGGTCCCCTCAAGAAGTGAGGTGGTGGTGACGGCGTGACTGGAAAGCCAGCGGAAGAAGAACATGATGCTGGACCAGAAGACATCTGTGCACGGACTATGTGTAGCCAGGATATTGTTGCCATTCCGAGAGGAGGTGCCAGTGAGGCTGCTCAACCTGACAGACACTGATCACGACGTCCAGGCGGGTACGGAGCTGTGGACGTGTGAGCCCGTGGACAGCGTAAACGTAATCGACAAGACACAGCAGCCGGTGTTCACGCAACACCTGGAGACCCCGCTGGAAGGCTTATTGGAAAGGGCAGCCGACCACCTGACCACAGAACAGCTGGAGAAAGTTCGACAACTACTGAGACGATACCAGCGCGTCTTAAGCCAAGGCTACAGTGACTACAGCCGCACGGATAAAGTGCTTCACGGCATCGACACCGGAGACACCCGGCCTATTCGGCAACCACCTAGACGCGTTCCGCTGGAAAACAAGTGGCGGTACGAGACATGCTAGAGGACATGAAATCCATTGCTTCAAATGATCCATGGATCAAAAGAGATGATAATCTGATGTTGTGAGATCTAAGCTGTATGCTGGGTATGGTAACAGTTTGATTCCTCCCAATTCCTGAACTTTTTCAATGGTCATTTGTGCCATAATGGGGTGTTGCATTATCTTGTTGCAATAAAACTCTACTAATGATGGGTAGCTCCACTGCATAGTGGAGAGCAAGTCCTTCTAAAATTGTTGTTGTTTTCAAATGCTGGGCTTTGGCAATGAAGCCATTTGCTCTCTTGCTCTCCAATATTTCTGTGTAGTGGGTCCAGGCAGGTAGGGCTTTACAGGTTAAAAGATAGGTCGTTCTCAAATTAAAATAGATGTACAAAGACAATGTTTGCATTGTTGAGATAATTACTGCCAAGCGATTGCTATACCACTCTCCTCGTTGTGAGAAACTTACCCACATGTGCCCACGTGTTCTCTTCTCAACAAAAGATAAACATGCCATTTCCGTTTGCTGCCTAATTCTCCCCGGAATGCCTCTGAGCCTTCCCTATTTTTCATAGAAAAAATTGGCCATGACTTTATCAAACAATCGGAGATAAACTACATAAACTCGCTGTTTTTAATACTAATGATGATGATAGTAATATAATAGTATCTAGTTTAGAAATTCATCAAATTTTTCATTTACTTGAGTCTTGGTACAGACATAAGCCATTATGTCATATTTTAGCACTAATCTACTTTCACAAAATCTGTAGCTATAGAAATGGACAATTTTAGCTCTTCTTATGTAATTTGGTACATTGTTAGGTAAATTATTGCGATAACATAATTTAAATTGTGAATATGTATGCATCGCTCCTCTACCTTTTTATGTAACCATCTTATGTTTTTATGAGATAAGCAAAATTTTCATTATTAGGCAAAGTTTTTCTGTATTTACATATGAAATTTTAGTTATGAAAGCTGAAAAGTGTAGGCCTTCCTTAAAATGTGAGATCTGGTACCACAATTAAAGGTTCAAGTCTCTTAGGATCATTTTCGTTTCAACTCCTGAGCAAAGAGACATTGTTAGAATGTTTACATCCCTGGTGATGACAAACGCTAGTCAACACATTCCGCTATCTTAATACTTGTCATGGAAGAAGGTAAAATGCAATATTTGAGGACAGTCACTAATGATAAAGTAGGCTTTATCTTTCTGTATTGTTGTGAGACCATTTGATTTCCTAAGATCTATATGATTTTACCTGGGCTCTAGTAATTTTAGTTTCTGGAACACTTAATTTGTGAATGGCAGGTTGTAAACGCGGTGTACAGTCAGGTTCAGTTGAGTTGCTAGTTATGATTGTACCAGTGAGTATCAGAGTTGTTAAGAATCAGTTGGCTGGAGCAGTTGAGTTGTTAGTATTGGGTATTGGTCTGTCAGTAATGAATGTGTAGGAGTTCCGTCAGCACAGGTTTGTGAGATATAATGGAACATTTGATTAATGTGCTCATTCTGTGGATTTGCAAATTGTAAAAGTGATTGTAAGTCAGCATTTGGATAAAAATTCTAGTGACAATGTGAGTTTCTTACACTTTACATTGTCATTCAGTCACCCAACTTAGTCAGACAATATCATTAACTAAATCTCAACTTAGTACAAGGGTGGATCAAATATAAATGGGAATAATTTTTATAATTTATTGTATCAACAATAAATCTGCTCATGTACAGATTACTTTTATACATAGTGTTCTGCCTTCGATACACATTCTCTCCATTGGATTGGCAAGGTTTTGATGCCATACTTATAGAAAGAAGGACACATGTAGAGTAGGGCATGCAGCACTCATGCAGTTGTACTCTGTACTAAAGTCACCATACCAAAGCACCCGAAGCTGCGCCTGTATCAGGCGATTATACCCCTGATTCTGTATGGCTGCGAAGTCTGAGGATCAGCGGCTCCGACCACTATCCGCAGACTACAGTACGTCCAGAAAAGGGCACTACAAATGATCTATGATACCGGACGTAGATTCCCGTCCCACATCCTTCACACCTACTCCGGAGACCCGTACATTGTGGACATGGTGCAGGAGAGATCCCGTACCATCTACAGTATGCTAGACTCCCATCCTAATAACCTGGTGGACACCCTTGGTTGCTACGACCACAGGGTTCCTCGCCGCCGACCAAGCTACCGGTTGCCCAAAGATGCTTTGGGTAACCAGAACTAAACAGGGCCACTTTCCTCCGGCTCCACTTGGTAAGTCCGATACCTGAACTTTAGTTCCTTTCCCTCTAACCTGTAAAGCAGACTGTACTCGGATGCCTTGCAGGCAGGCAGGCAGAAGAGCGCAGCCAGCACTGGGCGCACACCTCTCACGGGGCAATGGCGCTCATTAAGGCTAGATATAGCACTGCCCAAGACTCTCGCCTAAAACACAAAACAATACTATTATACTGCCCAGATAAAGCTGCACAAAGCGGCTAGGTGCTGGGCAGCAAACTTTCCGTCCAGGTAAACCTGGATGACTCGTCTCTTCTGCTGGTCTGCTGCAGAGCCAGTTGCCAGTACGAACTCTTGTACACTTCTGTCATCATCAAACCGCTGTCCTCCTAGGTCTTTTTTGAGTGTTCCAAACAAATGCTAGTCGCAGGACTGTAAGGAGGGTGTTCCAGAGTTGTCCAATGCAGTATGTAGCCTCGCATTTTCATGGAGAAGACTGACGTTTCAGATCGGCTGTCGGCATCGCTTGTTGCAATATGCAGCTTTTGCTGAATCCAAAATGTGACAGTAACAGGCTGCATTGATTGTCCTTCATTAGTGGAAGTGCAAAATGCCCGCGGAGTTCCAGAAAACGGATGCTAGCACCTTTGCAGCAGATGGGCATGTTTTGACCTCGACCGGACCTGCTTAGTCTCCTCGCTGTCACTCCATGCTTGCTTGCTTTGTGTCATGATGCACCATGTTTCATCACAATTCACATATCTGGTACACAGTTTTCTATAATGGAGTTCATCTCGGATGATTAAATACTTCCATAACTTGTCCTTGTGAAAAAAAAAGAACCAATTTCGGATTCCTTTATGCACCGATCTTCAATAATGTCACAAATGGGAACAATGTTATCTGCAGTAATGCTTGTCCCTGATCTGCTCCTATGAGGTTCATTTTCTACAACTTCTCTTCCCGCCACAAAATATTTAGCCCACTCATACACTCCAGTCTTCCAAATTATTTCTTCCCCAAACTGTGCGCAGAGCTGTCTAAAACTTTCCAAAGGCTTGGTGCCCTTTTTTGCAAGAAAACTGAGGATGATGCGTTGTGTGCAGACATGTGTAGCCATTACTCAGTTATGGCCCAGCCCCATTCTCCGCAGTGCGTGCACACACAGTACCCTCTCTTTGGTTACCCCCCCCCCCCCAATACACTGACAAAGTTTCTCCTCAAAGTTATTATCAACGACAGTGTTATATCAAACTTCCCGTTTATATTTGATATGCCCTCGTACCATTGAGTTGATTAATAGCAATACATCACTTGTTTAATCTTAAGGAAAATTGTTTCAGTCTTTTCTTGCATCCTTGGTTCTTGTAGTGTTAAATTAAGAAGTTGTACGACACTAAATACCAAACTGTAAGATTTTTTGCCCTCTGTGGATGTTTTATTACTAGAACTGTTATGCCGTGTAGTACTAAACCTTCTTGTTTAATTTACATATCACAGCAAACCGTAGAACAGCAGTAACAGAATACAAACTATCATATTAGTAATTGCCACATAGCAATTTGTTTTAGTTATATGTAAACCTGAGATTGCTTTGATATTTATCCATGATATTTTAAACAGATTAGGAGGCTTAATGTTGGTACAGTATCTCAGTAAGTTAGCTAGAGTGATAATAGCATTGACATAAACAGACAACTGTCAGTAGTTTGAGATTTTCACATGTCTTTGAGTTTCCTATGTCTGGTTCAACATTTCAAGAAATGTTTGTATGATAAGAGAACAGTGGTATTTAGTGTGGTTTGAACAATTATCGATAGATTCATGAAGCTGATGGTTAAATTTACTTATAGTTTTTGTTATATGAAATATGATTTTTCCTTCACAGATTTATTTCTGGAAATAAAAGCAATATCCGATTCAACAGCTGTTTGAAATGAATAAGAAAATAGAAATCAAAGAAGAGAATCCCCTTGAAGACGACACAGCCTCACAGAACGAGAGAGAGTTCTTTTACAAAGTTGTTACAGCAAACACAAACATTGATAATGTCACTGATTGTGAGATAACAGTCAAAACAGAAATTAAATCAGGGACTCCTTTTATCAAAGATCTTGTCAAACAGATTAAGAGCGAAACTGCAACATGGAGCAACAACTGCAACATAAATGGGAAATCAGAAATTGAACAACAGACTCTATTTTCAGACCTTGGTTCACAGAATGAGGGAGAATTTCTTCTAGAGGATCCTGTAGTGATTGATAAGAAATACAACAGTAATCACGAAATTGATAATAAAATAGAAATTAAAGAAGAACCCTGGTGGCTGGAAACAGAAACTTCATCAATTGGTGATAATACTAAGGTAAGTTATGTAGAAACCTGCTGAGTTAGACTGAGCAATGTTTTGTAATAATTTCACCAATATATTGTGTAATATTGCAGAATATTATAATCTTTTGTGCTTAAATAAAGTTTAAACTGAAGTCACTGATTCAAAGACAACAGTCGACTCAGTCATAAACCTTTAAACATATGCCCAGGACATATCAGCTGACTCTCATAGCTATAAGCTCCTGCAGTATGAACCAAAACCTTATAGATATCTTGGATATCATTTCATACAAGTATGTATACAAAAAGAATGGCAGTTGGCACTCTTCCAGGTTTTTACATTTTAAATACAATACAGTATCTATGTTTAAGTATGTTCAGATATGATTGTGTTTTTGAGAAGACCTGTATACTAAAAGCAATTTGCATTTACTGCTTTATTATTATCATCATCGTTAATCTAGGTACAGGTTGTAGTGAGGAATCTACTAGCTACTTCACTGATGTCATGACCAAATGTGTTATTGGTATAAATGAATCTAACATGTTAACTTTTTTTTTTTTTTTTTTTTTTTTTGTAATTTACGTCCTCCAACGTTGAGTCATATCGGACGATTAACCTTTCTTTCCTGTCTGTGTTCCCGTCTTAATGTTTGTAAGTGCTTGACCACTTTAATCATATATTCCGATTTATTAAACATTTCTGTTTCTAGTTCTGTGTTCTCTAAACCAAACAAATACTTTCTCCACTTGGTTTTCGTACCCATAATTGCAAGATCAAATATCAAATACTGTCTCTACATATCTTGTAAATATCTTAGCAGTACATTTAACACTGTTTAGATATTTGTGTGAAAGTAATACATTTGAATTATTGTGTTACAGGATGTGGTCCTTCCTCCAATAAAATGCTCAAGGTAAGTCCTCACTCTTTTCAATTATAACCCTTATATTTACTTCAGCATTTGCGTTTTAGTACATGTGTCATCGAGCTCTTGAACTAATACAAATAGATATACTGTAGAACTTGCTCTAAGCAAAATCATATGGGACAAAAGAAATTCCCATACTGAACATGTTTCGGTCTACAAAATACAACAAATTATATTTTTAATAATGCATATACGAAACTATATACCTTAAAAGCTGTTCTGTAAATGTTCACTTATTTTCAGGTATTTTGTGCTATAAAGTACTACAATATCATACTAGCAGTAACGCCATATAAGAACATGTGTTGTAGCTTACGTTATGCAATTTTTGTGTTGTTCCTATCTTTGATTGCTTTATATGTTACTTGCTGTTTTTGCTACATGGAGGAAGGTGTGTTTAAAATTTCTGGTTACATTTGTTTTTCCCTATGCAAATTTTTTGCAGTTCAAGATAGTTGCAACATCTTTGGAGAACTGGTGTACATTGTCAATCCATGATTTTATTTATGCATGTGTTTGCTTTTGTATGTTAATTCTGCACATCTTCATTCTGTTTCTTGTCATCGGCATTATGGATTTCTATTAGATCTGTTGGCAAAGTTAAAGTTACTTTGGTTTACAGGAGTTAATCATTTCTAATGCAGCACTTCAGAGTACATGAAATGTTCCACATTTTAATTAAGTCAGTACTTTGTCTGCATTTTCTTCAGCTTCAGTGAGTGCAAGAGCATCCTTTTCATCATCTTGTTGTTTTGAAGCACTTCATGATTGTTTCCGCATTAACTCCCTTAGTGCTAGAGCAATCCAGTTCAGTGCATCCTGACTATGCCAGAGCAAATGTACCTTCAGGTTCTTACTTTGATGTGGTTCATGTAACATTGACAAAATACTGAAGGAAATAATTTCTAAAATATCATTGACATATGCTATGGATATGGGATTATTCATGTCTGAGCTACAATAATGCTATTGTGTTCTGTCAGATTTGCAAAAAGGAGCGAGTACAACATTGTATATTTAATATATTTAATATATTTAATTAGGACTTAGGTCACAGAAAGTATTTCCTGCTGCTTTTGTATCTGGCTGAGGTTAAGTGCAGTAAGAGATCCCTTATAATGTAGCATGTTAGCACCATTTGATACTCCATCAGTGCATATCTTCAGGGTTGTATTGCATATATTTTGGAATACTAATTACAAATATTAACAAGTAGTTACCACAATTTTACTAAAATGTGATTTCATTGGAAAGAGCAGGTAAGGATATTCCAAGGAATAAGAAAGAATCATTTGCTATTTCCCAGTTTAAGGAATTTGTTTGGAATAATAGCAACACATCAATTTATTAATAGTTGTCTGACAGATACATTCCATTTGCTGCCAATGCATACAAATGTTCTCACAAAGCTGGAGCCAGCATATCCTAAACTGCGAGTGGCATTCAGAACATGGAGGACACCTAAATGACCTAAATAACAGTAATTTATAAATTACGGAATTTCTGGACGCACTACAAATGTTAATGTGCTTTTTCATTTCATGTTTCATGCAGTTCAAATATGGTATTCAGTATGCTGAACATCAATGTTGTAGTAAAAAACTATATTTTTAAGTAAATAATGACATTTAACTCTAAACTTATCAAGTACACGAAGAAACTAGGGGCATTTTTATCAAAATCAGTTTTCTTAGTAATTAGTAAGAATTAATGGGGTGCATTTATATATATTTACTGTACTGTAGTAAGGAATACATAAAACAGAATCTCCGGAAAATTAAGTTTAATACTAAACATTTTTTGTCTATCCTAAAAAGTTAAAAAAAATGACGTAGTTCCTTTCTCCACTAAACAATTCATTTGAATTCTGTGTGATTTTAACAATGCATAATGTTTGCTCATAGGATCCACTTTCTTTTCTTTTATCATAGAGGGGATATTGAATTTAAATTTCAGCTCTTAATCAAACACTTTTGAAAATGTTACTATTTTCAAAATTTTATAAGCTGCTTTTACCTATCACAAGATATGTGGTAAAACCTTTCTGTCTGTCATAATGGCATTAATTTCATAGCTCAATAGTTACAGCAATTGATGCAGATTGGGAGATCTGTGTTCAAATCCTGGATATGACATTGAATTTTTCAGTCTGACTTAGTCTGTTCAAATTCTCTTCTTTCATATCTTTGTTTCTTCCTCAAAGGAACAAGAATGTAATTTGAGGACTTCTCAGTTCCACTTGTTCAGGTTAACCAGTATTCAAGGCTTCCTTATCTCGCTATTGATAAGTGACTGCAAAGACAAATGAGTGCAGTGTTCCGTGACACTTGAAGATGATGATGATGAAAATTTAGGGTCGCTCAACTCGATGGTCATTAGCGCCCTTTCCAAGGCTGTATTTCACTTTACAATTATTCCTTTCAATTAACTCATCTTTAACTTTCCTTTGGCTTTGCTGTGCCTTTGCCTTCACTTTGCATGACACTTGAAGTACCACTGCTGTAATAGAATAACCGAATCTTTGAATGGTATAGTTGATCACTTTACTGTGGGCATTAACTGATGATGGAGTTGTTTACTTGCTCTTTCTTCACCACAATCTAGAGCAGAGCAAAGGTTACAGTACTGGGCTGTACATTTCCGGATTAATTCAAAATAATTGTAGATAGATTCATTATTTGTAGCTTCTTTCCACTTATCTCTGAGTTTCCTGTCACATTTTAAAAAAGATACTAAATGATACTAATTTCTGCAACATTTCAGATTATACCCAGAAACAGTTCCTGTCACGACTCTTGACAAGTCTCCATTCTGTGCTGAAGTCCCAACAAGAAACACAAATTATGATTATCAAAAATATGATGTTACATGTGATGTACTAACTGCAAAGGAATACGCATATTCTGATCAATATGATAAATGTAGTGATGGGGCAGACACTTATATAGAACCTTTAAACTTAGAACACAGTAATTTAAGTGATATGAGCAAAACAACACAACGCTGTAGCACGAGTGAGAACAGCTTTACATCTGTATCAAATTTGAAAACACATACAATTATTAATGCTGGTAAGAAACTACATCAGTGTAATGTTTGTGATAAGGGCTTTACTCAATTGTCGAAGTTGAGAACACATACTTTAGTTCATGAAGGTAAGAAGCCACACCAATGTAAAGTTTGTGATAAGCGCTTTACTCAATTGTCGAAGTTGAGAACACACACTTTAGTTCATGAAGGTAAGAAGACACCAATGTAAAGTTTGTGATAAGAAGTTTATTTGGTTGTCAGATTTGAAAAGACATAATTTTGTTCATGAAGGTAACAAGCCACATCAATGTAAAGTTTGTGATAAGGGCTTTACTCAGTTGTCAGATTTGAAAAGACATAATTTTCTTCATGAAGGTAACAAGCCACACCAGTGTAAAGTTTGTGATAAAAGCTTTACTCGGTTGTCAGATTTGAAAAGACATAATTTTGTTCATGTAGGTAAGAAGCCACACCAATGTAAAGTTTGTGATAAGAGCTTTACTCGGTTGTCAAATTTGAAAAGACAATTTTGTTCATGTAGGTAAGAAGCCACACCAATGTAAAGTTTGTGATAAGAGCTTTACTCGGTTCTCAAATTTGAAAAGACATAATTTTGTTCATGTAGGTAAGAAGCCACACCAATGTAAAGTTTGTGATAAGAGCTTTACTCGGTTGTCAAATTTGAAAAGACATAATTTTGTTCATGTAGGTAAGAAGCCACACCAATGTAAATTTTGTGATAAAAGCTTTACTCGGTTGTCAAATTTGAAAAGACATAATTTTGTTCATGAAGATAACAAGCCACACCAGTGTTAAGTTTGTGATAAGAGCTTTACTCAGTTTGATGTGATAAGAGGTTTACTTGGTTGTCAGATTTGAAAAAAACATACTGTAGATCATGAAGGTAAGAAGCCACACCAATGTAAAGTTTGTGATAAGAGGTTTACTCGGTTGTCAAATTTGAAAATACATAATTTTGTTCATGAAGGTAAGAAGCACACAAATGTAAAGTTTGTGATAAGAGCTTTACTCAGTTGTCGAAGTTGAGAACACACACTTTAGTTCATGAAGGTAAGAAGACACACCAATGTAAAGTTTGTGATAAGAAGTTTATTTGGTTGTCAGATTTGGAAAGACATAATTTTGTTCATGAAGGTAACAAGCCACATCAATGTAAAGTTTGTGATAAGAAGTTTACTCTGTTGTCAAATTTGAAAAGACGTAATTTAATTCATGAAAGTAAGAAGGTACATCAATGTAAGCTTTGTGATAAGAGCTTTACTCAGTTGTCAAATTTGAATAGAGATACTTTAGTTCATGAAAGTACAAAGCCACACCAATGTAAAGTTTGTGATAAGAGGTTTGCTCGGTTGTCACTTTTGAAAGTGCATAGTTTGATTTATGACATTAGCAGCACACAATAATGTGTTAAATATTCATTGTCATGTTTCCTAACCAATAATTTGATATATGAGGGTATGAAGCGGAGATGAACAGAGTATGTTAGCAGAGCACTACTTGTCTAGTTTCAAGGAAGCAGTTCTTATTCGGGGAATAGTTGGTTTTAGTCTCAGCAATGTGTATGATGGTGTTTATTATCATCAGATTATTATTAGTAGTTGAATTATTATTTAGCTCATGTTAAATGAATATATTAATTTGTATGCATATAGTAATTGTATTTACATAGTCAAATATTATGTAAATATGTCAAATGATTGTCATCTTCAGGTCTGACAATAAACAGTTCAAACAAATTGCTTTCTAACATTATTTGCCCCAAATTAGCATAAGTAGCCACACCTTTCAGCAGAACTTTAATGCGGTTTCATTTTTTGTATTCTAGGCTTTTGTTACTTTGATAGCGAGCTCACACAAGTGGTTTTTTTACAACACACTTAATAGATACCACATAGAGTCATTTTCACATTTGTTCAGGAAGGTCAGTGGAGTACAACTGTATACATTTGCTCCTGTTGCTTGGTTGAAACAACACACACTTACATTTGTAACATTGGATAGGCGAATGAGTTCATCACTACAGCAGGATGAATAGTAACATTGTCAAGATGGTTTTCAGGTCCAGCTTTATCTTGAGCCTTTTTCTCACAGCTGATACAAATGTTCCAAAGAGGCACTGTGACAATATTTCTCTCTCCAGATATCCCTTCTGAGTATGATATTGATCAGATACCGCGTTTCTGTTGAACAGAACTTGACTTTTGCTATTAAAAATTGCAATGTGTGTTAGCTAATGACTCCTCTGCAAATGATTCATATGTTCCAAAATGGTAAAACAGTATTTTTGATCTCAGGTTTACATTTTTCGTCGGACCAACTGTTGAAGTTGGCAAGAAAATGTTTGAGATAGTCATGCATTACGGTAATAAATATGCGGTTGAAATAATACATGCATTGTTGCTACATGGTAATTTTAACCATATGTTGAATATTGTAGGTATTGATTCCAGCATTATCTTTGTGGTAAACCAAAACTAATATTCCACAAGACCGGAATATTTTAAAGTGTTGTTCTTAGCTTTACTGTCACAACTGCTACAGAGAAGAGTAACGGCATCAAAGCTTCCCAGTGGTTTGAAAGAGCATCTAAAGATATATAAACATGAACAACCAAACGCATTTGAGTTGCCGAACGCGTCTTAATCATCGCAAAGAAGACGATATGAATCCTGCAGTAAAGACAAGAACAGCAAAGCTGAATATGAAATTGGGAAATTAAACGCTCCTTTCTGTTTGAGAAAACAAAATTATTTTGATAACTACTTAGTCAGGGAGAACAGAAGAAATAGCTGATGATTTTTATAGCTGTACATAACTAATGACAAGATGTATTTTAAAGTAGCTTATTTTTTTACGTGGACTTGGGACAAATTGTAAGGTACACTCTATTTTTATTATATTTTAGCTGATGTGTTTAATATTGTGGCCTCTAATGTTTTACGGATAGCCAATTAAAGAGCACATGTCTTTATCAACAGTGATAATGAAATTGTGTATTGCATTTCTTTTCAAATAGCATTGCAACGAAATATGTTGTGAACTGGAAATACTGAAGATGTCGTACTAGAAGCCCTGCATTGTGGCGATCATTTACAATGGGAATGCTGTAAATCATGTGGGCTGGATGACGTGAAGATTTGTTTGTCAGCTTTGTGAAAATCTTGTAGTGTAATCCTGTAGGTTCCTCGGCAACATCCCTGGAGTTAGAGATCTTATGTCTGTGCATGGTCGTGGAGTAGAGGAAAATTATTACTGCTTTTAGAACAAACAATTGCCTCTTTTTTCAAAGTCGAATATTTAATTCTTCTGAAAATTTACCAAACTTTGATACAAATATAAATGACGTGAAATGCTGTCCTTTAAGAAACGCTGATCCACCTATAGATGAACGATTCTTCTCTTAGACTTACACTAATTTATGCATCTTAAATGCATATACACAAAATTTTTCCGCACATGCTCAGAGGACGCCAATTGCAGGTAATCTCCTGCTCCATTCTTTGTATTTTTCTATAGCAACCAAATAACTAACGTCCTACTGGTCCACATCACATTACGTAATCAATTCTTGCAGCTGCCAATAAGAATAATATTACATCTTAAATCACTCAAATTTGCTTTGAAATGGGTCTTGTATTCTGATCTGAATATTAGTGGGCCATGAAGTGATGAACGGTTGCCATGGAAAAGAAAATCAATAATCTTGCTTGATGTGAAGAGATGAAAAGTTTTGGATAGGAGAGGAAAATCAGTAATATTCATAAGGAGATATGTGTTCTGTAATCTTGTTAGTGATGAATAAACGTGCAGGAGTAAGGAGTTTTATGCAATTAATGGAATCGTTTTATTAAAGAAGTAAGAATATATCGATTTGCTGGAGGTAACCTGCAATGATTCACTAGGAAAGAAAGTTCAAGTAAAATGTAATCCAGATAATACAATTAAATTATTTGTTACAAAATTGGACTACTCCAGAATTGTATTTATTCCACTCTGAACCAAACCTGAAAACGAGAGATCTCCTGACTCTTATTTACAACAAGTTGATTCAATTGGTGACCAGAAAAAACTGATAGCCGCAAAATCTCACAAGAGAAGAGAAAGACATGTGATAACATAGAAATTTTGCTTCACATTGCATCATTTCATGAATATCCTAATTTTACGCTTTTATTCCCATACAAATTAGTCTTTTCACAACAATTCTAAATAAATTTTTAAAATTTAAAAACGTAAAATAAGCGTCTCAGCATATGTCATATGATCATTTAATGTCATAAAGCTCGGTTGGATTTCATTGATAATTAATATGTATAACAGCAAATTACAAATAAGTAAGGATGTGTTACCACGCTTCTAAACGAACTAATTAACTTTCTCTGGGAGCTACAAATATTTAGAATAGCAATGCATATAGAAACCTTACTCTCATTACAGTGTGTGTGAGTGTGTGTGTCAGCGTGTGCTCTGTTGCCAACAATGTCCAAGGCTTTCTTCCCCTCAAGTCTACACTTGTATTATGTTTAGTTACAGTCATATTAGCATTCAAGAAACAAGCGTTAGAATTCATCTGCCTTACTAAACTGACATCATATTTCATCTTTCTTGCATTTTGTAAATAAATACAACATAACTTGGTAGTTGCAAAGTCAACTCCAGTGCTGTTTTATCAAGATATCTTACTGTATGCATGTAATATTTTTTGAGAACTCAAAAAATTGATTTCAATTTCCCAACAGGTTAAAGAATAATCACTGGGTTGCCTGTTGTCTCGTTATGCTGGGTTGTTGTTGGAAATTTTATCTCTTGTAGAGCACTGTAGCAAATTTTTTATTTTAAAGAACCGAAGTAATGACAATGTAATGATAATTTAAACAAATTTAATTACAATAATGACTACTATATTATGTAATATAACTAATTTACTACATTTCTCTAAGAAAGTTAAAGCTCCTGATAATAAAATATCTGGCATTTATCTATTTAGTTGCTTATATTGCGATCAAGATTATATTGGAAAGATCAAATATAAGTAGGAACAAGGACGAAAGAATATGGTATTAATGGTTTGGGAAAATGTATTTATTTTCAAAGATAAAAATAATGTAGTGACATCTAGAGACTGTAACATTGACAAAAACAAAATTGAATGTGACTGATAAATAAACAAATATTTAGGAAATTGTAAACTTATTATTTCTTCAAATTTCCAACAATTTCTTTAAAGATAAGTTACATTATAAATTTGTGTAGTTCTGCTGCCTCACTGTTACAAGCTTCAGTTTTACGTAATTATTGATTCAGATGGATGGCATTTCCAAAATCTGTGATAAAGAACGTTTAGTGTTTATTTTGGTAATGGTTAATGTGATTTAAAGTTTAATTTGACATGCATACGAGGGGCTGTTGTGAAGTTGTAATTATCACCCTCTAAAACTGTGATAGAGAGCTTGTGTTGTATGTGTTTGTTAGTTCTTCTTTATGTAGTCACCATACACATTTACACTTTTCCCAGTGTTTCTTGATCTTCCGAATACCTTGATTGTACTAATTTGCAGAATTCGCTATAAACCACTCTTCCACGTCATTAAAGACGTCATTTGTGTTGTCAATAAGGAGGATGCTGTGAGGTCTCAAAGCCGCACTCCCTTGTTTTGTCAACTGTAACTTGAGATGAATGAACTGGTGCATTGTCAGACAGAAGACGAACAACTTTGTAGAACATACCGCGTCGTGTCTTAATCAGAGCTGCTCATAACTTGTCCAGAAGATTGCAGTAGTATCTGTCAGTGATGGTTTGACCCTTGGCGACCATTTGTAACGATG
This sequence comes from Mantis religiosa, assembly GCA_030765055.1. NCBI lineage: Eukaryota > Metazoa > Arthropoda > Insecta > Mantodea > Mantidae > Mantis > Mantis religiosa. The sequence continues at coordinate 189,761,662 of CM060957.1, read as the reverse complement.
GCTGCACGACAGTCCCTGAAAACTGACAGCATGACCTCCCCACCTGACGTGTGTACATTTGCCTTTTCGGGAGAGAGGAATTGGCATGTTTCCATTCCATGCTCGTGGTTTTTGTCCGTGGATCATACTGATAGATCCAGGATTCTTCCATGGTTACCAGACGATAAGAACCATATTTATCCGGTTCCTACAGCATCAACATCTGTCCTGAAAGGTCACGTCATGTTTGCTTTTGAAGGGGATAGCAAATATGGAACCCACCATGCAGACACCTTAGACATGTTTAGTTATCATCTACCGGGTGGTGAAGAGGATTAACGACGTGGTCCACCAAATCCAGGAGGTGCCCCGAGGGAAGATGATGGTGCTACACCTGGATCGTCTGATCCCCTACGATGGTGCTGTTCGGTACGACCAGCCTGGAGGAGGGGCGGTGTCGCGGCAACGGGCATAAAATGTTCTGCGCAAATAGATAACGGACGGATCGTGTTTTTCGGTAATAAAGAGCTTTAATCAGCAGATAGCGTGAGGTATAAGTCTGTCGAAACAAACAAACTGAGATAAATGACAATTTGTGGTGACGCCTTGGTTATAGAAATTATTCGATTTCTTTATTGTTCCGGAAATATCTAGAATTTATCAATGAGGCATTTAAGAACACGACGCCTTGCCAAGAGTAGTAAAGAGTCGTGAGCAATAAACAGCTGTAGAGCGTTGTAATGAGAACGCTGTTTGTTATTGTCTTCGACCTTGGTAGATTGTGGTGTGTACGTGACGTAATGTTGTTACATGATAATTGAACAGTGCATTTCTATGGAAATATAGAACACTTGGAATTTCTGTAAATTGGATATCATGTTAAAATGTGGTGACCAGCTCTTATGTTCCTTACAGTCAAGCTTATTTAGTTAATTATTTAAATTTGGAAGGTTTCTGTGTTTCTGTCTCTCTCAATCTGAGTTAATTCTGTTAATATACTTCCAATACATTCTTGTTTGTATTTGGCTTTGAACTCCTTATACAAGTAGCTCTAGAATGTAAAAATACTACCAAACGTTTTAAAATTAATTGTGTTATTATAAATTGTAAGACTCTAGTAAAACTACGTAGTCGTAAATTTATAGGAAGGGAACACAAATTGTATAAGCTCCCGCGGACAAAGAGCGGACATTCCATTTAGTATATAAGAGCGGCCGGCACGTCAACTTAGCGCGGAGTTCCGATGCTACAAGGTTGCTCTTAGGAGCTTATACTAACACATACAGAGAAATCTACGAAGTGTTCTTGGCGAAAAAGCGACATTAGGCCACGGTGTACAAAGTGGCACAAACCCATGTAGTGACGATGACCTCCATGTTGATCAAAATTACAAAATGTTAATACTGATCCATGAGTACACTATTCAAACATCTCCGGTTTCTAGTCGACATTTGTATTAGTTGGTTTCATAAGTGAAGTTAGTTTTTTGGTATTCTGGGGAATTTATTAAGCTTCTTTGGTTTGGCTATGCCATTTACAGGATGGCATGTCTTGTGTTTCGTACTTTGAGGGCATTTATCAGTCTTCAGTTGTTAGTGAACAATCACAAGGTGGAGATAACACAATTTGAACTTACAGTCCTAAAACATCTCTGGAAACAGGATTAAAAGCGCTGCTGCCGCAGCTCGAACAATACGTGATGTGTAATGAGGACCTTTCGTTACTGGGCTTGTGGAACAACGATAGTTCCACATTTTGGACAATACAGACGAAAACACTAAAGACTAACCACGTTCTGGAGGACCTAAGCTATGGAATATTGAAGGTACACTCCAAGATTTGCGAGGAAATCTGTGAAAATCATACGTAGGACTTCAGAAGAACTTAGTGCATAAAAGCATAACATACATCACTATATTAAGACCTTTGGGAAATCATACAGAAACGGTAGATCTGCACTTCATGAACTGACACCTCAATAGGCTGAACGTTCTGTCGTTAGCTTAGGCGTAATCAGGGGAATTGTCAAAAGTGGGTATATTGCCGAAATTCTGATTCCTCGAAACAATGGCTTGGTCTCCGCCAGCTTCCCAGGGTTCTCAAGATGTAATAAACAAAAGGAATTGAATCGTTTGAATGCTAACATATCCACTTGCTCATTTAATATTTCAATCAATAAATAGTTCATACGTTTGTATATTTTGCTAAGAATTCACTAATAACTTATTATCAGGTTACTACGTTGTTGGGCATTACGTCGTTTCATTTTGGTAGCCTAAGTATTATGTTGCTGGGTTTTATATTTTGGTTAATATATTAGGCAGTAGATATTTTTATTGACATTAAGCTAATTTAGATTTGGTAAATGTTATAAAAAGACATAAGAGTGAATGATTGCTAAAGATAACGCTTCCTACTGGTAACGTAAATATTGAAAATTAGAACTCTAAGTAGTGTCACCCTGGCGGTAGACTCGCGAAGTCGATGAATAAATGATGGTCGGTGGAGATTCGGGAAACTTCGGGGCCGATCGCTACCGGAAGCGACAGACAGTTGAGAGTAGTGTTTGAAAAAGAAACAGTTTTGAGGGATCTAGCAATTTGTAATGGTGAACGGTGTATTGCTAGGAAAATAAAGTGTAGTTTTTGTGTTTTGTAACCTCGTCTTGTTATTTCACGAACCCACAAAGTCACAGTATTAATGTCTGTGTCATCCTTGTTGACATCACAGTTGAAAAATGAGTTGTAAATTTAGCTTACACAACAAAATTGAGTCAAAATAATTAACTTACAAATCAAGTATTGCAAAAATATTTTAAACTTATGGTATTTCAATAAAAATTATCAAAGTTTGTTATGAGAAAATTAGAAATTTCTAAAATATTTCATTGTTAAAGGTAGTTTACGGAATTTAGTCAAAACTTTACGTGCTGTATCCTTGGAAGATGAGCTTGAATGCCAAGATTGGGTGTTCCGAATTCATAAACACAGACATGTGGATGACAAGCACAAATATATGAATGTTTATGCAAAAACGTTTTCGATTCTGGAGACCTCGCAACGTGTATTTTCAGTTAAATCTCGATATCGAATTGTTGGGAGGAATACAATAACTTCTGTACATGTGGCAGTGACTTCAACATATTTGTTCCATTGTTTATTGTAACAGACAAAAGCTGTCAATGAATGGAAATGAAAGTAATCATTGTTTAAGTACTGGAATTTGCTTAAGAGAGAAAAGAGAAAGAATAGAAGGATTCGAAATTAGTCACTATACTTTTCTTACCAAATGATTCGTGTAACATTTGAACAGTTCCTTCCTGCCATTGAAATATCACTGATGATGTTCGCTCTCAACTTTGTGGTCCAAAAATTCTTTCTTCGTTAATCGCCAGTAATTCTTTTGGTCTCGTAATTAAGTATTCTTTGATAAACCATCTCCACCGACCGGAGACTGATAGCACTTTGCCTTCATTATCACATACTTAATAGTTTGAACTACTAAAACAAAGTTTGAATTTATAGTTCTCATAATACACTCCAGGAAACAAGATTATAAAACCGCTGCCGCAGCTCGAACGATATATGAAGTAGAAAGAGAAATGTTCGTTAGTGAGCGTGTGGCACAGCGATGGTTCCAACGTTTTGAAAATAGAGACGAAAACACTAAAGATTTCCCACGTTCTGGAAGACCTAAGGTATGGAATATTGAACATATCCCTAACTTATGTTCTTGCATAAGAACTGGTGCTTCAAAGGATAACATACACCACACCGCATTAAGACACTTGTAAAATCATACAGAGAGTGTAGATCTGTACTTCATGAACTGACACCTCATTAGGCTGAACTTAGAGCGGATATCTGTCATCAGCTTATCCGTAATCGTATGGGTGATTTATTTGTCAGCCTAATTGTCACTAGCGATGATCAATGGGAGTATTACCGAAACCCAGGTACCTCGAAAGAGCGGCTTGATCCCTGCCAACCTGCCACATTCATCGCTAATAAAATATCAATTCGGTACAAAAGTAATATTGTGTGTCTGGTGGAACTTTGAACGTTTGAATCGCTTCAAGTATGTACCAAATGGGTGGGCGATTGTTGCGGAACTCATTCTCAACAACTTGAACGAGTTCATTAAACTTTTAGACGGGGATACCCAGCATTAGCTAAACGAATCAAACTGCTACCACATCCAGCATGCAGCCCTCTTCTTGCACCATCAGATTTTTGTTAATGATACATTTTCTACGTGGAAGGAATGTTGACAACTTTGAAGCAGTACAAGTGGACGTCACCAAATTCTTGGTATCAAAAACCAAGACTGGTGCCATCACGTGATAACTAACTTCGCTGAACGATGGCGCAAGGCAATAGAATATAATGGTCTGCACTTTGAAAATTAGTTAATTGCTTGTCAGATCACATTTGAAATAATTCTTTTTCTTGAAAAGTGACGTTACATATGATACAGTGTCTGTGTATGTGTGTGTGTTGTTTACACTTTCAGTATTTGACTGAACTAAATACATTAGTATTGTAAATAGAAAACTTAAAACAACTAATTGTTTATACATATAAATGCCCTTATAAATACGACACTAAGAACATTCAGAAGACAATTGCTCGATTACTCATACCACATTATCTTGTGACCGGTCAAACTTAATTTTATAAAGGTACTATTAGTAGTTTGACTTCCGCCGTGACGTAGTGAACTGGAGGGTTTTGCTTTGGTTCCCTGTCACGGAATAAAGGATATAGGACCAGTGACCACTCCGCATCATAAGGAAACTGATTAGCTAAGTTAGGTGGCGAATCCTGGTCTGCAAAGCCAACATTCTGACTGCAGGTGCCACAGCTCCCCTCTGTACAGGTTCTAAGATCGTATGTGGGCGTGAGGCCGGTAGACGGGTTTTCAGACTCAGACAAACGTTGGGCAGTCACGTCGTGTGTTTAATTTATTAATAGTAGTTTATAGGACGACATTTACCAAAATATTCCACAGCAAACTTTACGCAGTAAGAAATTGTTGATGGCATTCCCAGGAGACGAGAGGCTTTCAACGAACGTAGTCGAGCTAACAGAACATTTTCCAACAAATGAACTTGCTAATAAGGGAATAAAATTACCAAATTGCAAACAAAGTTTGGTTGTGTACACATATGACGTGTTGTACTCTTGTACAACTTGTAAAAAACACGAAGCCCTTATCTACGATAGCGCGGCGTGTGTACAGAAAGAGCCGGCAAATAAATCTAGCTGAGATAAAGGACTTGCCGGCATAGATTAAGTTACGCTTCTGGAAGGTGATAGAATATTCGGCTTCTTTATTGTTCTTGAACATTCTCGAATTTATCAATGAGGTATCTAAGAAGGCGACGACTCAACAAGTCAGTTGTGAACAGATGTAACAAGAGTCGTAAACAGAGAGGAGTAAACAGCTGTAGAGAATTGTAACGGGAGCTGATGTTGTAAAGCGATCTAATCAGAACGCTGTTTGGTCATTGACCTTGGTAGACTGTGTGTATGTGTCGTAAAGCTGTTACGTGAGAATTATTCAGAATGTATTTCTACGGAAATAAAGAACCTTTGGAATATCCGTAACTCGGACTTTTAATTCTACAAACCCACAAAGTCACAACTGGTGTCAGAAGTGAGAGAGACATTCCACAAAGGAGGCAGCATTGGAGAAGATGTTGGCAGAGCTGGAACAAATGAAGACGGCTAACGACAACTTCACCGAGAATATGGAAGAAATGAAGCCTGAATTAACAGTGAAGACAGAAACGGCAAACAACAACCTGACCGCGGAACTGAAGGAAATGAGAACGGCGAACGACAGCCTGGCGGAGAAGATGACCCTACTGACCACGGAGATGAAAGTGGCAAACGAGTCCCTCGCCACGAAGTCCGAAGAGCAGTTGACCGGCGTGAGAGATGACGTCACGGACCTGGGCAAGCGGATTGGTTCAAGTGGACGAACGCGTCGAAGACCTGGCGAGCCGCGTTAACGAGCTGGAGGGAAAGGCCTACAGCAACGCAAAGTCCTTGAACGCCATGGTGAAGGACATCGTTGGCAGGAGGTTATAGGATTTAAGGGTCGACGCGCCGGGACATATGTGACATCTGCCGACATCTGCGCTCGGCTTATTGTTGTACTGGTAGGCATAAACTCGCACAGCAGTACATCTTTTCCGTCCCAGAAAACACATATAAGAGTTAATATGTTTAACACATATAAGAGTTAGTATAAGCTCGTAAGAGCGACCCTGTAGCATCGGACCTCCCCGCTAAGTTGTTTTATATTAAGTGGAGAAAAAAATCCATGTATGGAATTACAGCTTCACCCTAAGATATTACTCATTAAAACACCTCCGCTGGAGATTAGTTTGGACAGGAATTCCGGCAGTACCGCTAGATGCACCTGCGGATTAATGGAGAGGATGTGTAGGTAAAGCCGTATGGCGTTACCGAGGTAAGTCTTGTTGCTATGACATAAGCATGACCGAGGCCCTGAATATGCCCTTGCGGATTCAAGGTGAAGGTGAAGGATTCAAGGTGAAGGATGTGTTAAAGTTTAGTGTCGTTTCCTGTAGGACGCGCGGTCTTACCCTAGTAATTGTGTCCTCCAATAGAGGAGAAGTCTTGTGTTTTGCGTACTTAGAATTTGTGTGGTTAGTGTAGTCATTACTTTGTAATTATTATTTAATGGTCTTCATCCTAATACAATTAGGGTGTGTCATTAATGTTAGCAGAGATCGCCAAAACAGCGTTAGTCACACGTTTTTTATATTTATGTAAGTATATGTTAAGAATGGTAGTTTCTACTTCGCACATTGTGCGATTGTCAATGGTATCTCTAAGCTTTAGCTGCGTCTGATTTGTGTCTAATTCTAATATGAAATCGTGGTCAAGATTGAGATGTCAATGTCGTACGAGTGTGGAGGGAGAGGAATGACCCCTCCCTCCGGAGCCGCCTTGACTAAGAGCAAGGACTTTGTGGACTGCCAATTGTCTGGATGCGGTGTATAGCTATGGGCAATTCTTATTAGTTCTATGGAAGTCCTACTAGTGAGTTTAGATACTCTTGGATGCCAATTTCTGGATCTCCCATGCCAATGGTCCTCTCAAATATGGACAATGGGCTTTTATGTTTATTACGGTTGGTTTCATAAGTTCCTAGCCGTTGAATTAGTTCGTAGTCACTTTTGTCTTTTCGCTTATATACATTAAAACTGAGTTTTTTTATAAACTCCTCAATTGTGTGTATCTTTAGCTCATTGTGCAACAGATTGGCCGGAGCTACCGGCGGTTGCTTTGTAATTATTCTTATTATTCTGTTTTGTAACGTTTGTAGCTTATTTATGTGGGTTTTAGCAGCATATCCCCATACGGGGGCTGCGTACGTGATGATTGGCTTTAGTAATATCTTATATAGGGTGAGGTGCATATGAACCTTCAGTTGGCTGTTTATATTAAATATCGGGTATAATTTGTTTAGCTGGCCATTGGCCTTGGCTCTAATCGTGGTGATGTGCTTGCTCCAGGTGACGCCCTGGTCCATTACCAGACCTAAATAGGTCACGTGGTCTTTCCAGTCGATACCTTCGCCTTGGTATATCAGTGGCTGAAGGGCCCGCTTGTTTTTCCTGTGAAGGAGTGTCTTTGTGAAGATTACCGCTTGGGTTTTCTAGGATTTACTTTAATTCCCCACTTGGAGAACAAGGTCTCAAGTGTATTTAGGGCGTTCTGGAGCCGTTGATGAATGATTCGTGGCTGTGTTGACTGAGTCACTAGTGCGGTGTCGTCGGCATATATATATATATATATATATATATATATATATATATATATATATATATATATATATTGGTTCTTATTATTTCGGGCATGTCATCTATATATATTAAATAGCGTCGGTCCCAGCAGACTTTTTTGTGGGACGCCTGCTTTAATATGCCTCACGGTAGATACTGTATCTTCTACCGCTGTGCGAAAGTATCTATCAGACAGGTGATCCTTAATTATGGATACTGCCGTTGGTTATCTCTTCGGTCATTCGCAAAAGTTGGAGTGTGGTAGAGTGCTGAGCTCTGAACCCAAATTGCTCTCGTATAAGAATGTTGTGTTTGTGAATATGCTTATTGATTCTTTTTAGAATTATCTTCTCTAGTACTTTGCTTAAAGTGTTTCATAGGCTAATTGGCCTGTAGTTGATCGGAAGTGCTAGATTTTTGTTCGCTTTGGGAAAGAGGAGTATTTTGACTTCTTTCTTTTTTCTTCCTTTATGATTTATAAGTTAAACATAAAAACCAACTAATGAACTTTGAAATCCTGCCAGAAGAGAATCCCACATTTAAGTTCATCACTAAATCAACAGATGGCAGCAGCAACTCCAGAATTACCCACACCACTGGATTAAGCTTCAGTCACATAAGAGCCGAAGATGCAAACAATGATTTACGAAACGTCCTCAAAATAGGTACGCAAGTGAAGCAGATGTGTGATAAATATGACTCATCTATAAATTAATAAGTAATAAAGTCTTTCTAATGAGCATAGTGGTTTGTGTTTGTGGCATTGCAAGTAATCCTTGTTATATGAACTGACAGTTACATCAACACCACTGTTTATTATAAAGGCAACTATTCAATTTATTTGTAAGTAATTTCTGTGTTTATGAACATGACACTAAAAGGATTCGTAAAAAGCGACCACTATCCGCAAAAGGCATATTTAAAATCAATGGATCATTTCAGATGATGGAATTCAGTATATATTCCATATCAACCACAAGATACAAATGAGCAGCAACGAAATATTTATTCAATAGAAACTTCATGTTTTTTGAGTCATATTTCGATGTGTATGCGTAAAATTACACATGACTCAAAAGTACAGGAAGTTTCTATTGAATAAACTATCAGAAATAATTGTCATCAAAATGCACTTCTCAAATTGTGTGCTTGAATAAAATTTACATTTCATTTTTAAATCCTGTAGGGCTGCATCCTAAGAACTAACAATAACTAATTTTGTTCAATCTGTATGAAGACCTTAGAAGCCCCTGGGTTAAATACAAATAAGAGTTACATAATTTGCATGTTAATGTATTAAAATATATTATAAACGTTGCATCAAAAGGACATTTTAAAGTTAATCAAAAGAAGTACATTTTAAATGCAATAATGTAAATCACTTTCACTGTTTTTACAAATGCTTGTCGCTTTTCGGCTCACATAAAATGCTTGAGTAATTGTCAATTTTATATTGCTCTTGCTGCCGAATGGTAAACAACTATGATACTCAAAGGATAACTAACTACTAACAACTACTTAAGGACGGTGACTGATACACCTGGTATACCCTGCCGGTCATGGAGGAAATGTTCTGTCAAAGGAATGGCACCATGTCCAACTCCAGCATTTTATGTGTACCAAAATCGAATTGTCTGCAACATACCAATGCTGTACAACAATCAGTCACATACTACAAAAATATAACAAAACATCACTAAGCTTTGAAGAAACTGATGAAAATATATTTAGAGATAAGTGAAGTTTTTATTACAAATAATTATATCTGTGTAGCATTTCTTGCTTCACCGTTACTAACTTTCTTTTTTACGAAATAAATATGTAATTCCCGTATCTTCAGCTTTATTACGTCTGTTTGTAGCTCTACTTCAATGTTCCATATTATTACTTCCCTCGTGGCAAACAACCAAAATGGTGGAGTGGTATAAATTCACACTTAATACCTTTAAATTAGGTATTCACTTGCTTTGTACATCTGGGGTTCTCATATATCATTGTTCGATCTACCTTTTAACAAGGCGCTTTTTCTGGACAAAACTTCATTTTTGATTCACCTCTCCACGCATTCAAATATCGCTGTGCTGTTTTGGGATGATGAAGAAACGTGTATACCAGATGCAGTGTGCTTTCTCACTTCAACACGTTCTTGCCGACACTTCTTTCCTCCCGGCTCTTTGACTTGGTCGTTGACAGTTCTTCGGATATTCAAAGTAGCTTCTTCTCCAACACGTTCTCGCCGACACTTACTGCTTTTCTCCCGGCTTGTACACTTAGCCATTGACAGTTCTTCAGGTGTTCCAGGTAGTCTCTACCCAAACACGTTCTCGCCGACAATTACTCCTTTTCTCCCTGCTCGTTCACTTGGTCCTTGACAGTTCTTCACATGTTCTAGGTAGCCTCTTCCCCAACACGTTCTCACCAACATTTATTCCTTTTCTTCCGGCTTGTTTACTTAGCCGTTGACAGTTATTCACGTGTTCTAAGTAGTCTCTACCCCAACACGATCTCGGCCACGAACTTGACCTGTTCCTTTGTTACCAATGTATCGAATACTAATTTGCACCTTTTTTACAAATATGCGTAAAAACTTATTTCCTTCCGTAGCACGGTCTAGTTTGTGTCTTTGTTACAACACAACCTTGCGTCGCTTCTCAATGTTCACCAAAACCAGTGTTTGCAGACTGACACTACTTATCAATTCTCAGACAGCTAACTTTACACATTTACGCCACCGAGGTTCACCGATTCATTCAAACTATACAACTGAAGTGATTCAACACTCCGATACACACAGGTCCACTTGCCACACAAGAAAGTTTCTGAAAACAGAGATCTTCACAATTGGAGGAATGGAAAAATAGATTCTTGTATATTTGCTCTAATGGAAGGATATGGAGCACATAATAATAAGGCTCGCACTTCTGGTCTCAGCGTGGTGGCAGCTTGTCTGTCTCACGTTCTAGAGGTCCCAAGTTGGAATCTCGGTCCGAGTGAGTTACCTGGATGAGGTTTTTGCGGGGTTTTCTGTTATTCTGTAAGACGAATGTGGGGTAACCCAAAACTCAATGGACCCTTGGCTCATTTGGGCATCATTTCCACCCATTCCATTCATCGTCCGATATGACTTAACAATGGAGGATGTAAAATAAAAAAAAAGTAACTCAGCTATTGAATCTTCTTGTATGTTGATCTTTCGCTCCTCTCGCAGCAAACAGAAACGCTAAAATTGGATAACACACTTAATTCCTTTACGGTAGAAATTCAGTGTCGCCATAAAATTACTAACTTTGGAATTTATTTTGAGTTTTCCTGTCATTAGCTCTATCAGTTTTCTTTGAGAATGGTAGGAAGAAAAATAAATGGATATACATGACCATATACTTAAAACATCACAACACACCGAACTCATATACTTTGCTGTCACCTATCAATAGTTAGTGAAGGAAGCTTTCATTACTGCTTTCTCTGAAGAAGTAGTACTGAGAGGTTCTCATATTCCACTATTGCTCCTTTGAGCAAGATATAGAGATATGAAAGGAGAGAATTTGGTCAGACTGAGGAATTCTATGTACATAGCTGTGTCAATGATATCTTAGAAATAATTTGCTTCAGTATTTTGTAAATTTTGTTACATGAACCACAAAACAGTAAGAACCTGAAAGTACATCTGCTCTTGCATACTCAGGATGTACTGAACTGGATTGCTCTACCACTAAGGGAGTTAAAGCGGAAACAATCATGAAGTGCTTCAAAACAACGAGATGATGAAAAGGATGCTCTAGCACTCACTGAAGCTGAAGATAATGCAGACAAGGTGCTGACATAATTATAATGTGGAACATTTCATGTAGTCTGAAGTGCTGCATTAGAAATGATTAACTCCTGTAAACCACAGTAACTTTAACTTTGCCAACAGATACAATAGATATCCCTAATGCAGATGACAAGAAACAGAATGAAGATGTGCAGAACTAAGATAAAAGAAGAAACAAACACATCCCTAAATAAAATCATAGATTGACATTGTACACAAGTTTTCCAAATTTGTTAAAACTATTTTAAAGTGCAAACAAATATCCTAGAGAAAAAGAAATGTGACCAGTAGTTTCAAACACACTTTCCTCCAAGTAGCCAAAACAGCAAGTGACATATAAGGCAATCAAAGATAGCAATAAGAACACAAGAACTGCATAATGTAAGTTACAACACATGTTCTTATATGACGTTACTGCTAGTATGATATTGTAGTACTTCATGGCACAAAATACCTGAAAATAAGTGAACATCTACAGCATAGCAGTTGGAGTACATAGTGTTGTATGTACATAATTACAAATATAATCTGTTTATTTTGTGGACAGAAACATGTTCAATATGTAAATTTGTTTTGTCTCATATGATATTGCTTAGAGCAAGTTCTACAGTATATCTATTTGTATTAGTTCAAAAGCTCGATGACACATGTACTAAAACATAAATGCTAGAGTAAACATAAGGCTTATAACTGAAAAGAGTCAAGTCTTACCTTGAACATTTTATTGGAGGAAGGACCGCATCCTGCAACAGAATAATTCAAATTATAATAAAATGATAATTATAAATTTAAAAAATTTACTTACCATCCTTGGATTTTAAACATTTTCAATTTTTTTTAAAGAAGTTGGTGTCACTTTAGTTCCTCAAAATTAATATAGTATTAAAAATTTATTACAATTTTCTAAAGAAGATAAATTTCCTAATAATAAAAAAATTTGTATTTGTCAATTTAATTGTTTGGATTGTCATGAGGTTTATATTCGAAAGACGAAACGTAGTTTGGAAACCGGAAAGAAAGAACATTTTCGTAATATTAAATATAAACAAATTGATAAATCAGCCGTAGCAGATCATTTTTGTTCATTTAACCATGAAATAAATCCAGAAGTTAAATTATTAATACAATTAAATGTTCTCATAGATTTAATAATGTGGGAAAAAATATTTATTTTAAAAAATAAAAGTCGTGTAATGAATTTTGACATACCGGCAATTGATTCTGTTTTTAGGTTTGTTTCGTCTTCAGATTTTGGTAACACAAAAAAACATGGTAACCTTGACAACAAACTATGTTGACTGAAGATATGGGAAAATGTTCATGAAATTTATTTTAAAAAGAAGAAAGAAGTATTAACATCAACTTCTTAAGATAAGTGGACATTAATTAACAAATATATTTTATTGGTGTAAGAATAATTCAAATTTACAGCTTTCACACAAATGTCTAGTGTTAACTGTCCTGCTAAGATATTTACAAGATATGTCGAGACAATAATTGATATTTTATCTTGCAATAATGTGTACAAAACCCAAGAAGTGAAGAAAGCATTTGTTTAGTTTAGAGAACACAGAACTGGAAACAGAAATATTTAATAAATCAAAATATATGATTAAAATGATCAAGCACTTACAAATATTAAGACAGGAACATAAGAAGAAAAAAAAAGGTTAACATATTAGATTCATTTATACCAACAACACATTTGGTCATGACATCTGTGATGTAGCTGATAGATTCCTCACTACAACTTGTACCTAGGTTAATAACAATAAAGCAGTAAATGCAAATTGCTTTCTGGATACAGGTCTTCTCAAAAACGCAATCTTATCTGAACATACTCAAACATAGATACTGTATTGTATTTGAAATGCGAAAACATGGAAAAACTCTTAAGTATAAAAGTGCCAATTGCCATTCTTTTTATAAACGTGTATGAAATGATATCCCAGGTATGTATTAATGAGTCAAACGCCAGGAGCTGATAGCTATAAGAGTTAGCTGATTAGTCCTGGGCATATGTGTAAATGTGTATGACGGGTCAACTGTTGTCTTTGAATCAGTGACTTCAGTTTACTCTTTATTTAGGCACAAAAGATTGTAATATTCTGCATTAGTAAACAATATATTGACATTATTACAAAACATTGCTCAGTCTAACCCAGCAGGTTTCTACATAACTTACCTTAGTATTATCACCATTTGATGAAGTTTGTGTTTCCAGCCACCAAGGTTCTTCTTTAGTTTCTATTTTATTATCATTTTCATGATCACTGTTGTATTTCTTATCAAGCATTACAGGATCCTCTAGAAGAAGTTCTCCCTCATTCTGTGAACCAAGGTCTGAAAATAGAGTCTGTTGTTCAATTTCTGATTTCCCATTTAGTTGCAGTTGTTGCTCCATGTAGCAGTTTCGCTCTTAATCTGTTTGACAAGATCTTTGATAAAAGGGGTCTCTGATTTAATTTCTGATTTGACAGTCATGTGACAATCAGTGACATCATCAACGTTTGTGTTTGTTGTAACAACTTTGTGAATGAACTGCCTCTCATTCTGTGAGGCTGTGTCGCCTTCAAAAGGATACTCTTCTTTGATTTCTACTTTCTCATCCATTTCAAATAGATGTCGAATTTGATGTTGCTGTTATTTCTAGAAATAAATCTGTGAAGAAGAAGAAGAGATATTTTATAGACCAAAAAATATAAGTAAATTTAGCCATCAACTTCTTTGAATCTATCAATAATTATTCAAACCACATTAAATACACTGTTCTCTTATTATACAACTTCTTGAACAGCTGAACCAGACTTAAGAAACTCAAAGACATGTGAAGATCTCAAACTACAGACAGTTGTCTGTTTATGTCAATGCTATTATCACTCCAGCCAGCTTACTGAGATACTGTACCAACATTCAACCTCCTAATCTGTGTAAAATGTCACGGATAAAGATCAAAGCAATCCCAGGTATTAGATATAAATAAAACAAACTGCTATGTGGCAATTACTAATATCACAGTTTGTTTGTATTCTGTTACTGTTGTTCTAAGGTTTGCTGTGATATTTAAATTAAACAAAAAGGTTTAGTACTGCACGCCATAACCAGTTCTAGTAATAAAACATCCATGGAGGGCCACAAATCATACAGTTTTGTAAACAGTATCATCCACCTTTTTAATTTAACACTACAAGAACCAAGGATGCAAAGGAAAGACTGAAACGTGTAAGTGATATAATGTTAAAGATCAACTCAATAGTTTGAGGGTATATCAAATATAAACAGGAACTTTGATGAAATGCTGCTGTTGCTAATAAATTTGAGGAGAAATGTTGTCAGTATGTTGGTGGGGTATCTCCAGAGAGGCTATTACGCGCGCACGCACGCACTGTGGAGAATGGGGCATCATCAGTACGCCATGAGTAAGCAAGAAGTGCACACATCTGTTGCACAATGCATCATCATCAGATTTCTAGCACAAAGGGGCACCAAACCTTCGGAAAATTTGAGACAGCGCCGCACACAGTTTGGGGAAGAAAGACTTTTGAAGACTGGAGTGAGTTAAAGATTTTGTGGTGGGAACAGAAGCTGTAGAAAATGAACCTCATAGGAGCAGATCGGGCACCAACATTACTGCAGACAACATTGTTCCCATTAGTGACATTATTGAAGATTTTTTTTTTAATTAGGACAAGTTATGGAAGTATTCAATCATCCGAGATGAACTCCATTATAGAAATTAACTCCAGTATTATTATTTGGTTGTTGACAGAATAAATTTTAAAAAATAATTTTCATTTAAATTTGATCTACCCTTGTACTAAGTTGAGATTCAGTTAATGACATTATCTGACAAAAGTTGGGTAACTGATTGACACTGTAAAGTGTAACAAACTCACATTGTCACTAGAATTTTTATCCAAACGCTGACTTACAATCACTTTTACTATTTGCAAATACACAGAACGAGCACATTAATCAAATGCTCCGTTATATCTCACTAACCTGTGGTGATGGCACTTCTACACATTCACTACTGACGGACCAATACCCAATACCAACAACACAACTGCTCCAGACAACTGATTCTTAACAACTCTGATACTCACTGGTATAATCATAACTAGCAACTCAACTGAACCTGACATTATACTGCATTTGTAACCTGCCATTCACAAATTAAATGTTCTAGAAACTAAAATTCCATGAATTGCCCCATCATTCATTCATCCCAGTTGTTGCACCGACGCTAATGTCATCTATTCGGTCAATATGCTTCAGCTCTCTCGCTGAGGGAACCCAAGCAACCTCTAACAACAGCATTTGTGAGCAAGACAGACATAAAAAGATTACAGTATGAATAGTCAGTGATTAGTATATCAATAAATTTAAATTAGTGCTAAAATATGACATAATGGCTCATGTCTGCACCTAGACTCAAGTAAATGACAAATTTGATGAACTTCTAAAATACATTACTATTAACAGATGATGATGTGTATGAGGGCGCTCAACTGCAGAGGTTATCAGCTCCCTTTTTAAAACTTCTTTAAAATACTATAAAAATGTAAATATACTTATAAAACACATACACGTAAAAAGGAAACTACAAGAACGAAAGAAATATAAATCTAAAAAGTCATATATTCTACTTGTCAGATTCTAAAAATCTAGTCTAGAAAAGAATGTAAAAACCTTCTCCACTACTGCGTTATCGTCCGCTAGCATATCTGCAAAGCTGGCTGACAGCTGCAGAGACATCCTAAGGTCTGCTACGTGAGAACACTCTAGCAGCACGTGTCGTACAGATAACGCTTGTTGGCAAAACGGACACAGTGGAGAAGGCTCCCTATTAAATAGAAAACTATGACTAAAAAAGCAGTGCCCAATGCGCAACCGAGCCAAACTCACCTCCTCGTGATGAGATGACCGACAGGAGGTAACCCAGGGGATCGAAAGTTCTTTCACAGATCGAAGTTTATTATTGCGGAGAGCCGACCCACTCTTCCTGCCAGCAGGTTTGTATAGCTCTCCGCAATACGGCCCTAAAATCTTCCGATGTCACACATGGTACTCGAACCCTGGGCTTCATGGCCGAATCCGCCATTTCATTCCCCCGCAAGCATACGTGACCAGGGATCCATGCATACACCACGCTCACGCCAGAAGCGTGTAAAACGTGGAGGGCATCCTGTATCCGCTGCACAATAGGGTGGTAGTTGTAGAGCTGCCGTAGGCTTTGAAGTGCACTGAGGGAATCATTCAGGATTAAGCAGTTCCCTAACTTTCGTTGACGTACCAGGACGTGTAATATGTCTCGGTATATTGCATAGAGCTCTGCGGTAAAAATGGAAGTGCTAGTGTGGAATCCGAATGTATAGGGTTCGGTTCCACACACGTAAGCACAACCAACACCATTTGAGTTCTTGGACCCATCGGTGTAAATTTTAACATTGCCTGACATCGTGATAAAAATTCTAAAAAGTATGTGCGGATACTAGACATAGACATGGTAGATTTATCATGTTTGGTCATGCCCAGATCAACGTGGGACGCTCTGCACAACCAAGGAGGGTATGTCCTCTCCCCCCTAGGATAGATCTTGGGCATTTCAGTATCCAGATGTCTAAGGAGCTCCCGGAAACGAAAACCAGGTGGCTTTGGTTTAATAGAAGTGTTCCTATAACGCACGTCCATGAAGGTATTAAAGAACGGCATAAACGTTGGATGTGTGGGCATGCAATTAAGTCCACAGCGATAATTTGCTAATAGCATGTTGCACCTGTACTGCAGAGGAGGTTCTGCAGACTCAGCATACAGGCTCATAACTCGGCTCGTTGGAAATGCCCCAACTGCTATGCGTATGCCACAATTATGGACTCTGTCTAATCTCTTCAGCAAAGATGGTCGTGCTGAGCCATAAACGATACTACCACAATCTAATTTGGAAGGGATGAGTGCGCGATAAAGTCGCAATAACACTGTACGATCCGCTCCCCACGATTTTCTACTTAGTACCCGCAAGATATTTAAAGATCGGTCACATCGTGCTTTCAGTTGTGCTACATGCGACGACCAACTAAGTTTTCTATCAAATATCAATCCAAGGAACCTCGTCTCATCTGCAAAAGGTAGTAGAGTAGCCGGAGTCTTGGAGGTAGTCGACTCTGCTGACGCCAGAAGTTAACACAGATGGTTTTCTCAGCGGAGAATCGGAAGCTGTTTTTTAAACTCCAAAGCTTAAGGTTGTCCAAGGTGGTCTGAAGACGGCGCTCTAAAAACGGAGTGCGCTGAGATGTACAGTAGATGGCAAAGTCGTCTACAAATAGGCATGACGAGACACCCGGAGGTACACATTTTGAGATAGAATTAATCGCAATAGCAAACAACGTAACACTTAGTACCGATCCCTGTGGTACACCGTTCTCTTGAACAAAATGGTTCGAAAGAACCGAGCCAACCCTTACTCGGAATATGCGGTCTTTCAAGAATTCCTAAAGGAATAGTGGTAGGCGTCCACGTATATTCCAGGTGTGCAGAATACGTAGCAACCCTGCCCGCCAACACGTATCATAAGCCTTTTCGAGGTCAAAAAATATTCCAACTGTTTGACAGATTTTAAGAAATCCATTCATAATCTGTGTCGACATGGACACCAGTTAATCCACTGTTGAACGTCGTCGTCGAAAACCGCACTGGATGTTATTCAGTAGGTTGTGCGATTCCAGCCACCATACCAACCGCCCATTATCATGCGTTCCATTACCTTGCAGGCGCAACTGGTGAGGGAAGTAGGGCGGTAGCTAGAAGGGAGGTGACGGTCCTTGCCAGCTTTCAAGATAGATATAATGGTGGCTTCTCGCCATTTGTCCGGAAACGAGGCATCAACCCAAACACTGTTATAGACCTCGAGCAGGAATGCCTTACCTTCAGGTGAGAGATGTTGTAACATTTGAACGTGGATTCCGTCCGGTCCTGGTGCTGTCAGTCGCGATGATGAAAGAGCATGTTCTAACTCCGCCAAGGTGAAGAGGCGGTTATAATCTTCAAGGTTTCTGGAACTAAACACGAAACCTTGAGATTCCACCTGAGCCTTAATTGAGATAAACTCAGGAACATAATTACTTGAGCTAGACACCTGAGCGAAAACACAGCCGAAGGTGTTAGCCACGTCAAACGGATCAACAACAACTCCTGCAGGTGTTTGCAGACCAGCGATTGGCAAGTGGGTTGATTTTCCGGCCACGCGTCGTAACCTATCCCATACAACAGATGAAGGTGTACATCTGTTAAAAGATGATACAAAGTTGTTCCATGAGATATTTTTGCTATCCTTAATTATTTGCTAAGACTGTGCACGCGCTTTCTTGTACTCAATTAGATTACTTAGAGTAGGGTGTCATTGAAACACCCGTAGAGCACGTCTACGAGCACGAATCGCGTTCCGGCAATCGTTGTTCCACCATGGGACAGGAAATCGACCGGGTTGGGTAGCCGAACGTAGAATAGACTGTTCTGCAGCGGAAAGAATTTTCTCTGTGAGATGATCGACTAGATCATTCACAGAATCGTGCTCGTAATCAAAGACAGCCAACTGGGTGTAACGGTTCCAGTCGGCACGATCAAAGCGCCAACTAGGGATACGTGAGGGAGACACATAGGTGTTAAAGGCGTCTGAAAATAACGTTGGCTCTCCGGAATTCAGGAGAACCAAGTTATTGCTCTCCAAGAATTTTGCAATGAGGTGGCCTCTCGAACATGCCCGAGTTGAGCCCCATAGTGGGTGATGAGCATTAAAGTCTCCAACTATTAGATATGGTGTTGAAAGTTAGGAAACCAGATCTTCAAGGTCAATTAATGAGAGGTCATCTGATGGCGGTACATATACATTGCAAATGCAAAATTCGATTGATGGCAGCTTAATCCTTACAGCTAGATACTGTATATCAGATTGCAGCTGTACCAGATCTACAAATGTCACCCCTGAGGAGCAGCATAGTGTCCCCGTGAGCAGGAATGCCCTCTTCTGTGTCAATATCACACCGCAGTGGTGTGTAGCGTCAGATGTTAAACTTGTCTTGCGGTCGTAGCTTAGTCTCTTGTAAGCATACCACCAAAGGGTTATGCTTACTGAGCAAAAGTTCCAGTTCTCGTCGATGTGTTCTTAAACCCCGCATGTTCCATTGGAGGATAGCCATTGAAACTATGGAGATAGGTTGTAAAAGTTGGTCTACATTAAGACGACTTTAACGGTGGCCGAATCAGTTTACCCTTTTTCTTCGGTGTAGGGCTAACACCTTTTTCGTCCATTTTATCCTAGCGCTTTTTTGTTGCCGTTCTGTGGTCGGTATTCTCTTGGTCCATCTCTTCGGCGGAGGAAGCCCCTTTCCCCAAAGAGAACTTAGGTTTGAGGGCAACAAATTTATTGGACACAGAGATCGACGAAGATGACAGTTCTCGATCCGAATCATCACCAGAAAGCTCTTCAGAAGAAGAGCTTTTGGATGTCCTAGAGGTTTTCTTCTTCCTGTGGATACGGGTCGAATCTTTAAGGAAATCTTTCCTCTGGTAACTGGTCTTAAGTACTTTAGGCGGTGGATCGTATATTACAGGCTTGTCATATTTAGATGTAGAAGTCGACGGTTTGGCTTGGGACGGGGCTGAGGTTTTAGATTCCTTCAACCGCTTAGGCGATGTATTTGCTGACGCTGGTGATGGATTTGTGGACTTCCGTACTTGTGTCTGGACAAGAACTCTATCTGAGATAGTAGGCTCCCCTGCACCGCCGGTTTGAGTTGCAATTTCTTTCCTAGGAACGGGTTTAGCCAATACAGAGCTATAAGTACCGGACCTAGGAACGGAGGGCAAGCGAGTACGCAGGAGCTTCCGGGCGTCCGAGAAGGAAACCTTCTCCTTAACCCGGATCTCCTGTATTGCCTTTTCTTCCACAAAACGTGGGCAGTCTTTGGAGCTAGATGGATGCTCCCCGGCACTATTTATACATTTAATGAGCGAGGAGCACTCACCCTCGTCTAAAGCCAAACCACAGTTGTCGCATGCTGGAGATCTGTTACACAGTTGACTAGTGTGACCATAACGCTGACACTTGTAGCACCGCACGGGGTTCGGTATATACGGCCTCACCTCAATACTCTCGTATCCTGCCTTAATCTTTTGAGGAAGATCTACCCTATCAAAAGTAAGGAACAGGGTACGAGTAGGCAACAATTCCCTACGTTCTCTGCGCTGCACTCAGTACACACATATAACTCCCTGGTCTTTCAGGTTCTCCTGAATCTCCTCGTTGGACATACCGTCTAACTCACGGGTGGTTACCACCCCATGCGAGGAGTTCAGGGTCTTATGTACCGTAACGGATATAGGGTAACTCCCTAGCATGCTTGCCTTCAATAACGATGCCGCCTGGGCGTTAGAATGAGCCTAAACTAGGAGCGTGCCATTTCGTGATCGTATACAAGATTTGACCGGACCAGCAATTTTGTCTAATCCCCTCTGGATGGTAAAAGGTAAAATTTAAGAATCGTTGGTATGAGCATAAATGGCTGAGCAGAAGTAACAATTATACAAAACAGTACTACTGGCCTCGTTCTTAGAATACCATCCACTAGTTGTTCTGCAGAATGAAGTCTCTCATGCTTAAAGAGAATAAAAACTTATCTCCCAAACATATTAGGCAATAGCAGATCAACATCGTTGACTACAAGTTACATTCACAAGGACATACACATTGAACTGATGAAAACTCGCCCCTTCTACGAAGACATCATAGAAGTTTTCATGAGGATGCAAAACAGAAAAATTGACTTGATACATAAGCAGTAAGGTGAGTCTTATTTTAATTAACTAATAAGTGAAGCAGTAGCCATTAGCACCTTTCTTTTGTTTTTATTTCAGTATTGTATATTTTGTTTTCCGTTTTCCGTCCTGCTCGAAGTTTATCAGCCACTTAATACTGTCCCTATTGCAATGTTGTACACAATCATTAGTCTACGTTAAACTTGTTGCATTGATCATATGACAGTATTAATGATTTTACAAATTTAGGTTAGTCGATTTTCTGAATCACCTAATCAATTCGTCCAGAGCCGCACCTGGCTATGTCATCTGCATTAATTTAAGTTGAATGTTAGATTTGTGCAATGGCTCTACAGAGAAGGTGCTACTATCCACACCACTGAAACATTCAAACTTCTACACATCCAATCAAAAACAACCTTCAATCAGATCAATACCATATCATAAAGCTGTGGGACGTAACTCAAACAGGCACCATTTTAGGTTGGAAATTTGCCAACCAAGGCACATCATAACTAGAATGGTAGTGCATGGCTTCTATTTTAAAGTGTGCAATCAGAAAAAAGTATATAACCACATGTGAAGCACAAAGGTTTGTTGTGCAAGGACCTGCAAAATATATCACATATTAAGGTGTAAGTAGAGGACAAAATCACTGACGGAATATGCAAAAGAAACTTAATAACTACTACTCGTATGCACGAATTTGCGACTTTCTATCATCAATAAGTATCGCTAGTTTGCTTATGTAGTGTTGGTATCTTCCGCGAAACATGCTTTGGATGTTGGAAACGCTCGAGCCATGAAGTCACGACCGCCATATTGCTACGCCGTTAAAGTACACCTTACCAAGTACTGTTATATCACGTCTGGGAAAACAAGATATTCTACAATTATTATCTTTCGCACATCCACTAAAAAATTGTTATATACGAGAGTAGCTGTTGTACCTGACCTTCATGGACGTAATCCATGTGGCCCTGACCATTACATCTCTACCAGAGACGGCATTGCGGACAGAGTTAAATACCACACAATGCTTTACGCTACATTGGAAAGAAAAATTTAATTAAAAAACTGAGGGTTTATTCTTCCAACATTCACTGAAACATGGACATGTAAGAAGAAACTTGTTCTAACAAGATTTGTTAAACTCGTTCAGGACAATGAGGCTAACACAATCAGTTTGTTTTGTTCATTAGGGCACTTAATACACAACACAACTTCACCAAATCAACATAAATAATTATAACTACCACCATCATGCATCAAAACATGCCTTTTTTATCACCACTACCAAACATATAACATAAGTAATTATTCTAACCTGAATTACAACTTTGGAATCAGAACACTCAAACAAAATTATTAGAAATTTGAATGGCCGTTCTTATTGATGCGTTTTCCCTCACACTGTTGATATTTTCCACATATCTATTTTCTTCTTCTTCTTTATTCAGTGTTCCTTACTTTCTTGTGTTAAAATCCCATTGAGAACGCAGTTTAACATGTTGTACCCAGACTAAATTAAAACAACTGCCAAATTGATCGTATCACTGTCTAGTAAAACAAATAGTTCACACCGAAGAGTTAGTTAGTTAGTAACACTCCCCACATGGCAACCTTGGCCTTCGGGGTAACCTCACCCCACCAAGTGATGACCGGACCCATTTCTCAGGTGGAGGCACCCAGAGGGCGGTGTCCATTACCTCCGATGATAGGGTGATAGTGAAGATGGCGGTGAGGTGAGAGGACCTACAGTTTTTACCGTGGACTCCGAACCACGTTGGGCATAGGGGATACTTCACGTGTGCTAGACAGAGGTGAAGGCGTGGATAGGGCCGACTTAAAATCGCCAACCCCAGAGCCGGGAATCGAACTCGGGACCCTTAGAACGGGAGCCGCGAACGAAACCACCGCGCTACCCCGGCGCCCTTCACACCGAAGATAAATGATACAAAAGACGATGAGCTGTAGTTAATTAAATTGAACAGTTTCTGCTTTCGAAATAGCAGAACATGAATTAAAAGAATTAAGTTCTTGTATTTTCACAGGTAAGACATTTGTTTGTTTGATGGTTACTGACCATGAGCAAAGCTAATACAAATCATAGGTTTATGGTGTAACAGTACTTTTATCATTTGGAAATTTGTATCTTTTGTGTTATTCAAAGGGCTCTCGCAGCTGTAATTCCTACATATGACTGTTTTAAGTCTTCGAAACGTAATTTTGTTATGAAAGTTAACCTTATAAATAAGACGGGTGCGTTGGTTGCAGGTTTTCTAAGTGATAACATTTAGACTATAAACCATTTTTAAGGTAATTTCATAAATGTTATTAACTTGTATTTGACCTTATATTAACCCGTTCTGGACTAGACGAGTGCCATAAATGTGTAAAATCGTGTGCTATAGGTATCTCCCATTTGTAATGTAGACAATGTCCGCTGTTTGTCGGGTCGTACCGAGAACAAAACTGAGAGACACTGAACATGTCTTACATTTATGGTACATGCATTATTACTAGTAATATATCCTCCACCACAACTACACTGACACCTAAAAGTTTGTTTTTCTTTTAAATTTATGTAATAACATTGGAAATTAGTGAATCACCAACAGTTGAAGAATACCTCAGGACATACATTACAGTAGGTCAGTAATACAGCAGAACATCAAATCATAGTCGTATGTCATCTGTCGTGTGTATTACAAATTTAAATGCTGAAAGGAATGTTAAAGAATTCCTCCATATTTTACAAGCAGTAAGTATATAAGAATGACTAAAACTTTCTTGAAGACTTTTGATTTACCTAATAGTTTTAAGTAGTGCAAGATTGTTTTAAATTCTTATTGTGGAATAGTAACATTCCTTCTGTAACAGTTCTAAGTTATTTGTTGTCGATGAGATTGCCTGCATTCTTGTAGTGTGGTCATGCACAGCAACTTTTGTTGTAAAGTTATTATAATTATTAATACGATAGCTTAAAAGAAAATATATTTATTCAACAATAAGGGTAACAACTTTTAATATAAATCTTTGTAATATCTTTATAAATACGTGACAGTGTCCTGTGCTTTCTTTAAGTTATACATCAGTTTGTACCAAATTCTACTTTTGTGAACTGCATTCAAATTGTGTTATTCACAAAAAGATGCAACATTTATGGTTGTGTACTTTATTGAACTATTAACAAATATACTTGCATCTATATAACATAATCTAGTTCTGGAACATAATATGTACCTATGATTACTCACTTTTTTTAACTGTTGTTTTATCTGGTGCTCAGTTAGCAAATTACGAACATATTACAATTTAAGTCATGTATATGTATACTTAGTTTCTCCATTTTATTGTGTAACCCTCTTAAGCTTTGATGACATTAGCAGAATGTATCTTTTGATAGTGAAGGGAAGGTATCAGTTTTTATATATGATATAAACTTTATCTGTGTGATCTGTAACAATCTTCTCATGATCATGACGTCTCAGTCCCTCTACTGAGAGACCTGGAAGTGCTGTCTGTCCCTATTCTTAGGTAACATCATCAACTATGTTACAGTTTATTACTCCCGTATGCATTTTTAACACTGAAAACTGTTTATCCTTAACTGTTTAACACTGTTTATCCTTAATGAAAACATGTTATGCATCAGATTCTGATTTGTGAAAACCAACTAAATAGATTTAATAATGCAGACTCAAACACTGGTTGTGTTACATGTTTCACAACTGCTAAAGCATACTCTATACACATTTACACAGGTAATCTTAATACGTTTTATTACACATATATGTTAACGATGTTATTAACAGTATCTTGTCTTATGTACTTCTGTTGAAAATTTTCATAATGCCATGTTCAAATGTCTGATCTCAAGTCTCAACAATGCTTTATGTTCAACTAACAGGTAAAGTATTTGGGCTGGGACAAACATATTTGTATGAAAGATGAATGGTTGGTTACAGGACTATTACGTACCTCTCAATGTGCTGTTGGTGTTTTTCTGTAAAACTCTACAATCATGCTCTATATATCACTGTAGCTCCATTCTAGGTTCCATACATATTGCAGATATCTTAGTATAAATGTAATTGGGGACATTCAGTAAAATGCTCTCAGCAATATGAATGACTACAAAATGCACAGTGAAGTAAAGTAGAACACATTTTATATTTGCACATTCTATAACACCACGTCAATTACACTGTTGAAGTTGTCCACTGGTTCACCAATTTCGCAGTCAGCATTCTGCCACACATAATGAAATAGTGGTCTATATAGCCCCGCAGATAACTAATTGTAAATGACAGTGCAAATTCATGATAAAGAATCTGTTATGCAGTTTTGGCTGCATATTACCAAAATTGTAAGATCAAAGGACCAAGTTGGACTTAAACCTTAATAATGATTGTTTAAAGAATTCCTACAGTACATAAATGACACATCTGCTGAATCCATTGTGGTAGAGTCCTGCTGGAAGTATCCAGATGGACATTATATGTCATTAGCTGCTGGAAAGATGGGACCAGTATATTATTTTTGTACCTTTCTGCAAAAGTTGGACACACATTATTCAGCATTCATTTACTGTGCACGATACGCTGATTCTTGTATCATCGAAGGGATACTCTGAACAATATTTCCTTTATCAATTGTGTTGTGATGGAATGTGTCCATGTAAATGAAACCATTCTTTGTCATGGAACATTATTAGTCATTAATTGATTGTTCTATCAACATTTCTTATATTTCAGTTACACAAACTAACCTGACTAGTGGTCATTGAGTAAATCCTAGACAACTGTAACCTTATATGATTTGAGTTTTAAAAGTTCTGTTGGTTTCTGTACTGAAAGTTTTGAAATGTTAGTTTCTTGTACAAGGTACCTGAGAGATTTTTGTGGTAGCTATTCTACATTTTGCTGATTCTGTCTAAATGTTACTGCCTATGTACATGAGGATTTAAGCCTCATTTGCTATTAAGAGCAATCCTGCCTCCCGGAATTAATTTACAAGCAAATTTAGAGATTGGCTACAATTGCTATATGTGCATGTGCTTCTGCCAATCCTCGGACACACACTGGAAGCCATCCTTCACCTTCTTCACGACAGCCTCCAAAGTAGCAAAATACTTCCTCCTGACTTCCTTTTACAGACAGGTAAAGACCTGTAATGATGACGTTGAGGTATGCATCTCAACCAGACTTTGCAGTTTTATACACAGTTCCACCTCCATCATCTTTTGTACTGGAGTCAATAATCTTGGCACTCACCTTACACAGACATGTCTCATGTTTAAGTGATTATGCAGAATTGGTAAAACACTGCTATGGGAACTCTGTAACATGTCTACAAGACTGTCAGTTCTAATTGTCAGGTCTTCACAAACAATAATGCCAGCCTTGTTATGTTTGCCAGAGTCCCTAGCCCATCTTACTTTGTTATAGAAACACGGCATTCGCTCAATATCTTGAACCACTGAAGTATCGTGGAGTGTGGCAGAATATTATCACCATATGCCTCCTGCTGCATTCTCTAACCTTCTGTGTCGGATTTCTGCAAACAAGAGCAAAGCTTTAATGCAGTGTATTGTTCTTTGCATAACATCTCCATT
This sequence comes from Mantis religiosa, assembly GCA_030765055.1. Taxonomy (NCBI): domain Eukaryota; kingdom Metazoa; phylum Arthropoda; class Insecta; order Mantodea; family Mantidae; genus Mantis; species Mantis religiosa. Next base: position 189,734,614 of record CM060957.1, on the reverse strand, counting down.
TTCTCTGTAGGCTGCTGACAAACTGACCTAATTCGTTTGTTCTCTATGTACAAATGCATGGGCAAGTGAGTGTGTGCTTTGTCCACCAATCAGAGCTGATCCATTGGCATCATGTGAAGTTGTTTCTGTAGTTCTCCTATTGTTGTGTGCATCAACAAAAGAGTTCCTCTCACTGTTTATTGACTCACCCTCACGTGACCCTCTCATGAACTTTACATTTCAGTTCCTCTACAAGGAGACATGGAAGTGCCCTCTTGCCTCAGAAGTGTAGCATGTTTACATCTTTATTGTTAGGTAACATCAACAATTGTATTTCAGTTTATTACTACTGAGTCAGTTTGTAACACTCAAACACTTTACTGTTTGTTCTTAAGGAGAGCGTTATATAAATGACATGATATCAGTGCGGCTAGCATCACATACTGATTTGTGAGAAATAAACTAAGTCAATAATTCTGACTCAAACACTGAGTGTGCTGCGTATTTCTCAACTGCTAAACTCTACTCTATACACAATTACTTAGATTAACACATTTGATTACAAACATACATATATGTAACTTAAATTAAAGCATATAGATTATTTATAATATATATTTGGGAGAAGTATTTTATTCTGTCGGAAAATTGCCAAATTAAATAAATTATTAGTAAATGTATAATCAAATAATTATCATGTACATCTTCATTCAGATTTAACCATCTTGTTCACACATTCATAGCATTTGTTTTTCCTTTATTTCTTTGTTCATGTCTCACGAGCCAGCCTGAGCAAAGCACATGGATGTTCAACATGTCATATATTTGTGGCACATGCAGCATAATTCATAATACATCTACCACTACTAGTACTCTGGTACCTTTAATGCCTTTTTGTTACATTATGTACTAAAGAATTAAAGTTTATGAACCATCACATTTGAAGCATTAATCTGAGAACATGCATTACTGTAGGTCAATATAATGTAAATCATCAAAATACCTGATATCTGACCTAAATATTGTTAATGGGGCATTAATGAATATTTAGATATTATATGCGAAGTGAGTATGTAAGAATTACTTTAGATCCTTGTTAGAAATTCTATGTTATTTAGGATTACTTAATTTTTTCAAGTAGAATGGAAGATCACTATAAATTTTTATTACACAATAATAACATTGTTGGAACAGTTTTCTACTATTCGTTGGTCTAGGTATACTGCCTGCACTTCTGCTTTAAGTCATGAAAAACAGGAAAACAGCAAAACACAGAGTATATGTACAGTATGCCCCAAAATATACAGTACTGGAAATTATTAACTTTAAAGAGAGTCGATTAAAGACACTAGACAACACTTACTTTTAAATTTTTCCGGAACATGTTTCAGAGGCTGTGCCTCTATCATCGGCCGGCTCTCGACTGGTTCTCGGTGTAGCTGACGATATTTTGTCACAGGTCTCCTCTGGTGGCGGTTCAAGGAATTTGCTGAACAAATCTTTCTGGGGGATGTCGAAATTGAATACTTTGTTCCTATTTTTTGAAATGAAGATTTGTTCCCATGTGGATAGTTCTTGTTTTCCTGATGTATGTTTCAGTAGTTCTGGTTCTGGATTTATGTTGTGGTTTTTTTCCCAAAAATGTGTGGCAACTGCTGATTTTTCTAATTGTTTATATTTTATGTTTCTAAAGTGTTCCTTCCAAGAAAGGAATTGCAATATTGGGCTAACAAGTCTTCAAGAAGTGAATAACAACACTGTTTTCAACACTTCCAAGAAAGGAATTGCAATATTGGGCTAACAAGTCTTCAAGAAGTGAATCAAGTTCCTTGAACCGCCACCAGAGGAGACCTGTGACAAAATATCGTCAGCTACACCGAGAACCAGTCGAAAGCCGGCCGATGATAGAGGCAAAGCCTCTGAAACATGTTCCGGAAAAATTTAAAAGTAAGTGTTGTCTAGTGTCTTTAATCGACTCTCTTTAAAGTTAATTTATTATAACAACACTGTTTTCAACACTTCCAAGAAAGGAACTGGAAATTATGTTGTTTTTTTTTTAATTTACATCCTCAAACGTTGTCATATTGGATGGAAATTATGTTACTCTTATTGCCATTACCTTATGTATCGAGATGATAGTGTAAGTGTTCAAAATGTGCCCCATTGTACTGTAGGCAGTGTTCATAATGATCACAGAGATTTTCCATCATCTTGTGGAACACAGTTTGTTGCAGTCCCGAAGAATGAGACAATCTTCTAACGTAATGCAGACATAGTTTGGGGTAGATCTGAGCAATTGAGAACATTCTCCTTTAACATTCTCCAGACGTAAGCATCAGGTGCTGTGACAGCAGGGGAATATAATATGTAGGGGAACTGAGACCTTCTGGAGGTTACTCGTCCTGGAAATGTTTCATGCAGCATAGCCATAGACTGTTGCGTGGTGTGGCAGGTTGTCCCGTCTTATTGGACCACTGTCTATTCATCTGCATGTTCCTGGCACGACAAAACCTTCTTAGATCCTGAAAAAATGGCACAATCACTATGTTCCTATGTTACAGGCCTACCGGAGCTTCCCTTGTGTTGACACAATACACTACCCATACGATGAAATTTCTTAACAACAGATGGCATAACTGTGTTACTAGGTGGTGGCTTATTGAAGTGTTCATGATAGTGCTCCAACACTAACTTTAAACTTGGCTTGCCTTGATAACCCTTTCCATATGAGCAAAAATAGTACTCCACTATAAACACTTTTTCTCTGTCGCGAGATCTATTCTTACTTCCAGTCACAGAACAGAACGTTTTTTACACAACGAACTATACATCATGGCGATGTAACAACATGCAGACCCTCAGGCATGTGCATGTGCACTGAGCAAAATTGAGTACTGTATATTGTGGCACCTGCTGTATTTACCAGTAAGAGTAATAATTATTTGAGTTTTAAAATTTTTTGTATTGTTTACTGTTTTTATCTTCTCTTTTTTCATAATCTAAATTAATGTTAATTTATATCGTGATATTATGTTGTAATTCTTCCAAAATGTGTAAATTAGTTTTTAGTACTTTATTTTTCATCTTACCCCATAAATAACTCTTTTAAACATAGATTAACCTGGCTTTAAACCTTTATTAATGATTCTATAAAATAGAGTTCTGCTGGAAATATTGTGACTGTCATTTTATATTCTTTAGCTGTTGAAACTTTGTGCCAGTATATTATTTCTGAATCTTACTGCATATGTGGTACGCTGATAAAAATAGTTCACATTACTAAAATTAGGCAAATGAGTCAACCTTGTATATGCTTTTCTCCTCTTTATTCTATATAGTTCATATTATTCTACATCCATTTATTGCAAACCATAATGCAATATTATCAACATACAACGGATACTCATGCCCAACATTTTCGTTATATGTAATATATCAGTTGATTTGTGGTGCAACATGACCTTTTAAATGAAACCATTCTTCACCATTGAACAGTATTAATTATGGATCAATTGTTCCATCATTAACATTTATCAAAACCTTTTGACCAGATTTACCTGACTACTGATCTGTTGGTAGTAATTGTTAGGTAACAGTAACCTTATATAGTTTTAGTTTTAAAAGTTCTTTGGTTTATGTGCTGAAATTTTTAAAATGTCAGTTTCTTGTGCAGGACACCTAAGAGATTTTTATGTTCACCATTCTAATCTTTTGCTGATTGTTTGGAAAGTTTTCTGCCTAGGCGCCCAAGTGTTTGTTTTATTTTGCTATAAAGAGTGATCTTGTCTTCATGAATTCATTTGCAAGCAAATTTACATATTGGCTATAATTGCTGTATATGTGGATGTCTTCTGTAAATCAAGGATCAATAGGCTAGCAGACATCATTTGTTTCTGTCTCCTAATGTGCTGATGAACCTTCAGACCTACAAAAATTTCTTGTATAACAGATTTGAGGTTACTCCATTCTTTCCCTTAGGGACCAGATGTATGACCTAAATTTGTAAAATGATTGTTACTTGTACCTTCCAGTTATAATATCATCAATGTCTGCCGTGATAAACTAAGTGCTTTAACCTCAGGATTGATTTGACTCAAACTTGGACTTCCGGAACACTTGAACCATCACAAAACTAACTTGGAATATCATTTGTATGGATAGAGTCAACATGAAAAATTCAATGCCATGGCCAGGATTTGAACCACGGATCTCCTGGTTTCCGTCCAGTCGCTCTTAATCTTTGAGCTACCATGGCCAACGTGCCGTCCTGACATTAAATTCTCCATTTGGCTCGTATATTTCCCCGGTAGACCACTAGGGGCTCTCGCATCCGAGACACACCGTTTGTGGCGACTTACTATCGTAAGTACTTGAGTCCCAGGCTTCATCATTTAACTCTTATTATTTTAGTTAACAGATGGAAATTAATCATTTCTCCACACGGCACGTTGGCCATGGTATCTCAAAGGTTAAGAGCGACTGGACGGAAACCAGGAGATCCGTGGTTCAAATCCCGGCCATGGCATTGAATTTTTCATGTTGACTCTATCCATCAAATATCTTAGCCTATAAATGGCTAGTGCGGAGAAATGATTAATTTCCATCAGTTAACTAAAATAATGTCATTTGTATATTTATCACTGGATTTAGGCTTAAATTAGTGAGAGTTTGTCAGACGTTCAGTGTTACTTTGTTATTCTGCATACTGTACATAGAGACCGCCTCGGTAGCATGGTGGTAGCATGTTTGCCTCACGTTCAAGAGGTCCTGAGTTCGAATCTCGGTGAGGGTGAGTTACCTGGATAAGGTTTTTTCTGGTGTTTTCACTTATCCTTCAAGACGAATGTCAGGTAACTCTAAGCTCCATGGTCCCTGGACTCATTTGAGCATCATTTCATTCAATTCATTCACCATCCGATATGACTTAATGTTGGAGGATGTAAATTACAAACAGACATACTGTACATAGAAAGACCTTTAAACCCTTTCACGGATGTTGTATGATGTCCAATTGGAAATGTTACAAATCAATAAGGACATGCATAGACGTCCTGCGCATACATGCATTTAATGCTTCTGTATCACCAATTACTTTAACCTTCCTATTTTACAATACATTTAAATTAGTTCTGTGAATGATGAAAACGTACATTAAAGGTTTCTTTTTGAATAGTACATCTCAAAACCTGGATAAACATACAAGGGCACATCTTCAGATTCACACCAAGTAATATTGGTTTCCTTGCAAACTTCTTTTTTGCAACACACTGAAACAGTTATTTTATGTTGTCCCCAAAGAGTTTCAAATATTGTATTATGTGAGGTTATGTAGAGTGAGTCACGCACAGAGAAGCTATGTAAGTGGAAATGACGTCACAAAAGTGTGGAATAACAAACTTATTTGTGATTGGTGTGACGCGTATATCGTAAAACGTGGACCAATCAGATATAGAAGATTTTACGTTGCCATGGAGGATATTCAATATTCCTCTAGAGGGATTGAACTATTAGCGAAATGCTAATGTGTAGAAGAAGCGGAACCGGTCATTCTTCTCCTAACAGTCGCCGTGAACGGATGTAAGGTTCTCTTCTTAAACGCCGTTGTGTGCGGAAGAGTATAAGTTTATTCTCGTAACAATCATCGAGTATAACTAGATAATCTTTACATTAAATATCATCGCTAGAAGACGCACAATTTAATTATTATACACGGTGGTGAACAAACGTATAAAACTTTTGATTCTTGCACGCATCCAGATATAAACGCGTCACATCAAGTGAATCTTGTGTAAGAATAGTGTTATCAATGTTGTATCATACATTTTGTTCGAACTGGTGTTAATTGAAGTAAGGAAATAAAAGTTTCTACATTATTTAATACAGAGGAAAATGATTACTCATTTTACGTTAAATTTCCTTCCGCCGTACCACCCCTGTAAAAGAAGATATCTTGCTCAACCGACTGAAGCCACGCCGAGGTAAGCTGGGACTTCAAGAACCATCAATTCCAACCCTGTTCCAAATGGTCACCTCAACGAGGGGCATAATTCACCATCCTTCTATACGATTCGACATAAATCCAGTTCCAACACTAGACATTTTCAAAATTCACGATTTTTTTGTTGTGGGTTATATCCTTTTAGGTAAGTGTTTTCTCTAAAGTATTAGGGTGCTGTAGTAGTGGTGGATTTCTTACCTCCGATATGGAGAGGTCTCTCAATTTTATAGTACTCAATTAGGTTACAAGCTATGGATGTGCGTAACTCCAGATATGTATTGTCTTGCTCTGCAAATTACTAAACAATTGTGTATGATTACATCCAGCTGGTATAAAAGTACTTTTTTTTACCATTTAGCTGTTTTGTTAAAGAGGGATATCCAGTAATAGCTGATCCACATCACCCACATGTGACCCGTCATTTCCCCAAACAACAGAGTAGCTAACATGCCATCTTCAGACCGGTACACATCTCATCTTACAAAATATAGCACATGTGCACTGTCCACTTCTGAATTCTCCTCTTAAGCCCTAAATTGCCTTTAGAGGTCAGGACTTCTTTCATCCTACTCACTATATATTTGTTTCCATAACAATGAGAGACACTAAGTAAGCAATAAAATGTTTACTTTTTTTATGAAAATTTCAGTTGGTTGGATATCAGAAGTTATTTGTACACCAGAAAATACGTTTATTTGTCTAAATACGTTTATTTGAGTTATTTTGACCACCTCAAAAAGTACATTCTGCACTGACACTTGAAGGAAGTGGGTCACTTTCTCTCTCACTGCTACGTACATCCTCAGTACCTCTCTCACAATTGCCTTCAATATCGAAATTATGTAAAACAGCAAAAGGTCTTCCAGGTTTTCTAAAGTTATATCAGAAGTTTGTATACATCCTATGCAAGCTAATTTATTTGCTACAGTACTAGGATAACACATGGTTAATACTGAATTTTAACAATTTTAAATGTGTCATTCATTTAGCTCTTGATGGCTATAAGAAATCACACTGAACAATGAGAGAGTATAAATATCTAAAATACTGAGCGAGAACAGATGTACAAGGCTATCAGAAACTTCGGTTGTGAAATACTGCAATAAGAGGTACATAGAGATGGTAATAATGATGTTTGTTTCTTTCCAGTGAGTGTGACAATGATTATTACTTGGTGTAGCATAAACTAAAAGGTAAAACCTTGAAACAGACAAGTCGCTTATGTAGCTATACATACATATTTTGCCGAAGCCATTATCGACGATAGCACGGCACATGTACACAAAGGGCCGGCAAATAAAGATAGCTGAGATAAAGGACTTACCGGCATAGATTAAGTTACGCTTCTGGAAGGTGATAGAATATTCGGTTTCTGTATTCTTCTGGAAGGTTCTCGAATTTATCAATGAGGTAAAGTGATCAGAACGCTGTTTGTTATTGTCATCGACCTTGGAAGATTGTGTTGTATATGTGATGTATTGTAATATTGTTACGTGAGACTTGAACAAGTTTATTTCTACGGAAATAAAGAACATTTAGAATTTCGACAAATTGGACTTGTAATTCTACGAACCCGCCAGTCTCAACTGTTGTGAGGAAATGGGACATTACATCGATGGACGCAGCATTGGAAAAGATTTTACTGAAACTGGAAGAACTGAAGACGGCTAATAGCAAGCTCGCCGCAGAGCTGAAAGAAATGTAGACGGCCAATGACACCCTCGCTGCGAAGACGGAAGCTGCAAATAACAACTTGGCCGCGACGATGACCGAATTAACAACGAAAATGGAGGTGGCAAGTAGCGACCTGGCCGCAAAGTTGGAGACAGCCTGGCCACGAACGAGGCTCTCGCCGCCTAATTTGAGGAACAGTTGGCCGGCGTGAGGGAGGACGTCACGGAGCTGGGCAAGCGGATGGGCCAAGTGGACGAGCGCGTCGAAGACCTGGCGAACCGCTTCGGTGACCTAGACGAAAAGGCGGACAGTAACGCCAAGTACTGAACGCCATGGTGGAAGACGTCGAAGACCATGCGAACCGTGTTAACCTGGAGGGAAAGGCCGACATTAACACAAAGTCCCTGAATGCCATGACATCGTCAGCAGGATGTTGAAGGACTTGAAGGCGACGCGCTAGGAGGCGACACAACATTGGCGCGCGTCAAACCTCCTAAATACGACGGCGCTACAACTTTCGAAGTCTTCCGCCGCCAGTTCGATGCAGTGCCCAACCACAACTATTGGTCACCAGAGGAAGAGGCCCCACAGTTAATGGCCAGCTTCCAGGGACGGGCCGCGGAAGTTCTGAACGCGGTCCAGACAGCGGCGGTGCCCAAGGATATCTGAGAGGCCCAGGAGATACGCTTTGGAAACCACAGCTTAGCCGCAGCGTACCGCAGCCACCTAAAGTCAAGGTCACAGCAGACGGGGAAGACGCCGCAGGAGTTCCCCCTGGCAACTGAGCAAATGGCCTGCAAAGCCTAGTTGACGTCCCACCAGAATTCGTATCCCGGGAAGCGACCTACAACTTTGTCGACGGGGTACGAGAGACGGAGATTCGTCAGCGCCTAATGCTAACGGCAGAACTGAGAATGGAGGCGGCCAAGGTGACAGCTAGCCCAACGTCGAGAACGAGGAGTGTCCGCTACACCGGAGAAAAAAGACTAGCCAGGGACGCCGGCGAAGACCTTGTGGTGTGTGCTGCGGGTGCGGCCAGCCGGGACACATGGGCAGAGACAGCCGATGCCAAGAGGAGCAGCCGGAAGAACGGGTAAGGCACGGCGTGGCGAGGGGCACGTCGGCGGCGACTTCACCAGCCCCTCGAGTGACACTGGACGCCGTCAGCCGGCGTATGGATGAAGGGCCTCATCGCGGACGATTGGGTGAGAGGGAATCCGTGCCGGGTGCTCGTAGACACTGGCGCAGCCGTGAACGTAATCAGAACTGACATACCAGGGGTTTGCCGAGACGTAGCCCAGCCGACCATAGCAGCTTATGATGGCATCGGGCGAAAACTTGCCTGTGGAGGAGGAGGCTGTCCTGAAGTTTACCGGAGTGCAGTGCGTCAGTGAGTGTTCGTCGAGAAGGTGGCTGAGGAGACGATACTGGGACTGGATGCCCTCAGGACACACGAAGCGACGGTCACCTTCGGCAGGAAGGTCCTGCGGCTCAATGGAGAAGAGGTGATACTCCAGCAACCTGAAGAGCGCCTGGGAATTTGCAGAGTCGTCCTGAAGGAAGACGTGGTGGTCCCCGCAAGAAGTGAGGTGGTTGTGATGGCGCTACTGGAAGGCCAGCGGACGAAGAACATGATGCTGGACCAGAAGACGCCTGTCCACGGACTATGTGTAGCCAGGATATTGTTGCCGTGCCGAGAGGAGGTGCCAGTGAGGCTGCTCAACCTGACAGACACTGATCACGACGTCCAGGTGGGAACGGAGCTGTGGACGTGCGAGCCCGTGGACAGCGTAAACGCAATCGACAAGACACAACAGCCGGTGTCTACGCAACACCTGAAGCCCCCGTTGGAAGGTTTATTGGAAAGGGCAGCCGACCACCTGACCGCAGAACAGCTGGAGAAGGTTCGACAACTGCTGAGACGATACCAGCGTGTCTTAAGCCAAGGCTACAGTGACTACAGCCGCACGGGAAAAGTGCTTCACGGCATCGACACCGGAGACACCCGGCCTATTCGGCAACCACCTAGACGCGTTCCGCTGGAAAACATGCGGCGGTACGAGACATGCTAGAAGACATGAAATCCAGGGGAGTGATTGAAGAGTCGGACAGCCCTTGATGTTCCTCTGTAGACTTGGTGACTAGGAAGATCGATGAGGTACGCTTCTGCGGGGACTATAGGAAGCTGAACACTATCACCCCTTACCCCGGATTGACGACACCCTGAACGCGCTAGCTGGTGCGCAGTGTTTCTCGACCCTGGACCTGAAGTCATGTTACTGGTAGGTAGCTCTAGATCCAACAGACAAGGAAAAGACTGCATCCATGACAGGCCAAGGGGTTTCGGAGTTCACAGTTATGCCCTTTGGCCTCTGCAATGCACCAGCTTCCTTACAACGCCTCATGGAGTCAGTGATCAGAGGATTGACTTACGACGCATGCCTGCTATCCCTGGACGACATCATCATCGTCGGCCAGACTTTCGACGACTATCTCGATAATCTGAGCAAAGTGCTACAGAGGCTGCAGGCAACCAACTTGAAGCTGCACGCGAAGAAGTACCAGCTATTCCGCAAGAAAGTATACTACTTGGGCCACATAGTCTCACTAGCTGAGTGACCCCAGACCCGGAGAAGACCCAGGCCATGAGTGATTGGCCTCAGCCAAAGGAGAAGTGAGAATTGCGCAGTTTCCTGGGGCTGTGCAGTGATTGCCGTCGCCTCATAAAGAGGTTCTCCAGCAACGCCAAGCCCCTCAACCGCTTGAGAGAGGAACACCGACCCTATGTGTGGACGGATGACGCCGAAGACGCTTTCCAGCAGCTGAAGAAGACACTGTGTAGTGCTCCTATTTTGGGATTTCCACAAGCAGGCGGGGCCTTCATTTTGGACAGCGACGCAAGCGACCATTGCATTGGATGCGTCCTGTCGCAAATCCCGGACGGCCACGAGCGGGAGATAGCCTACTGCAGCAGGACGCTATCCAGCTTGAAGAAGAACTGCATCACTCGGCGAGAATTGCTGGCGGTGGTAGAGACTTTGGAGCACTTTCACAGCTACCTGTATGATCAGCCAATCCACCTGAGGGTTGTTCATTCCGCCCTAACTTGGCTATTGAGCTATTGAACTATTGAAGAGTGGAAGAGAAGGAGCGTGACGTAGCTGTCATAGTGGTTACGGACGTGCCTGCGGAAGCCTGGGATAGCGCAGGCCTGAGGAGGGAGCAACTGGCGGACGCAGACTTGAGCCCACCCTTGAGGGAAGTGGAGGCCGGGACAAGACCAACTGGGAGGACATCGCGCCGAGGAGTGCCACCTACATGTCTTACTGGACCCAATGGGACTCACTGAAGGAAACAGAGGACGTGTTGTTCCGGATATGGGAATCGCCCGATGAGAAGACGCACAGAGAGCAGTTGGTACTTCCGCGAAGTAAGGTCCCGGAAGTCTTAGAAGAAGTGCACGCCGGTACTTCAGGAGGACACCTGGTAGCCAAACGGACGATCGACAAACTCCGACAGCGCCTCTACTTGCTGGGGCTCAGAGCAGACGCTGAGAGATTTGGCCGTCAAAGTCACGTTTGCGCGCCGAGTCTCGGCCCCTAGGCTAGGAGGCGGGGTCGCAAGTAGCAGTACAACGTCGGTGCGCCATTTGAAATTGTCACCGTCTACATTGCTGGACCGTTTCCAGTGTCCGCCCGAGGCAACAAATACCTGACGGTGTTCGTGGATCCCGAACCCGGAGGTGAGCACAATCACAGATCTTCTCGTGGAGCATGTGTTCTGCTGATTTGGGGTGCCGTTAGAGCTCCACAGCGACCAGGGCACCAATTTTTAATCCAACTAATGAAGGAGGCACTAGAAGGACTTGGGGTGAACAAGACCCGCACCACACCTCTACATCCACAGTCGGACGGCATGGTGGAGAGATACATCAAGACCTTAGAAGAGCATCTGTAATGACACTACAAAAGAAAGGCCACGCCGTGGCTCAGTGGTTAGACTGCTTGGCTCTCACCAAGGCGGCCCGGGTTCGATCCCATGCGACTGCAAAGTGAGATTTGTTCTGGACAACACGGCGTTGTGGCGGGTTTTCTCCGGGACCTCCGGTTTCCCCCGCCATCTCATTCCACCAGTGCTCCATCTTCATCTCATGTATCATCAGTGTCACCTACTGCGGTGCCGTATGTAGTAAAAGCGAGCGTTAAACACTACACAGTTCACTACAAAAGAAAAACAAGGATGAACGGTTGTTAGGACAAAGAAAATCAATAATCCTGCTTGATGTGGAAAGAAGGAAAGTTTTGGATAGTAGAAGAAAATCCATAATCTTCAGAGATATATGTTCTGTAATCTTGTTTCATGGTTATGGAAAAAGGTCGTGGTGAATATAAAAGTTTTCCATAGTAATAGAAAATGAATAATCTTCAGAAAGGAGATATTCTGTTATCTTGATAGTGAAGAGTGGACGTGCAGGAGTGAGGAATTTTATGTAATTAATGGAAAATATTTATTAAGGAAGTAAGGATTTATCGATATGCTGGAGGTAATCTGCCACGATTGACTAGGAAAGAAAGTTTGAGTAAAATGTAATCCAGGTTATACAGTTAAATTATATATTACGAAATTGGACTTACCTAAACGAGAATGATGATGATGATGATGGTGATGATTATGTGTATAAGGGCGCTCAACTACGCCGGTCATCAGCGCCCTGGACTTACCTAAAGTTTTATTTGTCACTAGAAACCACAGCTGAAAACAAGAGATCTCATAATAACTCTTATTTAATCACACCCAATCTTCAAGAAACAATTGCAGCTACAGTGAAGTAACCCTGTTACATCTGGCTTCCTGACCTGAGTCTTCGAAGGAGTCGAAGTGCATCCTAATCTGCTACGAATAGAGAAACAGGTTACAGCTTTATTTAACCTTTTATATGGAAGACTGGGTTTTCTACGGGGTACCTTTTAATTGCTTTAAGTTTAAATTTTTGTTCTGTTTTCTGTTTTATTTGATTCGGTAAGCGATTATACAATTCTTTAGATTTATTTTCTATATTATTGTTACTTAATATTCCTTTTAATCTGTTTACAAAATAATTTTCTTTTGTTCTTGTGTAATGTTTATGTATGTACGTGTTTTTATTTACATTGCTACAATATTTTGTTACATATTTAATGCACTCATATATATATATATATATATATATATATATATATATAATGATGTAAATGTTAATACATGTAATGTTTCATAAACATTTCTACACGAATCTGTTCGCATTGCTGAGATAATTACTTACAAGCGATTGCTATGCCACTGTCCTCTCTGTGTGACACCTACCCACATGTGCCCACGTGTTCTCTTCTGAACAAAAGATAAACATGCCATTTCCGTTTGCTGCCTAATTCTGCCTGGAAAGCCTCTGAGCCTTCCCTATTTGTCATAGCAAAAATTGGTCATGACTTTATAAAACAATCGAAGATAAACTGCATAAACTCCCTGTTTTTAATGATGAAGATGTTGATGATAGTAATATAATAGTGTCTAGTTTAGAAATTTTTCATTTACTTGAGTCTTGGTACAGACATAAGCCATTATGTCATATTTTAGCACTAATCTACTTTTACAAAATGTGTAGCTATAGAAATGGACAATTTTAGCTCTTCTTATGTCATTTGGTACCTTGTTATGTAAATTATTGCAATAACATAATTTAAATTGTTAATATGTATGCATGGCTCCTCTACCTTTTTATGTAACCATCTTATGTTTTTATGAGATAAGCAAAATGTATTTTTTCATTATTAGGCAAAGGTTTTCTGTATTTCTATATGAAATTTTAGTTATGAAAGCTGAAAAGTGTAGGCCTCCCTTAAAAAGTGAGATCTGGCAACATAATTAAAAGTTCAAGTCTCAGGATAATTTTCGTTTCAACTCCTGAGCAAAGAGACATTGTTAGAATGTTTACATCCCTGGTAATGACAAACGCTAGTCAACACATTCCGCTATCTTAATAATTGTCACGGAAGAAGGTAAAATGCAATATTTGAGGACAGTCACTAATGATAAAGTAGGCTTTATCTTTCTGTATTGTTGTGAGACCATTTGATTTCCTAAGATATACATAATTTTACTTGGGCTCTAGTAATTTTAGTTTCTGAAACATTTAATTTGTGAATGGAAGGTTGTAAACGCGGTCTAATGTCAGCTTCAGTTGAGTTGCTAGTTATGATTGTACCAGTGAGTATCAGAGTTGTTGAGAATCAGTTGGCTGGAGCAGTTGTGTTGTTAGTATTGGGTATTGGTCTGTCAGTAGTGAATGTGTAGGAGTTCCATCAGTACAGGTTTGTGAGATATAACGGAACTTCTGATTAATGTGCTCATTCTGTGTATTTGAAAATTGTAAAACTGATTGTAAGTCAGCATTTGGATAAAAATTCTATTGACAATGTGAGTTTCTTACATTTTACAATGTCATTCAGTCACCCAAATTTTGTCAAACAATATCATTAACTGAATCTCAACTTAGTACAAGGGTGGATCAAATATAAATGGGAATAATTTTTTAAAAGTTATTGTGTCAACAAACAAAATTGCTCATATACAGATTACTTTTATACATAGTGTTCTGCTTTCGATACACATTCTCTCCATTGGATTGCCAAGTTTTTGATGCCATACTTATAGAAAGAAGAAGGACACATGCAGAGTCAGGCATGTAGCACTCAGGCAGTTGTACTCTGTACTAAAGTCCACCATGCCAAAGCTCTCAAGCTGCGCCTGTATCGGACGATTATACCCCTGATTCTATATGGCTGCAAAGTCTGGGGATCAGCGGCTCTGACCACTATCCGCAGACTACAGTACGTCCAGAACAGGGCACTGCGAATGATCTATGATACCGGACGTAGATTCCCATCCCACATCCTTCACACCTACTCCGGAGACCCGTACATTGTGGACATGGTGTGGGAGAGATCCCACACCATCTACAGTATGCTAGACTCCCATCCTAGTAACGTGGTGAACACCCTTGGTTGCTACGACCACAGGGTTCCTCGCCACCGAGCAAGCTACTGGTTACCCAAAGATGCTTTGTGTAACCAGAACTAAAGAGGGTCACTTTCCTCCAGCTCCACTTGGTAAGTCGGATACCTGAACATTAGTTCCTTTCCCTCTAACCTGTCAAGCGGACTGTACTCGGATGCCTCCCAGGCAGGCGGAAGAGCACAGCCAGCACTGGGCACACTCATTAAGGCTAGATATAGCACTGCCCAAGACACTCGCCTAAGACACAAAACAATTCTATTATACTGCCCAGAAAAGCCGCACAAAGCGGCTAGGTGCTGGGCAGCAAACACTCCCTCCAGGTAAACCTGGACAAATCCTCTCTTCTGCTGGTCTGCTGCAGAGCCAGTTGCCAGTACGAACTCTTGTACACTTGTGTCATCATCAAACTGCTGTCCTCCTAGGTCTTTTCTGAGTGATCCAAACAAATGCTAGATGCAGGACTGTAAGGAGAGTGTTCAGAGGTGTCCAATGCAGTATTTAGCCTCGCATTTTCATGGAGAAGACTGACGTTTCGGATTGGCTATCGGCATCGCTTGTTGCAATATGCAGCTTTTGCTGAATCCAAAATGTGACAGTAATAGGCTACATTGATTGTCCTTCATTAGTGAAGAAATGCAAATCGCCTGCAGAGTCCCAGAAAACGGATGCTAGCACCTTTGCAGCAGATGGGCATGTTTTGACCTCGACCGGACTTGCTTAGTCTCCTCGCTGTCACTCCGTGCTTGCTTGCTTTGTGTCATGATGCACCATGTTTCATTACAAATCGCGTATCTATCAGACGGTTTTCTATAATGGAGTTCATCTCGGATGATTAAATACTTCCTTAACTTGTCCTTGTGAAAAAAAGGACCAATTTCTGATTCCTTTATGCACCGATCTTCTTCAATAATGTCACAAATGGGAACAATGTTATCTGCAGTAATGCTTGTCCCTGATCTCCTCCTTTGAGGTTCATTTTCAACAACTTCTCTTCCCGCCACAAAATATTTAGCCCATTCATACACTCCAGTCTTCCAAATTATTTCTTCCCCAAACTGTGCGCAGAGCTGTCTAAAACTCTCTGAGGGCTTGTTGCCCTTTTTTGAAAGAAAACTGATGATGAGCATTGTGTAACAGACATGTGTAGCTTATTACTCAGTCATGGCTCAGCCCCATTCTCCGCAGTGCGTGCACACACAGTACCCTCTCTGTAGATAACACCCCCCCCCCCCCAACATACTGACGAAGTTTCTCCTCAAAATTATTACCAACGACAGTGTTATATCAAACTTCCTGTTTATATTTGATACGCCCTCGTACCATTGAGTTGATTAATAACAATACATCACTTACTTGTTAAATCTTAAGGAAAATTGTTTCAGTCTTTTCTTGCATCCTTGGTTCTTGTAGTGTTAAATTAAAAGTTTGTACGGCACTAAATACCAAACTGTAAGATTTGTTGCCCTCCGTGGATGTTTTATTACTAGAACTGTTATGCCATGTAGTACTAAACCTTCTTGTTTAATTTACATATCACAGCAAACCTTAGAACAACAGTAACAGAATAACAACTAAGTGTGATATTAGTAATTGTCATATAGCAGCTTGTTTTAGTTATATCAAATAACTGAGAAATTGCTTTGATATTTATCCATGACATTTTAAACAGATTAGGAGGCTTAATGTTGGTACAGTATCTCAGTAAGTTAGCTGGAGTGATAATAGCATTGACATAAACAGACAACTGTCAGTAGTTTGAGATCTTCTCATGTCTTTGAGTTTCCTAAGTCTGGTTCAACTTTTCAAGAAGTTGTTTGTATGATAAGAGAACAGTGGTATTTAGTGTGGTTTGAACAATTATTGATAGATTAATGAAGCTGATGGCTAAATTTACTTATAGTTTTTGGTATATGAAATGTGATTTTTCCTTCACAGATTTATTTCTGGAAATAACAGCAACATCCAATTCGACAGCTGTTTGAAATGGATGAGAAAATAGAAATCAAAGAAGAGGATCTCCTTGAAGATGACACAGCCTCACAGAACGAGAGAGAGTTCTTTCACAAAGTTGTTACAACAAACATTGGTGATGTTACTGGTTGTGAGATAACAGTCAAAACAGATATTAAATTAGAGACTCCTTTTACCAAAGAACTATACAAGCAAGTTAAGAGCGAAACTTCTACATGGAGCAATAACTGCAACATAAATTGGAAATCAGAAATTGAACAGCAGACTCTATTTTCAGATATTGGTTCACAGAATGAGGGAGAATTTCTTCTAGCGGATCCTGTAATGATTGATAAGAAATACAACAGTGATATTGAGATTGTTAACAAAATAGAAATTAAAGAAGAACCTTGTTGGCTGGAAACAGAAACTTCATCAGTTGGTAATAATACTAAGGTAAGTTATGTAGAAACCTGCTGAGTTAGACTGAGCAATGTTTTGTAATAATGTCTTCAATATATTCTGTACTTTTGCAGAATATTACAATCTTTTGTGCTTAAATAAAGAGTAAACTGAAGTCATTGATTCAAAGACAACAGTGGACTCAACCATAAACCTTTAGACATATGCCCAGGACATATCAGCTGACCCTCATAGCTATCAGCTCCTGGAGTCTGACCCAAAAATTTATAGATATCTAGGATATCATTTCATACAAGTATGTATACAAAAAGAATGGCAATTGGCACTCTTCCAGGTTTTTACATTTTAAATACAATACAGTATCTATGTTTAAGTATGCTCAGATATGATTACGTTTTTGAGAAGACCTGTATACTAAAAGCAATTTGCATTTACTACTTTATTATTATTATCATTAATCTAGGTACAGGTTGTAGTGAGGATACTACTAGTTACTTCACTCATGTCATGACCAAATGCGTTATTGGTATAAATGAATCAAACATGTTAACCTTTCTTTCCTATCTCTGTTTCTGTCTTAATATTTGTAAGTGCTTAACCACTTTAATCATATATTCTGATTTATTAAACATTTCTGTTTCTAGTTCTGTGTTCTCTAAACCAAACAAATACTTTCTCCACTTGGTTTTCGTACTCATTATTGCAAGATCGAATATCAAATATTGTCTCTACATATCCTGTAAATATCTTAGCAGTACATTTAACACTGTGTAGATATTTGTGTGAAAGCTATACATTTGAATTATTATGTTACAGGATGTGGTCCTTCCTCCAATAGAATGTTCAAGGTAAGTCCTGACTCTTCAATTATAAGCTTTATGTTTAGCATTTATGTTTTAGTACATGTGTCATCGAGCTCTTGAACTAATACAAATAGATATACTGTAGAACTTGCTCTAAGCAAAATCATATTGGTCAAAACAAATTTCCACATGGAACATGTTTCTGTCCACAAACTACAAGAGATTATAGATAGAGTCAACATGAAAAATTAAAGGCCATGGCCGGAATTTGAACCACGGATCTCCTGGTTTCCGTCCATGGCCAACATGGCTTTAAATTCTCCAGTTGACTCGTATATTTCCCCGGTAGACCACTAGAGACTCTCGCATCCGAGGTACACCGTTTGTGGCGACTTACTCTCATAAGTACTTAAGTCCCAGGCTTCATCATTTAACTCTTATTATTTTAGTTAATTGATGGAAATTAATGATTTCTCTACACTAGCTGTATTGCGACTTTGTGGGTTCTTTATTTCCACCGACTTACAGTTAACCACTTTTCAATTACACAGAATTGCTAATTGCACACAATTACGATTCACCAGTTCGTCCGTTACAATTCCACTTTGCTCTCACAATTACGTACAATCCTCCGATGCACGTACACAGTTCTCTCGTCCATACACTAGCACTGCACTCTTACGCTGCTCGCCAAGAACTCACTGACTCACTCAGAGCAGCCCTCTTTATAGGAATATCACTGTTTTCTAGACGTCTCTCGTTTTCAGTGAATCACCGCGAAGGTTCCAGATGGCAGAAGAAGGGTAAGGAGGCGGCCAGCGACAAGTGAAACTTCCCTAATCATCCCCTCAGTTAGTGACTGAGATTAGTGGGTGGGTCTGGCACGGCCTCTGGTCCCTTACTCAGCTGTCGTTGGTTGTGCTTTCCGATAATTGGGTGACACTGCTCCCTCCTCAAAGCTGGTCGTCCCGAACAGCACCATCGTAGCGGGCTAGACGATCCAGGTGTACCACCAGCATCTTCCCTTGGGGAACCTTCTGGATGCGGTAGACCACGTCGTTAATCCTCTTCACCATACGGTACGGTCCTTGCCATGGCTGCTGGAGCTTCGGGCAGCATCTCTTGGTCCGGGTAGGACAGTACAACCAGACCAGGTCACCTTGCTGGAACCCTTGGCTGTTGGCTTGCCTGTCATACCTGGTCTTCATGCGGTCGCTCGCCTTCTGGATATTCTGGCGAGCCATCTCTTGCATGTCGTGGAGATGGTCTACCAAGTTCTCCACATACTCGGTCGCTGGCTGTTTCGCTTCCGGAGGGCTTCCAAAAGCCAGGTCACAAGGGAGGCGTAACTCTCGGCCGAACATTAAGCTGGCTGGCGTCATCCCAGTTGTGTCGTGTGTAGACGAGCGGTAGGCCAGCAAGAACAGTGGCACCTTGACGTCCCAGTCTCGCTGATGGCTGGCCACGACCTTCCTCAGGTGTTCCTCTAAGGTCTTGATGTATCCTTCGACCATGCCATCCGACTGGGGATGTAGAGGCGTCGTGCGGGTCTTGTTCACCCCAAGCCTTTTTAGTGCCTCCTTCATTAGGTTGGACTCAAAGTTGGTACCCTGGTCACTGTGTAACTCTAACGGCACACAAAATCGACAGAACACTTGCTCCACGAGGCAGTCTGTGATTGTCTGCCTCTTGGTTTGGGACGGCATACACCTCCGGCCACTTGAAGTAGTCCACGACCACTATTAGGTACTTGTTGCCTCGGTTGGAAACTGGAAACGGTCCCGCAATGTCAACGGGGATCAGTCCGAAAGGCGCTCCGACGTTGTACTGCTGCATGTGACCACGGCTCCTAGTCTGGGGGTCACGACTCGCCGCGCACACGTGACACTGACGGCACCATCTCTCAGCATCTGCTCGGAGTCTCAGCCAGGAGTAGCGCTGCCGTAGTTTGTCGATCATTCGGTTCGCTCCCAGGTGTCCCCCCGAAGAACCGGCGTGCACTTCCTCCAAGACTTCCGGGACTTTACTCCGGGGAAGTACCAACTGTTCTCTCTGCGTCTTCCCATCGGCTGACTCCCATAACCGGAACAGTACGCCCTCGCTGGTCTTCAACGAATCCCATTGGGCCCAGTACGATTTGTATATGGCGCTCCTCGGTGCGATGTCCTCCCAGGTTGGTCTTGTCCCTGCCTCCACTTCCCTCAAGAGTGGCCCCAAGTCTGCGTCAGCTAGCTGCTCCCTCCTCAGGCCTGCGCTCTCCCAGCCGTTCGCAGGCACTGCCACAACTACTCGGACTGTTGCAGCACGCTCCTTCTCTTCCACTCTTGTGCACTGGCCGCACTCCTCTGGACAGGGTCTTCGTGACATGGCGTCTGCGTTACCGTGGCTCTTCCCTCTACGATGTTCTGAGATGAAGTCGTATTCCTGCAGCCTCTGGACCCAACGTGCTGTCTGGCCTTCCAGGTTCTCAAAGCTCAATAGCCAGGATTGGGCGGAATGGTCAGTCCTCAGATGGAATGGCTGACCGTACAGGTAGTTGTGGAAGTGCTCCAAGGTCTTTACTACCACCAATAATTCTCGTCGGGTGACACAGTAGTTCTTCTCTGCCTTGGAAAGCGTTTAGCTGTAGTAGGCTATCACCCGCTCTTGGCCGTCCTGGATCTGCGATAGGACACCTCCAATGCAATGGTCGCTGGCGTCTGTGTCCACAGTGAAGGCGCCACCTGGTTGTGGGAAATACAAAATTGGAGCGCTGCACAGTGTCTCCTTTAGGTGCTGGAAAGTGTTTTCGGCGTCCTCTGTCCACGCATAAGGCCGTTGTTCCTCTTTCAAGCGGGTGAGGGGTTTTGCGATGTTGGAGAACCCCATTATGAAGCGGTGGTAATAACTGCACAGCCCCAGGAAACTGCCCAAATCTTTCTTATCCTTTGGGTGAGGCCAATCTCTCACAGCCTGTCTTCTCCGGGTCTGTGGCCACTCCGGTTGCTGATATTATGTGGCCTAAGTAGTTCACTTCCTTGTGGAATAGCTGGCACTTCTTCGCGTTCAGCTTCAAGTTGGTCGCCTGCAGTCTCTGTAGAACCTTACTCAGATTCTCGAGGTGATCTTCAAAAGTCTTCCCGACGATGATGTCCAGGTATAGCAGGCAGGCATCGTAAATTTGCCCTCTCATCATTGACTCCATGAGGCGTTGGAAGGTAGCTGGTGCGTTCCAGAGGCCAAAGGGCATAACCGTGAACTGCCAGAGCCCTTGGCCCGTCGAGAATGCAGTCTTCTCTTTGTCGCTTGGGTCTAGAGCTACCTGCCAGTAGCCCGACTTCAGGTCCAGGGTCGAGAACCACTGTGCACCAGCTAGCGTGTTCAGGGTGTCGTCAATCCGGGGTAAGGGGAAACAGTCCTTCAGGGTGACAGCGTTCAACTTTCTGTAGTCTACGCAGAAGCGCAGCTCGCCATACTTCTTTGTCACCAAGACTACAGGGGAACACCAAGGGCTGTCAGACTCTTCAATCACTCCCCTGGATTTCATGTCCCCAAGCATATCTCGTACCGCTCCTTGCTTCGCCAGCGGAACGCGTCTATGTGGTTGCCGAATAGGCCGGGCCGGTGTCGATGCGGAGAAGCCCTTTGTCCGTGCGGCCGTAGTCACTGCCGCCTTAGCTGAAGACGCTCTGGTATCGCCTAAGCAGTTGTCGAACTTTCTCCAGCTGTTCTGTGGTCAGGTGGTCGGCCGCCCTCTCCAGTAGGCCTTCTAGCCGGGGCCGTAGGTGTTGCGTCGGCACCGGCTCCTGTGTCTTGTCCATTGCTGTTACGCTCACTACAGGCTCGCACGTTCCCAACTCCATCCCGACCTGGACGTCGCGATTGGTGTCCGTTGGATTTAGCAGCCTCACTGGCACCTCCTCTCGGCACGGCAGCAATGCACTGGCTACACACAGTCCGTGTAAAGGCGCCTTCTGGTCCAGCATCATGTTCCTGGTTCTCTGACCTTCCAGTCGCGCCGTTACCACCACCGCACTCCTCGCGGGGACAACCATGTCTTTGTCCAAGACGACGCCACAAATTCAAAGGCGCTCTTCTGGCTGACGGAGTATAACCTCTTCTCCGTTGTGCCGTAGGACCTTCTTGCCGACGTCGACCGTCGCCTCATGGCTCCTGAGGGCATCCAATCCCAGTATCACCTCCTCACCCACTTTCGCGACGAACACCCACAGACGTACGGTGCTCCTTCCCAAGATCAGCTTCAGCAGGGCCTCCTCCACAGGCAAGGTGTCGCCCAATGCCGTGACGAGCTGGTATGTTCGGCTCGGCTTCCTTTCGCCACGTCAGGTCTTATGATGGTCACGGCCGCCCCGGTGTCCACCAGCACGCGGCACGGCTTCCCTCTTACCCAGCCGTCCGCGATGAGGCTGTCATCCATTCGCCGGCTGACGGCGCGCATTGTCACTCGAGTAGATGGTGTGGACGGCGCAGACGTTCTCCTCACCACGCCGGGCCTTACTCCTTCTTCCGGCTGCCATTCCTGGTGTCGGTAGTCTCTCTGCAGGTGTCCGGGCTGTCCACACCCCCAACACAGGCCACTAGGTGTTCGCCGGCGTCCCTCGGCTGGTCTTCTCTCTCCGGTGTAGCGGGCACTCCTCGTTCTCGACGTCGGGATAACTGTTACTTTGGTCGCCTCCATCCTTAATGCTGCCGTCAGCGCCTCGTGGATGGTTTTATAATCGCCGCGCATTAGGCGCTGACGAATCTCCGTGTCCCTTACCCCGTCAACGAAGATGTAGGCTGCTTCCTGGGACACGAACTGTGGTGGGAGGTCGACAAGGGCCTTGCTTGCCAGTTGTTCAACTGCCAGGGCGAACTCCTGCAGCATCTCCTCCAGCTGCTGTGACCTTGCCTTTAACTGGCTGCGGTACGCTGCGGCTAAGCGGTGGTTTCCGAAACGATTCTCCAGGGCCTCCCGGATGTCCTTGGGCGCCGCCGTTGTCTGCACCGCGTCTAGGAGTTCCGCGGCCCGTCCCTTGAGGCAGGCTATTAACTGTGTGGCCTCCTCCTCTGGCGACCATTTGTTGTGCTTGGCCACTGCGTCGAACTGGCGGCGGAAGACTTCAAACGTTGACGCACCGTCATACTTGGGAGGTTTGACGCGCGCAGATGTTCTGTCGCGTCCCGTCGTGTCGGCCTTCAGATTCTTCAGCTTCCTGCCGACGACGTCCTCCACCATGGCGTTCAGCGACTTGACGCTGCTGTCGGCCTTTCTCTCCAGGTTGTTTACGCGGTTCGCAAGGTCTTCGACATCTTCCACCACGGCGTTCAGGGACTTGGCGTTACTGTCGGCCTTTTCCTCTAGGGCATTGAAGCGGTTCGCCAGGTACTTGACGCGCTCGTCCACTTGGCCCATCCGCTTGCCCAGCTGCGTCACGACATCCCTCACGCCGGCCAACTGGTCTTCAAATTTGGCGGCGAGAGCCTTGTTCACCACCTTCATTTGCGTGGTCAGTTCGGCCATCTTTGCGGTCATTGTCCTGGCCAAGTTGTTGTCTGCCGCTTCTTTTAACTCGTTCATCTTCGCGGCCAAATTGAAGTCCAATCGCACCACTCAAAAATGTTCTTTATTTCCACCGACTTACAGTTAACCACTTGCCAACTACACAGAATTACTAATTGCACACAATTACGATTCACCAGTTCGTCCGTTACAATTCCACTTTGCTCTCACAATTACGTACATGCTCCGATGCACCTACACACTCTTCTCGTCCGTACACTAGCACTGCACTCTTACGCTGCTCGCCAAGAACTCACTGACTCACTCAGCAGCCCTCTTTATAGGAATATCACTGTTTTCTAGACGTCTCTCGTTTTCAGTGAATCACCGCGAAGGTTCCAGACGGCAGAGGAAGGGGGAAGAGGCGGCCAGCAACATGTGAAACTTCCCTAATCATCCCCTCAGTTAGTGCCTGAGATTAATGGGTGGGTGTGGCGCGGCCTCTGGTCCCTTACTCAGCTGTCGTTGGTTGTGCTTTCCGATAATTGGGTGACACTGCTCCCTCCTCAAAGCTGGTCGTCCCGAACAGCACCATCGTAGCGGGCTAGACGATCCCGGTGTACCACCATTATCATACGGCACCGCAGTCATTGACACTGATGATATATGAGATGACGATGGAGCACCGCTGGAATGAGATGTTGGGGGAAACCAGAGGTCCCGGAGAAAACCTGCCCCAGCACCGTGTTGTCCACCGCGAATCTCTCTTTGCGGTCGCCTCGGATCGAACCCGGGCCGCCTTGGTGAGAGCCAAGCGGTCTAACCACTGAGCCACGGCGAGGCCATGAATTAATGACATAATGGCATTAGTGTCATAGCTCAATTGTTAAAGCCACTGATAGAGAATTGGAGATCCGTGTTCAAATTCCGGCTATGACATTGAATTTTTGAGTCTGACGTAGTTTGCCCAAATCCTCTCCTTTCATATCTTTACTTCTTCCTCAATTGAAGAAGAATGTAATATGAGGAACTGTGAGTTCCACTTGTTCAGGCAAACGAGTATTCAAAGCTTCCTTCACTCGCTATTGATAGGTGACAGCAAAGTCAAATGAGTTGAGTGTTTCCTGACACTTGATGTCCCATTGCTGTAATAGAATAGCCAAACCCTTGTAAGGTATAGTTCATCACTTTGCTGTGGGCATTAACTAATAATGGAGTTGTTTACTTGCTCTTTCTTCCCCACAATATAGAGCAGAACAAAGGTTACAGTTCTGGGCTGTACACTTCCGGATTAATTTAAAATGATAATTGTAGAAAGATTCATTATTTGGAACTTCTTTCCACTTATCTCTGAGTTTCGTATGTCACATTTTAAAATGATACTAAGTGATAATAAGTTGTGCAACATTTCAGATTATACCCAGAAACAGTTCCTGTCACGACTCTTGACAAGTCTCCATTGTTCTGTGCTGAAGTCCCAACAAGAAACACAAGCTTCTGTAATGGAATCGATCGTCTTGAATATGATTATCAAAAATATGATGTTACATGTGATGTACTAACTCCAAAGGAATACGTACATTCTGATCAATATTGTAAATGTAGTGATGGAGCAGACCCTTTTATAGCACCTTTATACTTAGAACACAGTAGTTTAAGTGATAGGAGCAAAACAACACAACGGTGTAGCACAAGTGAGAGCAGCTTTACATCTGTATCGAATTTGAAAACACACAACATTAATGATGGTAAGAAACCACATCAGTGTAATGTTTGTGGTAAGAGCTTTACTCGTTTGGCATATTTGAAAAGGCATAATTTAGTTCATGCAGGCAAGAAAAACACCATTGTGAAGTTTGTGATAAGGGCTTTACTCAGTTGTCTTATCTGAATATACATAATTTAATTCATGAAGGTAAAAAGCCACATCAATGTAAAGTTTGTGATAAGAGCTTTACTCAGTTGTCAAATTTAAAAACACATAATTTAGTTCATGAAAGTACAAAATCACACCAATGTAAAGTTTGTGGTAAAAGGTTTGCTCGGTTGGCAAATTTGAAAATACATAATTTTGTACATGAAGGTAAGAAGACACACCAATGTAAAGTTTGTGATAGGAGCTTTAGTCGGTTGTCAAATTTAAAAAGTCATAATTTTGTTCATGAAGGGAAGAAACCACACCAATGTAAAGTTTGTGGTAGGAGCTTTACTCAGTTGTCACATCTGAAAATGCATAATTTAATTCATGAAGGTAAGAAGCAACATGAATGTAAAGTTTGCAATAAGAGATTTACTCTGCTGTCACATCTGAGAATACATAATTTAATTCACGAAGGTAAGAAGTCACATCAATGTATAGTTTGTGATAAGAGGTTTACCCAGATGTCTCATCTGAAAATACATAATTTAATTCACGAAGGTAAGAGGGAACATCAATGTAAAGTTTGTGATAAGAGCTTTACTCAGTTGTCAACTTTGAAAAGACATACTTCGGTTCATGAACGTAATTAGCCAAACCAATGTAAAGTTTTTAATAATATCTTTAGTCGGTTTGTCACTTTTGCATACACAATTTGATTCGTGACAGTAGCAGCACTCATTAATGTGTTAAATATTCATTGTCAATTTTCCAAACCCATAATTTGATTTATGAGGATATGAAGTGGAGATGAACAGAGTATGTTACCAGAGCACTACTTGTCTTGTTTCAAAGAAGCAGTTTTTATTATCCAGGGAATGGGTGGTTTTGGTCTCAGGATCCCAGTCGACCGCAAAGTGAGATTTGTGGTGGACAACACGGCGTTGGGGCGGGTTTTCTCCGGGACCTCCGGTTTCCCCCGCCATCTCGTTCCACCGGTGCGCCATCTTCATCTCGTGCATCATCAGTGTCACCGGCTGCGGTGCCGTATGTAGTAAAAGTGGGCGTTGAACACTACATTTGGTCTCAGGAGTTTGTATGATACTGTTTATTATCATCATATTATTATTAGCAGTAGAAAATTTATTTAGTTCAAGTTAAATAAATATATTAATTTGGATGTTAATAACTGTTGTAATTACGTAGTCAACTATTATGTAAATCTGTTAAATAATTGTGGTTTTCAGTTCTGACAATAAAAAATTCAAATGAGTTGCTTTCTGACATTATTTGCCCAAAATTAGCATCAGTAGTCATACCTTTAAGCAGCACTTTAATGCGGTTCCATTATTCGTTGTATTCCAGGCTTTCATTACTTTGACAGCGAACTCACACAAGTGGTTTGTTTACTACACACTTAATAGGTATTCCATAGAGTCATTTTCACATTCGTTCAGGAAGACGAGTGGAAAACATCTGTATAATTGTGCCCCTGTTGCTTGGTTGAAACGATACACACAATGGTCAAATTGGGTAGTCGAATGAGTTCATCACTACAGCGGGATAAATAGTAACATTTTCAAGATAGTTTTCAGGCCGAGCTTTATCTTGAGCTTTTTTCTCAAAGCTGATAAAAATGTTCCATAGAAACACTGTGAAAATATTTCTCTCCAGACATTCCTTCTTCTGAGTATGACATTGATCAGATACCGCTTTTCTGTTGAACAGAACTTGACTTTTGCTATTAGAAATCACGAGTACTAGTTTATGACTTTGTTTTGCAAATAGTAGTTCATGTTACTCGTTCAGGTTCTGGTTTGTCCCCATGAGCTTCCTTCTGGTTGCTGGCAGCTAATAGTTTTGAAGTAACAGCTTTTAAAATTTGCTGGAGGTCACACATTTCCTTAGTATAGCTAAGGTCATCTTGCAAATGATTCCTATGTTCCAAAATGGTAAAAGAGTAGTTTTGATCTCAGGTTTATATGTTTCGTCGAACCAACTATTGAAGTTGGCAAGAAAAAGTCTGAGATAGTCATGCATTACGATATTAAATATGGGGCTGAAATAATACATGCACTGTGTGCTACGTTGTAATTTTAACCATATGTTGAATATTGTAGGTATTAATTCTAGCGTTATCCTTTTGGTAAACCAAAACATATATTCCACAAGACCGGAATATTTGAAAGTATTGTCCTTAGCTTTACTGTCACTACTGCTACAGAGAAGAGCAACGGCATCGAAGCCTCCCAATGGTCTGAAAGAGCTTCTAAAGATGTATAAACTTGAACAACAAAAGCAGTTGAGTTGCCGAACGCACCTTAATCATTGAAAAGAAGACGATTTGAATCCTGCAGTAAAGACAAAAACAGCAATGCTGAATACGCATTTGGGAAATGCAACGCTCCTTTCTGTTTGAGAAAACATGCTAAAATTATTTTGATAACTACTTAGGGGCAACAGAAGTAATAGCTGGTGACTTGTATCTGAACATAACTAATGACAAGATGTATTTTAAAATAAGTTTGTTTTTTTTACGTGGACTTGAGACAAATTGTAAGGTACACTCTATTTTTATTATATTTTAGCTGATGTGTTTAATATTGTGACTTCTAATATTTTACGGAAAGCCATCTAAAGAGCATATGTCTTTATCAACAGTAACATTGTAAATGTTTATTGCATTTCTTTTCAAATAGCATTGCAACGAAATATGTTGCAAAATGGAATACTGAAGATGTCGTTCTAGAAGCCCTTCATTGTGGCGATCATTGGCAATGGGAATGCTGTAAATCATGTGGGATGGATAACGTGATGATTTGTTTGTCACCTTTGTGAACATCTTGTAGTGTAATCCTGTAGGTTCCTCGGCAACATCCCTGGAATTAGAGATCTTATCTCTGTGCATGGTCGTGGAGTAGAGGAAAAATTATTAC
Source organism: Mantis religiosa (assembly GCA_030765055.1). Taxonomy (NCBI): domain Eukaryota; kingdom Metazoa; phylum Arthropoda; class Insecta; order Mantodea; family Mantidae; genus Mantis; species Mantis religiosa. Next base: position 189,706,458 of record CM060957.1, on the reverse strand, counting down.
TGCATTTAGAATAAACAAATGCTTATCTTTTTTCTAAGTCGAGCATTTCCTTCTTCTGAAAATTTACCAAACTTTGATACAAATTTAAATGATGTGAAATGCTTTCCTTTAAGAAACGGTGATTGATGTATATATGAACGATTCTTCTCTTATACTTATACTAATTAATGCATCTTAAATGCATGTACACAAAATTGTTTCCGCTTCTAAATTAACTAATTAACTTTCTCTGGGAGCTACAAATATTTAGACTTGCAATGCATATAGAAACCTTACACTCATTACAGTGTGTGTGTGTGTGTGTGTGTGTGTGTGTGTGTGTGTGTGTGTGTGTGTGTGTGTGTGTGTGTTTGTGAGCGTGTGCTCTGTTGCCCAGCAATGTCAAAGACTTTCTTCCCCTCATGTTTACATATGTATTAGGTTTAGTTACAGTCATATTAGCATTCAGGAAACAAAAAGAATTCATCTGCCTTACTAAACTGACATCAAATTTCATCTTTCTTGCATTTTGTAAATAAATACAACATATCTTGGCAGTTGCAAAGTCAACTCCAATTCTGTTTTATCAAGATATCTTACTGTATGCATGTAATATTTTCTGAGAAATCGAAAAATTGATTTAAATTTTCCAACAGGTTAAAGGTTTATCACTGGGATAACTTAAACATATTGAATTACAATAATATATGTAATGTAACTTATGTAATATCACTTCATTTCTCTAAGAAAGCTAAAACTCCTGTTAATATAATATCTGGTCTTTACCTATCTAATTGCTTATATTGCGATCAAGATATTGGAAAGACCAAATGTAACACTGGTCGACAAAATTCAACTTTTTTTCTTTCACAAGAAAAAAAAAAACAGATTCTGAAACTATTTTTCGTGCTGAATTCAAATATAATTACAGTTTTTCCCCATCGGGCAGGAGTTTTATGTGATATTTATTTGAATTTTTTATAATATTCCAAAAAAATCCGTAACTAGCTGTCTAACTTAAAATTATAACTACTGATTCTGACTTACTTAGAAAGTGCTAGATAGTGATTTTCGGGTATATTTTGCATCTGGAACGGCTCTCATTTTAGTCCAACAGTAGTCAGCCAGAACTCCACGTGCCTTGGTACCTCTTCTCTATTGTATAAAATTGCTGATGAAAACGTTCACCGTGCTCATCGCTGACAGCTCCAAGGTATTCGTGGAAGAAGTCCAAGTGAGAGTCCCAGAAGTGAATTTTTAAAGACATGTTGTGTCCCATAGCTTTATAAGAATGCAGAACATCAGCAACTATGTCACGATAGTTTTCTGCTTTATGATTTCCAAGAAAATTGCAACACAAACTTTTGAAGGACTGCCAGGCTGCTTTCTACAGTGGATTTAGCAGTCCCTCGAAATGTTCATCAGCCATTAATGATCGGATTGGTGGTCCTATAAAAACCCTTTCTTTCAATTTAGCATCACTGACTTTGGGGAATTTCGATTTCAGGTACAAGAATCCATCAGTAAGTTTATCCATAGCTTTGACGAAATTTTTCATAACTCCTAACTTAATATGCAATGGAGGTAAAAATATTTTTTCAGGCTTCACTTGAGGGACACATGCCACATTTTTCTGGCCAGGGATAAGAGATTCACGTGTTGGCCATGACTTTCTAACGTAATGAGACTTCTTATCTCTGCTGTCCCACTCGCACAAAAACAGCAAAAGTTGGTGAACCCAAGTTGAAACAAAGCAATAAAGCAATGACCTTTAAATCACCACAGATATTCCATTCATATTTTCCATATTGTATTTTCTCTAAAACTAGTTTCATATTTTCATATGTCTTTTTCATTACAGCGGCATGCGCTACCGGTATTGATGGAAGTTTATTGCCAATATGTAGAAGCACAGCCTTCAAACTTACTTTAGAGGAGTCTATGAAGAATTGCCACTCATCTAGCCGGTGTTGAAGCCCAAGAGTTTCCTTAACTGAACAAATATTATTACAAAACACAATACCATTTTCTTCAAAAAAGTATACTTTGAGAACACTATGACGGCTACGATATCTACTAATTCTTACATCTTTTTGGAGCAGATTCCACCCTTTGAATCTGGAAGCTAAAACTTCCGCTTGCCATTTAGACAGATTGAAATCGCAAATCAGGTCACTAAGATATTGCTGATTGGGAAAGTATGGTTCTGATGAACAGCTACTGGCTTCATATGTAAGATCATTTTTATTTTCATCTGAATCATTTGGAGTTTCAGTCAGGTCAGAACCAGAGTTACCACTTAAGGTCGTATCTGCACATACTGGTACGGGGAACTCTTCACAGTGTAAGACAGGTCTCATTGCAGATTGCAAATTCAGATACTTAAATGTATATTTTGTTTTAGATGTGATTCCTTTAATATTTGTCAAACAAAAATAACAGTCAGTTAAATGATCCTTCGGTTCCCTCCATATCATGGGAATTGCAAATGTCATATGATGTGTACCATTTTTCCACCCAGTAAGCAGTCTAACACACGAAACACAGCATGTATTTGGGGCCCAGCTCTTATCAAAATCACCAACTTGACAGCCAAAGTAAAGTTTATATCACTTCTTTACAAGTGGAGTCAAATTTCGCCTGTGAGACTTGAAGGTCAGCTCACCACAAATATAGCAGAAATTATCTGCATGATATACACAATTTCTTGGCATGATGATTAAATAAAGAACATAAATACAACAAGCTCAACATACACAATACACTTCTAAACAGAAAGCAAGGAAATATTTCGCTACACAACAATCTCACAGTCAGCTCAATACTGACACATCAAAATGCCAAACAGGTCTGAACATGTCTAAACAACAACAATGAACCTGCACAGTCATGTTTTATTGCGCCTCAGCTTGACATTGCAAATAATTTCAATGATAGAGCTTGAGTAAAATAGCTACATATGAGGTAACGGTTCCTATGAGAGGTCAAAGAAAACACCGCCTGCGGTGCCGTATGTAGTAAAAGCGGGCGTTAAACACTACACATTTCATTTCATTTGTCAAAGAAAACGCTAAAATCATATTTTGAAAAGTAGCTTTTACAGAAAAGCTATGCCTGATGGGAAAATTCTGACTACATATCTCAATTCAGGATGGCAAATACCACTAGATTCACTATTCAGATCTCTTGTGAAGAAAACCTTGTCGACCAATGATAATTAGGAACCCGGACAAAAGAATATTTTCGTAACATTAAGTAGATTCAAACAGATAAATTGGCCTAGTAGATCATTTTTGGTCATTTAATTATAAATCCAGAATACACGCTATTAAAACAATTAAAATTATTTAAATTAAAAATTGTCAATTTAAAATTGACAAATGAATTGTAAATTAAGCTTTCTTCATAATTTTGTTAATATCTTTATTCCCCATCCCCTTTGGCTTTCCTTTTAAATGCCAGTTTTTTATCTACTCATTGTTTATCATGTTTGGATAACTAAAGTTGCTTCTGTTCTAATGAACGACATGCTCCAGAGACCAAGAAACCGTTTCTCCAAAAACATGTGTGACAGTAAGTTTGTTATATCTCTTTATTGCTAATTTCATCGAGAATTATGTATAAAATGTTTTCAGTTTACAGTTTTTTTTAAAATGTTCAGAACAGTATGTGGTATTTTGTGTCTTGAAAACATTAATTGATATAATTAAAAAACTTAATTCAAGAGAACTATAAACTGTTTAACGCATCTAAACATACATAAAATGCATAGTTATATAAAAATTGAATGGAATTACTATTGAAGATGAATGATGTCTCCCGGGCTTATGGGCCGTGGTCTAGAAGTTCTTGAAGGTACCGACGTTTCGCCAGGAGCTGCGCCTATCATCCTCAGGGTTGCTGCGTCCGCTGTAGAAGTCAGGAGTCGAATGAAGCGGTTCGCTCGCTCGTGCTGGCTGGCTGTATATAGCCAGAAGGTTTTTGCTGCGTGCCCACCCATTAAGGGTTTTACCGCAGGTAGGATTATTATTGAAAGATGTAGGATGAAGGTGATGTAGGTTTTTGATTGGGAGTTAATTTTGAGGTTACCAAAGTACCTTCGGGTTGAAAGAGAGGATGCAGTACTTAGCACCCATTTTGTTTTATTTTAAATATTTTGTAATTTAGTCGGGGAGAAATTTAGATGCCCAACAGCTTGGAAGAATTATGAGGAGCTCAGCTTTAGCTGCTGATAGGTTTAGCTCCTGTGTTATCTAGGGTGCCCGCATGCCTTACGGGGGACCCGATGTAGTCTAGATCGGCGTCTTGTGGGGTCATAATTTCCCAGTGATCTGACAAGGCCGCTTCTGTGAGATGGTAAACTTGCGTATAATTTTGAAGCCCGGCGCCTAATTTCTTCCTCCACGTATGGAAGACCCGATGCTTCGTGGAGCAGCCTGGTAGGGAAATAACGTCCCACAGAATAGATAGACCGCAGTCCTTTATTCTGTGCACGTTGAAGCCATGCTATCCAGCTGTCTGCTGCCATGCCACAGATCTCGCAGGCATATAGCATCACCGGGATTACCAGCGCTCGGAAGAGGTACAACTTCATGCGGACTGGCATCGAGGTAGACCCCAGCATTGGGTACAGGGAAGCAATTGCTCCCTGTACCTTTGCCTAAAGTCCCTGATGTGCCGGCGAAAAGTTAAACCTCTACCCAAGTTGGCTCCAAGGTACTGGACAGAGTTAAACTACTCTATCCTTCGACCTCGGTAGCTGAAAATGGGGCAGTCTGCGGCGGTGTGGCGCTTAGTAAAAAGTATGGCGTGGCTTTTGTCCGGATTTACGGACATCCGCCACGTGGCTGTGAAGAACTTCACAACGAGCTCACAGATTTTCTCTCCATGTGTCTGCAACAACTGCTGCAGCCACTTGAACACATCCGTGAGGTCGAGTGTAGCTGTCATGGGAACGTTGTTTGTGTGGGCGACTTGGTTGTGAGGAGAGGCTGATCTGGAAGGAATGGGTGCAGGTATTCCTCCGGCCCTTTCATCCCTAAGCTGTCTAGGAGGCATGGCCTCGCCATGACTCTCCTGTTCAGCAGGATTTTGGGGCTCCCGAGGAAGCCTCCCTCCATTCCTACTATTGTTGTCGGTTCGTTTTTGAGCTGGGGCCCGCTTCTGTTTGCGTGGCTGTGTGGGAGGGATGTGTGTCTCCCGTGACGTTTTAGGTCCATCAGAGGCCCCTTGTGCTACTTGAGCGTAACTTCATGTTGGCCTATCGGCATCCCGCCGAGTCGTGGGCACACTGGAGCTGGTTGAGGGGACCGGTCTTGGGTCCGCCTTCGCTGGTGAGGTCCTCTGCTGTTGCTGTTGTCTCACTGTGGGCTTGTTTGCTGCTATAACTGCCTTTCTGGCAGGACAGCCGCCGTAGCAAGCCACATGTGCTCCCTTGCAGTTAGCACAAGTGGGCACACCTGTGGGTGACCTTGGACAAGCTTCCTTGTCGTGGGCTCCGCTACACCTCAGGCAGCGGGGTGTCCTCTTGCAGAACTGGCTTGAGTGGTTGAATCCCAGGCAGCGATGGCATTGAGGTGGACCGCCAGAGCTCCTCAGTGGCTGAATCTTTACTCGGAGGTAGCAAATCGTAGAGACTCCGTCTAGCTTCCCTTCCGGATCGTTGGCCCGTTCCAATATCACGAGGAAGAGTGGGTTTGGGACAGCGCCTGGCTGACCCTGTGGAGCTGGTCTGGTCATCTGCCTGACCAAGCGGGGCTGAATGCCCTGGCGGTTGAGGTCGTCGATTATGTCACCCACCGGTGTGTCCACTGGTAGGCCTCTGCTGACCCTCTTGACGTCACGGCTCTTATCTAGGCTGAAGGTGAAGTAAGGGATGGACTTCCTGTCCAGTGCCCTTAGGATAAGCTGGTAATCTTCGGCGTTACTCGCCTGGAAGACATTTCGGCTCTTCCTCCTGGTGACCCTGCATGACACCGAGAGGGTTGGCATGACCTCCTTTAGAAAGCCTACCAAGCCCCGGAAGTAATCCACGATCTCAGGAGGAATGTGCCTCCTGGGTGGCCCAGAACGACTGGACGTGCCAGTTGTCTCCAGGTGAGGGGCTTTTCTCTCCCTTCGCCGGTTGGTCACGGTGCGAAACTCAGCCTATCAACATCAGTAGAGATGTTCGATGAGCTGTGTTCCCCATCGGAGTCTTCCATCCTGGAGGATGAATGCCTTGGAACCGCAGTTCCGTCGGTGAAATACTCCTCGTCAGAGGAGGAGTTGTCTGAGGGCTCACCCCCTGAAATTTTGCCTACCCGCTGTGGTGTTTCGCGGGAAGGGCCCTTGCCAGTTTGCTGTTTGGCGACAGCTAATCTCTTGGCCTTGCCATTTACGCCCTTTGATGGCTTTCGGCGAGGCCGTTTGTTTCCTGCAGTCAGGGTTGGAGCCCCGACAGCAGGGTGGGTGATTCCAGTGCTAGTACTGGGGATGGCTTCCATTTCTGGAAGGCGGGTTGGAGTGGAAATGTCGGATGGTTCCCTTTCTTTGGGCATTTTGCCCTGCACCGAAGTGCAGTGCACAGCTAACCTTGACTGTATACTTACCAGTCAGCACAGGTTTGCTAATAAGCGTGAGGTACAGAGGGCCGGACCCGAAGGCGCCTTAAAATACCGTCTTTTAAGACGTTGGCTTAGGCTTTGTACCTCGCCTGGCTGATGTGGAGCTGGCTGGCTGTTTTCTTGGAGGCTGATCTTCGCTCGCACGCTGCTGCCTTCTCCTGGAGATTTAGCGAAATTGCCGGGAGCTTCCGAAGGGTCCCTCCCGATGGTGGCAATTCGCTGACTCCGAAGTTCTGGACGCTGGCAACTCCAATTCCTGAAGGCGATGTGTACTCCACGACGTCTAGAAGCAGAGTTGAGTCCAATGAATGAAGCGGTTCGCTCGCTCGCTCGTGCTGGCTGGCTGTATACAGCCAGAAGGTTTTTGCTGCGTGCCCACCCATTAAGGGTTTTACCGCAGGTAGGTTTATTATTGAAAGATGTAGGATGAAGGTGATGTAAGTTTTTGATTGGGAGTTAATTTTGAGGTTACCAAAGTACCTTCGGGTTGAAAGAGAGGATGCAGTACTTAGCACCCATTTTGTTTTATTTTAAATATTTTGTACTTTAGTTGGGGAGAAATTTAGATGCCAAACAGCTTGGAAGAATTATGAGGAGCTCAGCTTTAGCTGCTGATAGGTTCAGCTCCTGTGTTATCTAGGGTGCCCGCATGCCATACGGGGGACCCGATGCAGTCTAGATCGGCGTCTAGTGGGATCATAATTTCCTAGTGATCTGACAAGGGCGCTTCTGTGAGATGGTAAACTTGCGTATAATTTTGAAGCCCGGCGCCTAATTTCATCCTCCACGTATGGAAGACCCGATGCTTCGTGGAGCAACCTGGTAGGGAAATAACGTCCCACAGAATAAATAGACCGCAGTCCTTTATTCTGTGCACGTTGAAGCCATGCTAAACAGCTGTCTGCTGCCATGCACCAGATCTCGCAGGCATATACCAGCGGGATTACCAGCGCTCGGAAGAGGTACAACTTCATGCGGACTGGCATCGAGGTAGACCCCAGCATTGGGTACAGGGAAGCAATTGCTCCCTGTATCTTTGCCGAAAGGTCCCTGAAGTGCTCGCGAAAAGTTAAACCTCTGTCCAAGTTGACACCAAGGTACTGGACAGAGTTAGACCACTCTTTCCTTCGACCTCGGTAGCTGAATTTGGGGCAGTCTGCGGGGGTGTGGCGCTTAGTAAAAAGTATGGCGTGGCTTTTGTCCGGATTTACGGACATCCGCCGACGCCGGTACCACTGTTGTGTTAGGCGGAGATGTCTATGAATGGGGTTGAAGGCTCTGAGAATGTGTTTGTCCTTGCAGAACAGAAACACGTCGTAAGCGTATTGTGCTATTTCGACTCGTGGTTCTGTGGGGAAATCTGCCATAAAGACGTTGAAGAGGGTGGGGGATAGCACAGAGCCTTCGGGGACTCCGCCTCTCACTGGCCTTAGTGTTGATGTTTTCCCCGCGACTGAGACTTTAAATGTGCGATGTCGCAAGAAGCTGTGTAGAATGTTGATCACTTGAGTTGGGAGCCCCAGATGGATCATTTTGTGTAGGAGTCCGGCATGCCTTCTCGACATCCAACAAAACTGCGGCCGTGAAGGCGCCTTCCTGGAAGCCCAGGGCGGCGGTCTCCACCACACGTAGCAACTGCTGAACTGTCGAGTGCCCAGGACGAAAACCAAATTGGTGGTCAGGAATGGCTTGAATGTCTACCAATATTTGGGACAAGCGAGCAAGAATTAGCCTCTCATGAACTTTCGAAAGGGTGGAGAGGAGGCTAATGGACCTGTAGCTGGATGGGTGTACCGGATTCTTCCCAGGTTTCAATATGCAAATCACCCGGGCCTCTCTCCACTCTCGTGGAAAGTACCCAAGGGTGAGGCACATATTGAAAATCCTAGTCAGGAAGAGAATCGCATTGAAGGGAAGATGGCGGAGCATTAGGGGAGTCAGCCCGTCCGGCCCCGCCGCCTTCTTTGGTTTGAGACGTTGGAGTACGCCTTGGACTTCACTAGGTCGGATGGTAGGGAGTCTCTCCCCATCCTCAGGAGGGTGACGTAAGAAAGGACGCACCTCCCGACGGACGCGTTCAGAAAAGTTATCGTCCTGGGGGTCATCTCTCGGACACATAGTACGCTCAAGATAGTCAGCGAAAGCATTGGCTTTGGCTTGGGGTTCATAGGCCAGGCCCTGGGTGCCGTGAATGGGAGAGGTGTACTGACCTCTGTGTTTTCTGAGGGTTTTGGCTATCCTCCACACGTCGCCATCCTCGACGCGCAACCTGGCCATTTTGTCCTCCCACGCTTGCACCTTGTGCTCGCGCAGACGGACACTGACCTCTCGAAGTAAACGTCTTAGGAGCGCTCGATTATGTGGCGTGCGGTGACGTTGGTATAATCTTCGTGCTGCCCAGGATCGCCGGATTAGAACAACGATGTCCAAAGGGAGGACATCGGGATGAAGAGGAGCCGGAGCATGGACTGTCAAATTAAAGGTGGTGTGCTTCACGATGGAAGTGAAGGATGAGACGGCGTTATCCCGGGTAGGGATATTTGTGATTTTGGGATTTGGTGGGATGGAAGTGCGGAGGCAGTTCCTGACGCCTTCCCAGTCGACCTCTCGCGTTTGAAGCGAGATGTCGTGACTGGCAACCCTTGTGTTGATCTCTGTCAACACTGGATTGTGATCTGAATGTAATGCATTTAATGATGTGAGTGTGAGATGGTATGGTAGATGTTTTGTGATTGCAAAGTCTATGACTGAGGGCAGTCCTCCACTTCGCGGGTAATGAGTGGGTTGCCAGGGGCCCTGTACTTGAAGTTGAGGGTCCGCATCTATAAGGCGAATGATTTCATTAACTCTTGCATCCGCCCGACGACCGCAATGCCAACGTTGATGTTTAGCATTGAAATCGCCAGCCATGATAGCACAGGGACATAGGGCTAGGATGGATAGATAGTCGTTGGATACAAACTGTCGGTTTGGTGGATGATACACAGAGACTACCAAGACCTCTAAACCACCAAGGTGCATACTAATGGCCGTGGCCTCTAGGGTTTGTAGAGGTGGGAGCTGGATGGGCCGATGGACCACATTTTGCCTCACCAAGATCGCAGTTCCGCCCCCTGGGCGTCCCTGACGATCCGTACGATGGCAGATGTAGCCCGGAAGACGGAAACGGAAGTCTGGTCGGAGATGCGTTTCACTGACTAGAATGACGTCTAGGGCATTGTCTCGGGCTAAGTGAAGCAGCTCGCTCCCCTGACCTGCTAGGCCGCACGCATTCCAAAATGCGAATCGAAACGAGGTACGTGACCTAGTTCGATGCGACATCTCGGAGCTGTTGCGTGCCTGCGGTCAGGAGGGCCATGGCCTCCATTGCCACCAGCATCTTGCTGGGTGGATCTGTGGCTGTGAAGAACTTCACAACGAGCTCACAGATTTTCTGTCCATGTGTCTGCAACAACTGCTGCAGCGACTTGAACACATCCGTGAGGTCGAGTGTAGCTGTCATGGGAACGTTGTTTGTGTGGGCGACTTGGTTGTGAGGAGAGGCTGATCTGGAACGAATGGGTGCAGGTCTTCCTCCCGCCCTTTCATCCCTAAGCTGTCTAGGAGGCATGGGCTCGCCATGATTCTCCTGTTCAGCAGGATTTTGGGGCTCCCATGGAAGCCTCCCTCCATTCCTACCATTGTTGGTGTCGGTTCGTTTTTGAGCTGGGGCCCGCTTTTGTTTGCGTGGCTGTGTGGGAGGGTTGTGTGTCTCCCGTGAAGTTTTAGGTCCATCAGAGGCCCCTTGTGCTACTTGAGCGTAACTTCTTGGCCTATCGGCATCCCGCCGAGTCGTGGGCACACTGGAGCTGGTTGATCGGACCGGTCCTGGGTCCGCCCTCGCTGGTGAGGTTCTCTGCTGTTGCTGCTGTCTCACTGTGGGCTTGTTCGCTGCTATAACTGCCTTTCTGGCAGGAGAGCCGCCGTAGCAAGCCACGTGGGCTCCCTTGCAGTTTGCACAAGTGGGCACATCTGTGGGTGAACTTGGACAAGTCTCTTTGTCGTGGGCTCCGCTACACCTCAGGCAGCGGGGTGTCCTCTTGGAGAACTGGCTGGAGTGGTTGAATCCCAGGCAGCGATGGCATTGAGGTGGACCGCCAGAGCTCCTCAGTGGCTCAATCCTTACTCGGAGGTAGCAGATGGTAGAGACACCATCTAGCTTCCCCTCCGGATCGTTGGCCCGTTCCACTATCACGAGGAAGAGTGGGATTGGGACAGGGCCTGGCTGACCCTGTGGAGCAGGTTTGGTCATCTGCCTGACCAAGCGGTGCTGAATGCCCTGGCGGTTAAGGTCGTCGATGACGTCAACCACCGGTGTGTGCACTGGTAGGCCTCTGATGACCCTCTTGACGTCACGGCTCTTATCTAGGCCGAAGGTGAAGTAAGGGATGGACTTCCTGTCCAGTGCCCTTAGAATAAGCTGGTAGTCTTCGGCGTTACTCGCCTGGAAGACATTTCGGCTCTTCCTCCTGGTGACCCTGCATGACACCGAGAGGGTTGGCATGACCTCCTTTAGAAAGCCTACCAAGCCCCGGAAGTAATCCACGATCTCAGGAGGAATGTGCCTCCTGGGTGGCCCAGAACGACTGGACGTGCCAGTTGTCTCCAGGTGAGGGGCTTTTCTCTCCCTTCGCCGGTTGGTCACGGTGCGAAACTCAGCCTATCAACATCAGTAGAGATGTTCGATGAGCTGTGTTCCCCATCGGAGTCGTCCATCCTGGAGGATGAATGCCTTGGAACCGCAGTTCCGTCGGTGAAATACTCCTCGTCAGAGGAGGAGTTGTCTGAGGGCTCACCCCCTGAAATTTTGCCTACCCGCTGTGGTGTTTCGCGGGAAGGGCCCTTGCCAGTTTGCTGTTTGGCGACAGCTAATCTCTTGGCCTTGCCATTTACGCCCTTTGATGGCTTTCGGCGAGGCCGTTTGTTTCCTGCAGTCAGGGTTGGAGCCCCGACAGCAGGGTGGGTGATTCCAGTGCTAGTACTGGGGATGGCTTCCATTTCTGGAAGGCGGGTTGGAGTGGAAATGTCGGATGGTTCCCTTTCTTTGGGCATTTTGCCCTGCACCGAAGTGCAGTGCACAGCTAACCTTGACTGTATACTTACCAGTCAGCACAGGTTTGCTAATAAGCGTGAGGTACAGAGGGCCGGACCCGAAGGCGCCTTAAAATACCGTCTTTTAAGACGTTGGCTTAGGCCTTGTACCTCGCCTGGCTGATGTGGAGCTGGCCGGCTGTTTTCTTGGAGGTTGTTCTTGTCGCTCGCACGCTGCTGCCTTCTCCTGGAGATTTAGCGAAATTGCCGGGAGCTTCCGAAAGGTCCCTCCCGATGGTGGCAATTCGCTGACTCCGAAGTTCTGGACGCTGGCAACTCCAATTCCTGAAGGCGATGTGTACTCCACGACGTCTAGAAGCAGAGTCAGACGAATGAATGAATGAAGCGGGTGTCCGCACGTCCTAATTTATATTGGCTGGAAAGGGGCGGGGCTAAGGCAGACCGCGTTCTGATTGGCTCTCGTCGGGAAGTGGCTGTTTCATGTCTTTACTGTTTCTGTATTCATTGGTGGACGTTGATTCCGCTTCGAGACGCCGAAGAGGAAACATCGCCTGCGAGAGTTGCCAGCGCATCCAGAGATTTGGAGTCAGCATTTGCCGCCATCGGGAGGGACCCTCGGGAAGCTCCCGGCAATTTGCAAATCTCCAGAGGAGAGCAGCAGCAACAGCGTGCGAGCGAGCGACAACCTAATAGAAAACACACCATCAGAGCAGACAGGGAAACACAAGGCCACAGCCAACACCGAAAGGTGGTTTTAAAGGCGCTTAATTGTCCGGTCCTCTGTGTTTCACGCAGTTTTGCAGCCTGTACTGCCAGGTAAGTTAATAGCCTAAGGTTAGCTGTAAACTGCACCTTGGTGCAGGGCAAAATGCCCACACCAGGTGAGGGTTCTGACCATCCCACCACCCATCCCTCATCGGAACATCAATCACAGGATGCCATTCCAAGCACCAGCACTGGTGTGACCCACCCCGTAGACAGGGTAAAAACCGCTGCTACAGGAACCAAAAGGCAGCGCCGACAACGCAAAGAAGGCGGAAATGGCGCTGTAAAACGTTTGGCTATAGCCGAACAGGCCACCAACCAGGGCCCTTCCCGGGATAAAAATTCTCGTTCAGGCCAAAATTCATCAAACGACTCCTCCGATTCAGAAGGAGAATATTTCCACGGAGCTGCGGCTCCAGAGATTTCGTCCTCCAGGATGGAGGAAGAGGACTTCCAGACCAGCTCCTCGGACGTCGATGAGGCGGAATTCCAACAGGTAACCGCAAGGAGGAAGAAGGGACAGGCAAACGTCCTGAAGACTGATGCTACCAGCCAGCGAACCCCACCCAAGCGGCATATTCCTCCCATCATCGTGGATGATTTTCGGGGGTCGGTAGGCTTCCTAAAGGAAGTAATGCCGTCCCTCTCGAATAAATGCGAGGTGACGAGGAGGAAGAGCCGCTTTGTTTTCAAGGCGACAAACATAGAGGACTACCAGCTGCTCCTCAGGGCACTCGAGGGGAAGAAGATCCCCTACTTTACCTTCGGCCTGGACAAGGCACGGGACTTAAAAGGGTGATCAGAGGATTACCAGTGGATACACCGGTAAGCGAGATCAGCGACGACCTCACCCGACAGGGTATAACACCGCGCTTGGTCAGGCAGCTGACCAAGCCAGGACCGCAAGGTCAGCCTGACCCCATCCCCATCCCTCTATCTGTGATAGTAGAGCGGTCCAACGACCCGGAGGCAAAGATAGATAGTGTCAAAACTATTTGTTACCTCCGGATAAAGGTCGAGGCCGTCAGGAGTTCTGGCGACCCTCCTCAGTGCCACCATTGTCTGGGGTTTAACCACTCCAGCAGGTTTTGCCGCAGAATGCAGCGTTGCCTGCGGTGTGGAGGACCTCATGACAAGGAGACGTTTCCGAGGTCACTTACCGATGCGCCCACTTGCGCAAACTGCAAAGGTGCGCATATTGCCTGCTATGGCGGCTGCCCAACAAGGAAGGCGGTTATAGCTGCCAGAAGACCGGCACAGGAAAGGACACTTCAAACAGCGCCAGCCAGGGAAGAGACCAGGGCTCTCCCTTCCTCAGTCTCCAAGGCTACGACATCCAGCAGGCAGCCACCAAATGAAGACCGTCAGCAGGTTGAACGGCGCACAACTTTTGCTGAAGTTGTGCAAAGATCCTCTGACACCCCAAAACAGTCTCGTGGGAAAACACCAGCACCCACACAGAAACAAAAACAGACACGGGCCCCAGCCCCAAGAAGCGCAGCTTCCAAACCAGACCTCAATGAGAGGAGACTATCTCGCCAACCCGAGAACCCGACTGTGGTGTTTGCGCATAGCGAACCTACGACCCCCGACAGTTGAGGGACGAAAGGGCTCGAGGTAGGCCTGCTCCCCTTAGGTCATCCTCCCCAGCCAACACCAACATAGTGCCCTCTACCATGAGCTCCACCCAACTAACGGCTTCCCTGGATCTCACGGAGATGTTTAGGTTGTTGCAGAATTTGCTGCAGTCACATGGACAAAAGATCTGTGAGATCTTAGTGAAGTTCTTCTATGCCTCAGACCCGGCAAGCAAGATGCTGGCTGCAATGGAGGGACTTGCCCTACTGTCAACTGGTATCCAGCAATCACAGAATGGCGAATCGAACTAGGTCTCGTACCTCTTTTCGCTTCGCATTCTGGAATGCGTATGGCCTGGTTGATCAGGGGGGCGAGCTATTGCAGTTCGCTCGAGCAAATGCCCTAGACGTCATCCTAGTCAGCGAAACGCATCTCCGTCCAGACACCCGTTTCCGCATCCCGGGCTACATTTGCCATCGCACGGAGGGCCAAGGCCGCCCTGTCGGTGGTACAGCGGTACTTGTCCGGCAAAATGTAGTCCACAAACCCATCCAGCTCCCTCCTCTTCAAACCCTAGAGGCCACGGCAATCTGTCTTGACCTTGGCGGAACTGAGGTCCTGGTGGTCTCTGTGTATCACCCCCCAAACCGGCAGTTCGTTCCAAACGACTATCTATCTATCCTAAACTTACACCCAAGTGCTATCATGGCCGGGGACTTCAATGCTAAACATCAGCGTTGGCATTGTGGTCGTCGGGCAGATGCAAGAGGCAATCAAATCATTCGCCTAATAGATGGAGACCCACAGCTTCAAGTGCAGGGTCCCTGGCAACCAACGCACTACCCGCGAGGTGGAGGACTGCCATCAGTCATTGACTTCGCAATCACAAAGCTTTTTCCATTTCATCTCACTCTTACGTCACTAAACGCACTTCATTCTGACCATAATCCGGTGCTGACAGAAATCAACACTAGGGTTGCCAGTCATGACACCTCGCTTCAAACGCGAGAAGTCGATTGGGAAGGCGTAAGGAGCTGCCTCCGCACTTCCATTCCACCGAACCCAAAAGTTACAAACATCCCGGACATTGAGAGGGCAATCTCATCATTCACTTCTATCCTGACGCGAACTGCCAAAAATCTAACAGTTCACGGACCTGCACCTCTTCATCCAGACGTTCCTCCTTTAGACATCACCCTTCTTATCCGCCGCTCCTGGGCGGCACGGAGACTGTACCAGAGACACCGCACGCCACATAATCGCGCGCTCTTGCGACGTTTACGTCGACTGGTCAGGGTCCGACTGCGTGAGCACAAGGTGCAAGCGTGGGAAGACACAATGGCCAGACTGCGCGTTGAAAATGGCGACGTGTGGCGTATCGCCAGAACCCTCAGGAATCGCAAAGGTCAATACACCTCACCCATCCATGGCACCCAAGGCCTCGCCTATGATCCCCAAGCCAAAGCAAATGCGTTCGCTGACTATCTTGAACGCACTCTATGTCCGAGAGAGGACCCCCAGGACGACATCTTTTCCGAACGCGTTCGTAGGGAGGTACGCCGATTTTTTCGACGTCCTTCCGAGGACGCGGAACGACTTCCCGTCATTCGCCCCAGTGAAGTCCAGGGCGTACTCAAACGCCTCAAACCAAACAAGGCGGCGGGGCCGGACGGGCTGACACCCCTCATGCTTCGTCACCTTCCCTTCAATGCCGTTCTTTTCCTAACCAGGATCTTCAATATGTGCATCACCTTGGGGCACTTTCCTCGCGAGTGGAGAGAGGCTCGGGTGATATGTATATTGAAGCCTGGGAAGGATCCTGTACATCCTTCCAGCTACCGATCCATAAGCCTCCTTTCTACCCCCTCGAAGGCATTCGAGAGGTTAATCCTAACCCGAATGACTCCCATCTTGGGAGATGTTCAAGCTATTCCTGACCACCAGTTCGGATTTCGTCCTGGGCACTCGACTACCCAACAGCTGCTACGTGTGGTGGAGACAGCGGCCTTGGGTTTCCAGGAACGCGCCTTCACGGCAGTGGTATCTTTGGATGTCGAAAAGGCCTTCTCCACGACATGGCATGCCGGTGTGATCTTCAAACTTATCCAACTGGGGCTACCTACACAGCTAATCAACATCCTACACAGCTTTCTCAGGCACAGATCATTTAAAGTCACAGTAGCGGGGAAAACATCTACACTGAGACCCGTGAGAGGCGGAGTCCCCGAAGGCTCTGTACTATCCCCCACACTATTTAGTGTTTTCATGGCAGATTTTCCAACTCAACCACAGGTCGAAATGGCACAATACGCTGACGACGTGTTGTTGTTCTGCAAAAACAAACATATACTCAGAGCCTTCAACCCAATTCAGAGACACCTCCGTCTCACACAAGAATGGTGCAGGCGTTGGCGGATGTCCGTAAATCCGGACAAAAGCCACGCCATTCTTTTTACGAAGCGCCACACCCCCGGTGACCGACCAAACTTCCACTTCAGGGGCCGAAGGATAGAGTGGACTAATTCCATCAAGTACCTGGGCGTTCAACTTGAGAGAGGCCTAACTTTCCGCGGACACATCAGGGAACTATCGGCACGGGTGCAGGGGGCTATTGCCCCTCTGTACCCAATGCTGGGTTCGCGCTCGATGCCAGTCCGCTTAAAGCTACACCTCTTTCGAGCGCTGATAATCCCACTTATGTTGTACGCCTGTGAAATCTGGGGCATGGCTGCCGATAGCTGGATAGCATACCTTCAGCGTGCACAGAATAGAGGACTCCGATCCATCTATTCTGTGGGCCGTTCTTTTCCCGTGAGGTTACTTCAGGAAGCTTCCCTTCTCCCATACGTGGAGGACGAAATTAGACGCCGGGCAACAAAATTTTACGATAAAATTCCTGCTCATAGAAGCGCCCTGGTTCGGTCTCTAGGAGACTACGACGCTGCGAGACGCCGATTCAGGCTTTACCGGGTACCCCGTATGGCTTGCGGGCACCCGAGGTAACAAAGGAGTTAATCCTTACAGCAGCATAAGCTAAATTACAAATCTCCAAAGGAGCTGTTTGGCTACTAAATTTACCCCATTTTAGATTAATAAAACACCAGGGTGTAAACAAAAAAGCGGTTTGGCATCCTGTACAAAATTAAAGAGGAGCAAAAAGCTACCTCAACAAAAATTTTCTTCAACAAAAAATACCACATCATCCTACAAATACCACAATAACAACCTGCGGTCAGACCCAAAACCTGGGTGGGTACGCAGCAAAAACCTTCTGGCTGTTAACAGCCTGTCAGTACACGACTTGGACTTGGACTTTCCTTATGGGTACATTGTCAATTCAAAAAGCTTAAATTTTTTGATATTTGTATCCAATTACATAAAATAACTTAAACTTTAAATACCTTCAAACAAATTCATTGTTTAAATTTTCTGGAATACCGTCAGGGACCTTTCCATTCAAGAAAATATGTAATAGGGAGAAAAATCTTATCAGAGGGTAACCTACAGCTCTTTATAACACACAATTCATGTAACAGATAATGGAATAAAACATTTTATATGCATTCTTTCTTATTTGTCTAAACTTACAAAAATTGATACTTAACTTAAATGTGAGTCACATAGCGAGCTGCTCGTAAAACATTTGACTATCTGGTACAGACTTCTGTATTACCATATTCTTCTTTCGTCTACAAGACAATTATCAATATGTTAATGTTTATCTCGATATACGTGATAGAGCAATAGATGTTTGTACAATAATTACTACAAGGGTCATATAGCAGATTTTTATAAAGTTTTCCAACTACAACATCTGCTGCACTTATTGTACAAATTATTATTCCAACTGTTTATTAATTTGTTCACTTCATTTTACTCCATACATATGCTTGTAGAAATTAGACTCATTTATTTGTTTTAATTTCCTCTCTTGGTACTCAACATTTCTGAAGCTGTATATTAACCAGCAATTTACAGAATTGTTTCCAAATAAATACATTGATAATCCTATTTGTATACAGGACGGGAATATAGTGTAATGTAATCTCCCAGTTTAGTATTATATTCTCCCAAAGTTTCACGTGTGTCTTATTATTGCTTCAAAGGTTATGGCGTTTTGAAATGGTTGAGATTTGTATGGATCGCTCTGTATATAACTTGTGGAATTAGCCGTTTCTGGGGTAATCTTTGTTACTACTTTGAACTTTCATGTACTTATGTTTTACTCATATATAAGTTTCTAATTTGTTTATCCACAAGGAAAACAACAATTAAAAGCAATTACTAAGCCACAAAGTAAGAGAAGCTTTCACTATCACTGAAGTATCTACTGCTTGAAGTTTACCTTAAAATAGATCAAAGATATGTTCACATCGCGGGACATATTTGGCAAACTTTTACATTTTATTGTAAGTTTCAAGGAACTTCTAATTGCATTAAGTTCTTCTATATGTCATTAGATCCCGAAGCGAAGCATAAAATCCAAAACGTCCACATAAAAACAAGGAAAGCAAAGATGTTCGCTTGTTTATAGTAAATCTAGTCATTCTTTTTTCTTTACCCTGCTATGTACTTCCACGTGATTGTGTTACGGAGGACAAATGTATTATCATTTATCTGACATTTTGACAACAAAAGTCACTGCTGTAATGATTAGAATATCCTGAGTATATCAGAAGTAGTTGTACGTACATAATATATAAGTACAGTGTTTGATTTGGATTTAAAAAGCTTTTTAGTACATTAACATTTTGAAAATGTTTCAGGCAACAGATGCAGAAACGGCGCACACAAAATAGAAGAAAATAAATGAAGTAAACGGATACTAAATGTACCAAAGCTATGTACTTATACTGACTTGCGAATTATTATATTTCAGCTTACAATTCGTAATAACGCTATAGTAGACTTAGTGAATCGAGAGAGCGAAAGTACATCTTCATAACAAGTGAGTGGGAATTTGTCCCTGTGTAGTAAACAGTACAATTAAAATAGAAACAGCTTTCAATATAAACTTTAACTTCAGCAATCTGAAAAGATTTTCAAGGGAATAGCTTCAAAACAAACAACATTCAACTGGAATTTTTTCAAAAATTCTTAATTTCTATAAGCAACCCTTTGATCAAATTATAGTATTTTAATATTTGCTTCCTATGAATGAAACATGCGTTTTAAACTCTCTGTGAATGTTCTCAGAAGTTTTATTTATTCCTAATGACTTCTGCAGAACTAGTAATCTGTCAAGGGATGAGCAAAGTTTTACTGAACTACGAACATACCTCACGCTAAAACATTCAATTTATGTAACTTTTCTCTACCTGTCTATTTCTGTAATGACATTTGCTTAAAACAGGTGTTAATTATCAGAAGCGTATACCATTTGCTTTCTCTATCATAGACATAGCAAACAGAAAAATTACTGCATTCCACCCAAAAAAGGACTTCATAAATATACCGCTCTGAGATTAACCGAATTAATGAAGATATTTTTTTATAAAACGTTCTCTCTAAGCACCACAACAGCATTCTTCAAAGTCTGGAAAACCTGCGCACTGCAAACTAAACTTTTACAAGGATATACCTATATTTACCACAATTATGATTTCTAAATAGTTACTCTTCAGCTTAAAATCCCTATTTTTAAGTTATTTCCAAACCTTGAATTTTCTGAGAATGTCCTCTTTACGTCCTGCATTACCTTTATATATCTGGTAAACACCGACGACATCTTACTGCTCGGAAAATGGAGATATCGTTAAAGTAGATACTAGATTATGTCTAAGAACTTCTGTGAGGATATTTCTGTTATTCTTTGGAATTTTGAAATAGTTGTCTTTTATCATAGAAGGGCGTTATTTCTTTCTTATATCGTGACCAAGCAAAGAGACTGGACTGATAAAGCCATGATATAGTTACGACTTCTTAAAGTATCTGGACATCGCTAGGGTCTGGTGCATTCCCGTTTGCCAGTTCCAACTACAACAAAACTGTCATCTGTTGACTTGAAAGCACGCTTGCCAGTGCACGTGACTATGAAGATCTAGAGTTTAACTCTGTAATAGCCTAGAAGACCTATAAAATATTAAAATAAAGTTACAAATAACTGAACTAGTGACTCATAACGCTGTGAAAACTTTTGATGTCAGTCGTGAAATCAGTCAGAATCGTACAAAGCGGGTAAAAGAGTATCAAAAAACTACTGACATGTACCGAGGTCTTCTGAAAGGGTAAATGCGGGGTCAGAATACGCCATAAAATGTCTGCACTCGCCCCAAAGCTCCAACAGATCGTACAGATATACCCTTGATTAGACCTGGATTAAGGCGTAAGGCTTAGTTTCGTATTTGGAGGTTTTGTCGCACATACTTGCGAACCGAAGCTACTTTGGTCTTTAAGATATAATGCTTCCAGACTCAAGAAATCTTTAATAAAATGTTTTCCTTTGTATTCTTTCTGTCCCAAATAACTATGTCCAATGGTTTCCAAAGAACCATCGACACTGCATTTTTGGGGTTGAATTTAACGCTAGCTCTACCTAATATATGTACTAGGCAGAGAAATAAAAAGTCGCGTTTATGGGTTCATACCTGGGCATATTAAAAACGTGCCAGTGATGATTAAAACACACAGCATATCTATAAATATATCTTACACGACAACGCTGTTCTCAAAAATTAGAGAAATGTTAACAACGGTTTTCTACGTTTATGTTGTATGGCTCAGGTAACAATGGTGAGAATAGGAAAACCAATTTGTAATTGGACACCACTTCAAAACTTGCGTTAAAGTATTCAATATAAAACTAAAGAATAGCTCAGGGACCCATAAAATGAACATACGCTATGATATGATATATACTTAGTTTAGAAGACATCTCTTTTCAAACACAATTACTTGTTCATTTGATATATTTTGAGTATAAGCTCAAAACACTATTTATAATACATTTGCAAAACCTAAAATTAAATCTAAACTGCATGTAGTCAACATTATTATAAGTTGTTATAAAACTTTGTAAATAATTACAAATCCCCAACCATTCGGTAACATATAACATGTGGAGCCATCTCTGGACAGCAATGATAGGTAGCTAACCGTAGTGCAATTAACAATGTTTAGTAACCAAGATAATTTCTTGTTGCGGACAATCAAGATAACTAAAGAATGTGTCCTACATATAAAAGTATACCATAGCAGGTTGTGTTACATCCATAGTGCCTACTCAAACCACTCCTCTACAAGTCATACTTTCCTATTTGTATCAAGCTTTAGAGAGTTTAGAGTTAAATTATACACGTAGTTGTTTATACAAGAGGGACACAGTAGACTGGAGTAACAGTAAACAGTTGAATAAGTGAACTGTTACATCCTGATTTTCCAATTTATTGCTATTGACATGAAGTTAGTAAGTCATGTATCTTAGCGTTTTAAAGATTCATAGGGATAAGAAAATAGGAACCAAACGCAACAAGTATGTCGGAAATGATAACATATAATAATTAATATAAATTAAAAATTGTGAACAACTCTCCATTTTACGTGTAATAGGGCTTGTCCGTATCTAAAGATTTACCACTTAAAGAAAGTTACATGTCATTCAAAATTGGACCAGGTTGATTTGAACATCATTTGACACATTTTGTTCAATGTCCGATATGACTTTACGTTGGAAGATTTCTCTGATCTTGAAAGAGGAATGTCTGGTAACTCTAAGCTCTACGTACCGTGTACACATTTGAACATCACTTAATTCATCGTCCCATCTGACTTAACGTTGTATGTTTTCTCTTATCTTCAAAGATGAATGTCTTGTAACTCTAAGATCTATGTACCCTGTACTCATTTAAACATCATTTCATTCATCGTGCGATATAACTTAACGTTGGAGGTTTTCTCTTATCCTGAAAGATGAATGTCTGGTAACTCTAAACTCTATGTAGCCTGTACTCATTTGAATTTCATTTCATTCATCGTCCGATATGACTTAACGTTGGATGTCTTCCCCTATCCTCAAAGATGAATGTCAAGTTACCCTAAGTCTATGTACATACAGCTGATATATCCTGATGAAATCAGTCCTTTATTTATAAATTTCAATGTCCTGAGCTTTCTTTTAATTAACGAACGTCCCGAACACCTCGAAAACTTTCAGTTGTTTCATTTCGGAAATACTTGACTATGGGATAATTCCGAACATTACTAATGATTGCAATATATAACACAGTTTACAGCCTGTTAGGCGGAAAATATTTATGAGAATCTTCTTAAAAATTAACCAAATATCTAGAGTTCCATTAAAAAGGCTCGAAACTCATCCTTAGAAATCCGCAGGTAAGTGTTTTGTTTATACGATTCACAGCTAAATCCTGAAATGCTGTTGCTCTGTATTACTATAAAGTTTTCAGCAATCAGACATTACATTAATAAAAATTGTTAAAGGAAATGTAATAACAAGTCAACAAAGGTTTGTCTTAGATTATGAATTTGAGTATTTGTTTCCATCCTTCATGCATTCTATATGTAAACCAATGGACAGCTTACTTGCAAAAGTCATGAAAACATTGACAGTTATTTTCACAAGATTTACAACGTCCTGTAGTAAATGTTCTATTTTCATCATAACAGAACTATGAAGAACAGAGTTGTCTGCGTGAGGTCGCAAACGAAACCCTCAATATATAAAAGATGGCAGTTATATACGTCTGATACTTTACAGGGATGCTGCTATCCCACCTCCATAAATTTTCCTTTACTTAACCAGGTTGACATTTTTGTGTGGAATGGGTCTAAAAATTTGACATCATCACCATTGGTTAAATAAGTTTGCACGACTAGAGAAGTATGTTGTAGAATTACCTGATAACTGACTGTCAAGTTCCCTTCATTGTAGTTTACTTGTGAATTATTTAACATAACTAATAGATCTAAGATATAGACAAAGTGTTACAGCACAATGAATACAGATATATTTAAAATATGTAATTTATGACAATTACAACAAAAATTTAGGAGACACCCTTTTCCTTTGATTTCTATTTAATAATCACTTTACATCCTTTAAGTCCTAGCTTATACTTGCAGTAAATACAGAGTATCTCTTTGTAAAATAATAGACTGAGAGATTGTAGTAAACTAAGATACATTTGAGCCAATATAATACATACGAAATCTTTTAGCTATCTCAATTACTCATACAAAGCATTTGTTTTGGTCCACAAAACATTGCAAAATGGAATCCTTTCATTGACCGTATTTTGCTGCCGACACATGTTATCCTGAGAAGAACACTTATAAACATTTACCTGGTTTTATAACAAAATTTAATTATGCTGGTTACATATAGCTTAAATATGATTACTGTGATATTACGTACATGAAAAATATTGAAGAATTTTAATAATAAGTATCACAAACACAATTCAAAGTAAACATTTTTCAGAACATCTTTTATATCTTGTATCTTTAAAGAATGCCTGACTTTTATATTTGACTTGCCGTATTTTAGGCTCGCTGTTTATATACTGCGTGTCTTTAGATCGCTAGGGTCATCTTACATTCCTCTGTAGTAATATCTCGTTTGTTTTGTAACACTAACATTATAGAGATAAAAATTCCGTTAGTGTTGCCGCAATCGAAATTCCGAATACATACAAAAAGATGGTTACAAAGTCGAGTATCTTCCAAATATGTAAGTACATCATCTATAAGAAATATTCTTTATGTGACAATTTATTTATATTTTGTAAAATATCCAACACGGAAACAAAATACTATATGTTTACTACATAACAAACAATTGTATCCTCGAAATCTGTAGCTACGGTGTCACTTAATGACTTATATACAATTCCCTATAAATACTAAATAATAAAATCAAAATATTATGACATAAAGAATCCAATATTATTAAAACATGAAATTTGTTGCATTTTTTTACGTTTCCGAGATTGTGGTACTTGTAATATAATGGTACTAGCATGAAACATGTAAAGCAAGAGTCAGCTAACCGCTCTTTGACTATTTAACTACCACTTCACTCGCCGGTTATCTCGCATGTATATTCTTAAACTTGCAGAAAATATAAGAATATGTCTCTGTAGAAGAGTGAAAAGAGAAATCAGTGTGAGTAATACAATAACCTACTCTCGGAAACATTTATTATATCGAAGGCGTTCTGTAAGTTGTCTTATTTTTCCACACGAGTTCCGTTTGGTCAATGAATTTTTCACCAAACGCACTTTACTGTCCACAGATGGCACTACATGCAATATGTTATCGCAGGGGAAAGGATTTATACACAGTTATGATGTTTCATAATAGTTTGTAATTATATTGCTTATATATGTTTTAGATTTGACTGATATTTTATACAGTGAGAATAAACAGCGCCTGTTGTGTATAATGAGAAAATATAGTACAGAAAGTTTATTGTCCGCTAGAAAGCAAGTCTGCTGAACTAAATATATGTTTAAAAGTTCGGCTTTTTTCTTTTATGGGTACACTGTCAATTACACTTTTGGTTCGTTTAATCGAGGTCTTGGCACTTGTGTCCAGTTATAACATTAATATATATATCTTTCGTTCTCAAAAATGACAGCTGAGTGATACGATATAAAGGTATATGACATCTGTTACACGTGCAGATACTAGAGTTGTCCAAAACATGCTCACCCAGGTCTTCAGTATATTAATTTGTTAACAAAGATTGTTAGTAATATAACTAATGTTTACAAATTAATAATCCATTTGATTAATGTTCGTCAGTAAAACTATTTGCAAAAATTAGCTTAACTTCTGTGTTGTCATTATTCTGTTATTTTAAGATTCTATATCCTTATAGTCATATGTATTGAGGGGTCGTGTGGTAATTTTTTTTTAAAATAAAGCTTTAAATTATGTTACAGGTAACATTTAGATCAAATACCGCAGTACACCAGAATTAGATAAGAAGGTTGTCCCAACATATCGCTAAATAGCGCCACTTAACTTATTTTAGTTGTATTTAGCTGATGTTTTCCTGCATTTAGCCTCATTTACAATCAATCTCTTCGACTAGTACTATTTGGTAATGTTTCATTGACAGTTTTCGATACGTTGTTTTGTTTAAGTACAAATGTTTTCTATTCCCTTATCACTTATCGTGTAGTAACCAAACTTAACCTAACAATACCTCCTCCTTGACGTAGACCTAAGTTAGAGTATTTCTCTAAGTTCTGTTGAATTTAACCATTTTGTGATCTATTCTAAACCCTCACAAGCATCCTTTTAAAATTCTGATATATCATTAGTGTTTTGTAACCTTTTTTCTGCTTTTTGTGTCTTCTGATTACAAGAAATTTTGAGGCACTAGTATAGTTATTTATGACTTTTCTTCCAACTTTTCATAAATCTTTTCTCATATTACAAAATAGCTTGGAGCTTCCTCATATGTATTTTTGACTACTGCTATTAGTATTCTCTAAGTTAAACAAAGCTGTGAAGGAGAATACTTCAAAACAAACACACGGTGAATTCATATTAGGTTAGGTTAGGCTTAGTAAGGTGTTAACTATACTGGAGATGTTATCAGAAGTAGCAGACGCATACAGAGAGTTTACAAAATATCATGAAACGTCAATATAATACTGTAACAATGTAGAAACTGTAGATGATAAGTACTTCAACAACAAAGGCTACAATGACTTTCCAATGTTTGTCCTTTAGGGCTATGAGACAGCTAATCGGAGTCTTATGCATTGCCACTTTGCATTTCACGTTTCTGCGCTAGAAAAATAACGTTACTAAAGTAATGAACGGGAAGATGCTCATTCATATGTACTTAACTTCCGATAACGTTTACAAAGCAAGGCAAACACACAATAAACCATCAGCTATAGGTAGAAGTCGAGTACCTTCCAACGATGTTGGAATACAACTTCTGTTTTTACTTTTCTACAACAGTTTTGAGCATTATATAATTTATAAAATATCTCTTAAGAGTTTGATCAACTTACAATGTTTATATTCATATGACTAACAAATTGTGTTGTAGAATTTTTTATCAATCGTCTGTGAGGTACTCTTCATTCGAACGACCTTTGTATCGTTTCCTACAAATGGTGAATTATCAGATACAAAGTTTCACTACACAACGAATGTAGACGTTAAAGCACATAACTTGTTTCAACTGTTGTACACCATTAACGATTTCCCAGAGATTCTTTAAAGTTGTGCTACCTTTTCATCTCGAATTTTGCAAGCTCCATTCTTGTGTTATTCATAATTTCTGGTATAGTATGAAACAGGAAAGACAGGATATAGTGACAATATTTTAAAAATTTAAGTAACCTTTCAGTCTGAAGTGTCGCTTTCTTATGTGCAAAAATTATTTTTGTAATTATTAATTTGAAGCAAATAGAGTAATAGCTCTTTGTAGACGAGTGGGTGGAGAAATCAGTGTGAGCAATTTATTGACCTACATTTGTAAACATGTATTATATCGGAGAAGTTCTTTCAGGTACCTCAATTTACCACACGAAAGTTTATCTTTGTTAAGAGACAAAGAAGTTTGCATACTTCACTTAGCTGTCCACAGATGGCTCTACATGTAATATGTTATCGCGTGGGAATAATTTATACATAGCTACTCAGTTTTTTTAATTATTTGTAACCTCTTTTGTTTGCATATACCTTATATTTGATTGGCTTTTATTGAGTGAGAACAAATAGTACGTGAAGTATATACTGACAAACTACCATAAGAAAAGACAACTGCGTTTGAGAGAATAAGTCTCCTAAACTAAGAATATATATAGAAAGTCCGCATTTTTGTTCCATAGGTCCATTGCCAATTAATACATGGGAACACATCCAATTATAATTAACGTCATGTCTGGGAAGGTTCTTTCCTCATCTCACAAACGCCATAATAGTGCACCATTTAAGTGTCTAAGGCGTGTAATGGATTTTGAAATATAAACTTATAGAAGACAGTATTCCAGAAGATTTTAAAATTATTTTGGTTTCAATCTGTGCTTTCACCAATTTTCAATGTCCGCATATGTATATGTCAATGTTTCTCTACCACATACTGCAACCTATTAAACAACTGAATGCCAAGATTTCACGTTTTCCCAATTTTGTTTCTATGGGGTCTAGCAATTTGGATTGAAATGTAATATTTAAGTAACCTTCCTCATAAATATAACAAATAACGATTGTAAATTTACTACAGTTGCTCTCAGAAATTTCTTCAGTTTAGAAGAGTTTTGTAAAAGAAGTAAACAAAATCTTAAAACAAAAGTTAGTTTCTTAAACCATAAAATTTATATAAATACCTTCTCTGTGGAGCCAACCATTTCCTATATATCGCTTAACAATTGTTTGAATTTTCGGAAACTTATATATTTCTCTAATGTTAAATCATTGTTTACATTTTGTCTCTTAGTCATGAAAGAAGAACATAGCCACCAGCTGTTTAAACAGTTGACTGTCACTTAAAGACTGCGTACACAACAAATATAGCAAAAACCTCTATTAACATTAAGGAGATAGAGTATTACAATAGTTTAAATGGTAAAGATCATGTGACGTCATTTTGAGCTTCTCACACACACGATTTGCTCCAGGACTGACTTCTAAGGAGTTAACCTCTTTTACTCCAAACATGGAAATTCATTCCCTGGAGTGAGTGAGTGACTGTGTGGTGTTTTAGGGCCCGTCGACAACAAGGTCATTTGGGCCCGTCATTCCCTGCATTTTTAGTGTTTTATGCATATTAGTTGCCTGTTTCTTTTATATCAACAATGAACAGTTTAATGTTTCTAAATTACAGGTAAACCGTTAAAACTGCTCCAAACATTTGACCAAAATACTGCATGTTTAATATAGCTGCTTGACAAATCGTATATCTAGAATTTTCTTAAAACGGTCTATGAAGTCCTCTTAATTCTAAATGACTTCTGTATAACTTTGAACCTAACAGTATTATAACACAAAAATGTGGAATATATACCAAATATTATCGGTCATTAGCGATTTCCGAAATATTCGTCACCCTTGGTTTAGATTTTCTAAATTGTTACGTCTTTAATGCGGTATCTTCCATTCTTGTGTTCCTCGTAGTTTAAGTGAAATATCATGGAACATAAAAGGCTACATCTCTGTTTTTATTTTTAGCTTCAGTTAGATTTAATCGTTCATGTGTGACATTTGCTATATGTGTACATAATAATTCCCAATATATTATTTACTGATATATTTGAGTGTTAGTCTATATTTACATGTTATGTCAATGTTATGTCATTTTATTACTTTTTATAGCACATACTTTAACAAGAGGAAATAGCTATTGTCTACCATCTAAATATTTTATAGAAAATATTTTTACATTTTTATATTTTAGATAAATTATGATTGATGATGAAACAAGTTTCTTAAATACAAAAAAATCCTTTTATAGAAAAGGGAAAATAGATATAAAAATTGCACCAAAAATCTTTAGCAATTACTGGTTGCATATATTACGCAACAAGTAAGGTTATTTTATGATATCTTGTGACACCTTGTGACGTCTTATATCATAAAGTGACTTACTGAGACATAGAAGTGATACGTTTGGCGACATATGACATAAATGTGACGTCATGGGGCCAAACTATAGGAGTGTCAGGGGTGGATGTTTCTAAGTAGCTTACCTAAGGAAGGATAAGTGTATCTGCACCCCTCAGATATGAGTGGATGTTATACTCTAAACTGAGATCCAACAATTCGTGATAACATCTTATGCTACCATGAAAATAAATTTGAACAACAGTAATAGTCCAAAGTATCTTCAATGAACTCCGAAATATTTGAATAATAGCTTCCGCCATATCTAGATTATTGAAAATATTCCTCAAAGTGGTAGAGATTTCCTTACAAATACTTGATACACCCGCAAAGTTATTCTACATGTCCTGATACGAATACCGAATACTTCTGAAGGTACTCAAAGTAGTTGTAAAAGCGCTCTGATCAGTCAAAAAGACGAAGACTTTGATTAAATTGTGTAATATAGCATCAAAATACACAACATTGTCCATAATTTACATAATAGGGATGTAAGAACTCAACATACTCCATTCTTAAATTCGATATCGACAATTGACTGAAATTGTGTTTTTAAACACAGTGTATGGAAAGAAAACCATTTACAGAAAAAGATTTCTGAAGACTGAAAACAACATTGACTTAAAGCAGAACTACGTTTAGCTTTCCAGGAATGTAAGAAAGATTTTAAAGAGAGATCTTCTACTTAAGCTGCTGTTTAAATTATATAAATCCTTGTTTTCTATAAAAATGAATTTATTGGTTACAATGCAATGTTTGAAACGGAATGAAACGTATTTGTATTTAAATTTTCTTGAAATGTCCTCAGAAATGCTCTACATTTGGATTGCATAGTCATCACAGGTAAACCGTGAAGTATAAACTGTTACTGCATAATACAGTAAAACTGCTAAAACACAAAATTTCCTTCATATTAGTTATTCGCCAGAAATTACCAAAACTAATACTTTCTAATTTTTGAAATGGTTATTCACTGTTATACCTGCTAGCGGTGCAGGTGTATGGAATGTTATATACCCTAAAACATTTGACAATCACTCCAAATCTAACACTGTATACTCATAATCTCCTTGTACCTAACAAAATACCAGTAAGTTAACGTCTACATGAGACAGACTGAGCAATAGACGTTTGTAAGTTTACAGAAGACTAACTCAGTCTTACACAACAAACAAAGATTTTCAAAATGTATACGAATTTCACTCACACGATTTGCTCAACTTATTCCTCAACAAATTACTGTTGCAGTGTCTTATTAATTCATCTACTTCCTGTACATCAGTATACGGAAATTAGCTCCGTTATTATTTATATATCTTACAGCCAGGTTTACTGACTGACTTGTATTTGTGAACAATCAGATGTGTATTTACTAGTAGGTGGGACGATAATATATCGGACTTAACCAATTGTCAAGTATTTTAAGATGTGATCGCTAAGTCATAGCCTTGTCATTTCATTATATTTGTATAGTCAAAGCATAAGGCCCAATTAGAACTTCCTATAGAGAAACTCCTAATAGGAATATGGAAATAGATTCTATCTTTAATATTATTTCAATGTCAGAATTTGGTAATACTGGCAGTAATGTAGTGACCTCTGGTGACCGTAACGTTGACAACGAGATTGTATAACTGACGATGTAAACAAAACTTTACGAAATCGCTATCTTATTGGAATTTATATGAATTTATTTAAAGATAAGTAAAGGTTTTGTTACAAATAATTATATATGTGTAGTACGAATAGTAAATTCAAACTTATAGATACACTGTGTATTAACAAGTATTTAATATATGTATAAGATTCAAAGAGTGACAATTTAAAAACCTAAAGCGTTGTCGTTAGTAGTAGTTGGTGTCCGCCTGTTGTGTGAGCAATGTTGACGACCTCGTGAACGTGATCGAGACCGAACCGATGAATGTAAAGCGGCCATCTGTTGAGTTAATTGTTCCAAATGTTTGGACAGCTCGCTTATTTCAATGTTTTGATTTCCGGAATTTATAACATGGGTTGGTGATGCCACTTCCAGTATTTTGAATGCCAAGGTGACGACTTTGTCCAACGGGATTACGCTTTGTGTTTGTAGAATAGCTTGTACTTGCGTAGATAGACGCTGGATCCATAACTGTCTCAGGAGGTTGCCTAGATCTGAACAGCTCTGACTAAAGAGCGGAGTTGGCGAGGAACTTGGAAGGTTTTCTGTCCCCAAGTTCTTCCATGAGGATTTGCCGCACTCGCTGTCACTCGGACAGTGATAGTCGACGGACGAGTTCAGATTTTAAATGTAAATACGCATCTTGAACTGGAGGATTGATAATGATACTGTAACTTTGTGGGTTCGTAGAATTAAAAGGCCGAGTTGCAGAAATTAAAAATCTCCTTTATTTTCGTAGAAATACACTATTCATTTCTCACGTAAGAACATTAAATCACATATACACAGTCTTACAAGGTCGATCACAATTACAAACAGTGACAGCAGATTACGTTTTTAGCTCTCGTTACAACAACACTGCTGGCTACCTCTCACGTCACAAATACTACTCTGGCATGTCACAATCCTTTTTGTATGTCCATTCATAAGTCGAGAACATTCTCGCAAAAATAAGGAAACAACCATTCTCCGTCAATCAAGATATCTCTAGAAATTTCCAGACATGAAATCCTACCTGTGGCGGCGAGTACTTTATCTGAGATAACATTGTTGGCGCTTTTGTGGTCATTCGCCGCGTTATCGTTAACTGCTCATGCAAGTTCGTGAAACATTATCTACCGTTTATTATCGATTTGTGCCGAAACGTTTATGACCATCGCTGCGACACTGCTTCCTCCTCAACAGCACCATCGTGGAGATGGTCCACTACGTTCTGCACATACTCGATTGCTGGCTGTTTTGCGTCCAGGGGGCTTCCAAAAGCCTGATCACAGGGGCGCAGAAACTCTCGGCCGAACATTAAACTGGCTGGGGTCATCGTAGTGGTATCGTGTGTTGACGAGCGGTGGGCCAGTAAGAACAGAGGCACCTTAATGTCCTAGTCTCGCTGATGGCTGGCCACGACCTTCCTCAGGTGTTCCTCTAAGGTCTTGATGTGCCTCTCGACCATGCTATCCGACTGTGGATGTAGGGGTGTGGTGCGGGTCAGTTTATCCCAAGCCTCTCTAGTGCGTCCTTCTTCAATTTGGATTCAACATTAGTGCCCTGGTCGCCGTGAAGCTCTAACTGCACCCCAAATTGGCAGAACCCATTCTCCACAAGGCAGTCCTTTATTGTCTTCGTCTTCTGGTTCGGAATGGGATATACTTCCGGTCACTTGGTGAAGTAGTCCACGGCAAATATCAGGTACTTGTTGCCTCATTCGGACACGGGAAATGGTCCAACTATGTCACGGCGATCCTTTCGAATGGCGCTCCAAACTTGTACTGCTGCATGCGACCCTGGTTCCTAGTCTGGGGACCGCGAATCGCTGCGCACGCGTGACATTGACGGCACAATCTCTCACCATCTGCTCGGAGCCACAGCCAGTAATGGAGCTGTCGGGGTTTGTCGATCGTCCGGTTTGCTCTCGGGTGTCCTCCTGAAGTACGGGCGTGCACTTCCTCCAAGACTTCCAGGACCTTACTTCGGGGAAGTACCAACGGCTCCCCCTGCGTCTTCCCATACCCAGAACAGCACGCCCTCTCTTGTCTTCAAAGAATCCCATTGAGCCCAATACGACTAGTAGGTGGCGCTTCTCGGTGGGATGTCCTCTAAGGTTGTTCTCGTGCCTGCCTCCACTTCTCTCAAGAGTGGCTGCTCCCTCCTCAGGCCTGCCCTATCCCAGCCATCCGCAGGCACTGCCGTGACTACTCGGACTGCTGTGGCACGCTCCTTTTCTTGGTCTCTTTTGCATTGGCCGCACTCTTCTGGGCAGGGTCTTCGAGACTAGAGTCTGCGTCCCCGTGGCTCTTCCCTTTACGATGTTCAGAGCTGAAGTCGTACTCCTGCAGCCTCTGAACCCAACGTGCACTCTGGCCTTCCAGATCCTAAAGCTCAATAACCAGTTTAGTGTGGAATGGTCAGTCCT
Source organism: Mantis religiosa (assembly GCA_030765055.1). NCBI lineage: Eukaryota > Metazoa > Arthropoda > Insecta > Mantodea > Mantidae > Mantis > Mantis religiosa. The sequence continues at coordinate 189,673,784 of CM060957.1, read as the reverse complement.
CAGGTGCAATGGCTGACCATACAGGTACATGTGGAAGTGCTCCAAGGTCTTTACTGCCGCCAGTAATTCTCGCCGGGTGACGCAGCAGTTCTTCTCTGCCTTGGATAGCGCCTTGCTGTAGTAGGCTATCCTCGCTCTTGGCCGTCCTGAATTTGCGATAGGACGCCTCCAATGCAATGATCGCTGGTGTCGGTGTCCACAATGAAAGCGCCGCCTGGTGTGGAAACTCCAAAGTAAAAGCACTGCACAGTGTCTTCTTCAGTGCTGGAAAGCGTGTTCAGCGTCCTCCGTCCTCACATAGGTTCGTTGTTCCTCTGTCAGGCGGGTAAGTGTTTTGGCGATGTTGGAGAACCCCTTTATGAAACGGCGGTAATAACTGCACTGCCCCAGGAAACTGCGCAAGCCTCTCTCTTGTCCTTTGACCGAGGCCAACATCTCACAGCCTGGGTTTTCTCCGGGTCTGTGGCCACTCCGGTTAGTAAGAATATGTGGCCCATTTGGTTAAATTCTTTGCAGAAGGGCTGGCACTTCTTTGCGTCCAGCTTCAAGTTGGTTGCCTGCAGACTCTGTAACACCTTGTTCAGGTTGTCGAGATGGTCTTCGAACGCCTTACCGACGATAATGATGTCGTCCACGTATAGCAGGGATGAGTCATATGTCAATCCTCTCAATACTTATTCCATGAGGCGTTTACATGTGGCTGGTGCATTGCAGGGGACAAAGGGCATAACTGTGAACTGCCAAAGCCTTTGGCCTGTCGAGAATGCAGCCTTTTCCTTGTCTCTCGGGTCTAGAGCCACCTGTCAGTAACCCGACTTGAGGTCCAGGGTCGAGAACCATTGTGCACAAGCTACCATGTCCAGGGTGTCGTCAATCCGGGGTATGGCGAAACAGTCCTTCCAGGTGACAGCGTTCAGCCTCCTGTAGTCCAGGCAGAAGCGTAACTCGCTGTTCTTCTTCGTCACCAGAACTACAAAGGAACACCAAGTTCTGTCAGACTCTTCAATAACTCACCTGGATTTCATGTCGTCTACCATATCCCGTACCGCCGCTTGTTTCGCCAACGGAACGCGTCTATGTGATTGCCGAATAGGCCGGGAGTCTCCGGTGTCGATGCGGTGAAGCACTTTATCCATGCGGCCGTAGTCACTGTCGCCTTGGCTGAAGACGCGCTGGTATCGCCTCAGAAGTTGGCGAACTTTCTCTAGCTGTTCTGCGGTCAGATGGTCGGACGCTCTCTCCAATAAAACTTCCAGCCGGTACCCCAGGCGTTGCGTTGGCACCGGCTCCTGTGTCTTGTCGATGGCTGTCACGCTGACCACGGGCTCGCACGTCCACAGCTCCGTTCCGGTCTGGACATCGTGATCGGTGTCTACCAGGTTGGGCAGCCTCACGGGCACCACCTCTCGGCAGGGCAATAATGTCCTGGCTACACAGAGTCCACGCGCAGGCGTCATCTGGTCCAGCATCATGTTCTTCTTCCGCTGGCCTTCCAGTCGCGCCGTCACCACCACCTCACCTCCCTCGGGGACCACCACGTCTTCTTTCAAGATGACCATGCCGATTCTAAGGCAATGATCGGGATGCCGGAGTATGACCTCTTCTCCATTGTCCCGCAGGACCTTCCTGCCTAAGTCGACCGTCGCCTCGTGGCTCCCGAGGGCATCCAATCTCAGTATCACCTCCTCAGCCACCTTCGCGACGAACACCCACAGACATACGGCACTTTGTCCCAAGGTCAACTAGAGCAGGGCCTCCTTATCCACAGGCAAGGTGTCACCCGATGTCGTCACAAGCTGGTATGGTCGGCTCGGCATCTTAGTCGGCAAGCGCTTCGCCACGTCAGGTCTGATGATGGTCACGGCTGCCCCGGTGTCCACCAGCACGCGGCACGGCTTCCCTCTCACTCAACCGTCCGCAATGGGGCTGTCATCCATACGCCGGCTGACGGCGCGCAGTGTCACTCGAGGGGATGGTGGTGATGGCGCCGACGTGCTCCTCTCCACGACGGCCCTTACTCGTTTTCCGGCTGTTCTTCCTGGTTTGGGCAGTCTCTCTACAGGTGTCCGGGCTGTCCACACGCCAACACATGCCACTAGGCTTTCGAAGGACTCCCTCGGCTGGTATCCTGTCTCCGGTGTAGCGGGCACTCCTCGTTCTCGACGTCGGGATAGCTGCTACCTTGGCCGCCTCTATCCTAAATGTTGCCGTTAGTGCCTCATGGCTGGTTTTATAATCGCCGAATATTAGGCGCTGACGAACCTCCGTGTCTTGTACGCCGTCAACGAATGTGTAGGCAGCTTCCCGGGATACGAACTCTGCTTGGAGGTCGACTAGGACCTTGCCAGCCAGTTGCTCAACTGCCAGGGCGAACTCCTGCAGCGTCTCCCCCGGCTGCTGTGACCTTGCCTTTAGCTGGCTGCGGTACGCTGCGGCTAAGCGGTGGTTTCCAAAATGATTCTCCAGGGCCTCTCAGATGTCCTTGGCCGCCACCGTTGTCTGTACCGCGTTCAGGGCTTCCGCGGCCCGTCCCTGTAGGCTGGTTATTAACTGTGTAGCCCCTTCCTCTGCTGACCATTTGTTGTGCTTGGCCACTGCGTCGAACTGGCGGCGGAATACTTCGAAAGTTGTCGCGCCGACGTATTTAGGAGGTTTGACGCGCGCCGATGTTGTGTCGCGTCCCGTCGCGTCGGCCTTCGTTCCTTTAACCTCCTGAGACGATTTCCTCTACCATGGCGTTCAGGGACTTAATGTTGCTGTCGTCCTTTCCCTCCAGGTTGTTAACACGGATCGCAGTGTCTTCGGCATCTTCCACCATGGCGTTCAGGGACTTGGTGTTACTGTCGGCCTTTTCCTTGAGATCATTGAAGCGGTTCGCCAGGTCTTCAACGCACTCGTCCACTTAGCGCATCCGCTTGCCCAGTTCCGTCACGTCATCCCTCACGCCGGCCAACTGTTCCTCAAATTTGGCGACGAGAACCTCGTTCGCCACCTTCATTTCCGTGGCCAGACTGTCGTTCGCTGCGCTCATTTCTGTGGTTAATTCACCCTTCATGGCAGCCATATTCTGATTTTTCGTCTCCAACTTTGCGGCCAGGTTGTTATTTGCCGCCTCTGTTTTCGCAGCGAGGTTTTCATTTGCTGCTTTCATTTCCAAGGTGAGTTCGGCTTTCATTTCCCTCATCTACTCCAGAATCCTTTCCAATGCAGCCTCCATGGTGGTAATATCCCATTTCCTGATGCCAATTGTAACTTTGTGGGTTCGTAGAATTAAAAGGCCGAGTTGCAGAAATTAAAAATCTCCTTTATTTTCGTCGGCATACACTATTCATTTCTCACGTAAGAATATTAAATCACATATACACAGTCTTACAAGGTCAAGCACAATAACAAACAGTGACAGCAGACTACATCTTTAGCTCTCGTTACATTACAGCTGGCTGTCTCTCATTTCACAACTGTCCTGCTTGCGTGTTACAATCCTTTTTATATGTCCATTCATAAGTCGAGAACATTCTCGTACAAATAAGAAAACAACCATTCTCCGACAATCGAGATATCTCTAGAAATTTCCAAGCTTGAAACCCTACCTGTGGCGGCGAGTCCTTTATCTGAGATAACATTGTGATCACTCGCCGCGTTATCGTTAACACCTCATGCAAGCTCGTGATACATTATCCGCCGTCTATTATCGATTTGTGCCGAAACGTTTATGCCCAGCGCCGCGACAGTATCCTTTACCTTTGCTTTCCAACTTCGAAATTATGTATGCATATTTTGTGTCATCTTGTGTTATGCCAGCGACACTGACCTGGGCTTCTGCTAGGAGGAACCAGAGCGGTTCACTGTTACACTGACCTGTGATTGTAATGGTTCTGATGAAGCGGGCGCTTGCTGCTGAAAATGTTGATTTTGTTGCTGGAGTTCTGTTAGATGCATAACCCAACTTAAATAACTGTTTTAAACAATATTAATTGAAAACATCATTTAAGATATACATATTACATAAGTTTGCTGTTTTGTACCTCTGTATCAGATGTTACGGCGGTGATCGTCTGTATTAGTTGCTGCAGTGCTGCCCTCACGTTGTGGTGGTGTTAAGGCGTACTACACGCTCTCGTAACAAAGTCATTCCTACAATGTTCAATATTAACAATTATGTTAAAGTGATATATTAATAAAAGTTAATATAGAAATTTAAAATGCAATACTCCTGAGAATTAATCAAGGCAAAATATCCCTTTAGGTTTGGAAATTTTGTGTCTAGAATCTGATGAGGCAGTTTAATTGCAATGGGACAGAGAGACAGACTGCGTGTCTTAAATCACTAAGGACATAACATTTATTTACCTAAGTTTTAGTTTCCTGTGATCTCCAACGCTGTCTAGTGGACTATACCGGAACTGTAAACACACAAATTGTATGTGACTGCATGACTCACAAACAACATTTCGAATAAATAGAAGGCAGTCGTTACATAACCAACTATCTTCCAAGAATGCAATCATACCAACCTGAGGAAACTATTCTCTGCATTAACAAAGTAGTAAGAGTACATTTTTGTTTTCTGTTAAGAGTTTCTAACGATAATATTAAAATACTATATGTCTGATATATCTGCTTCATTCTAAAATATATCTCTTGGATTTTATACTAACGAACTAGGAAGTCCTAAACATTCTGAATGACCTCTATATTATTTGTCAGCTGTTAAGTCATGACTTATATTCAAAATCTTCCTATTACCTAAATTTAGATTCTGTTTAAACACTAACTTTTATCAATTATTTGATCTCATTTTCGAATTACGAGATATCTTTTCCTTCAATTCTCTATTCTATAAATATCTAAGCTTCGTTTTCCTGTTACTCGTAATTCATGGTAATAACAACAAACTTGAAAGACGGGATATAGCGAGTCACTTGTTAACTAACTCTTCAGTCTCCTATATCACTCTTGTATATACAATACGTAATTAAACACTATAAACGTTTAAAAACCTGTAGCTAGTACAAAAGTGAGGCTTTGTAGAAGACTGGGTTAAGAAAGCTTTGTGAGTGTAGTACATTAGACTAACCGCGTAAATATATGTTACATAGGACAGGCATTATGCAATTCAACAATGTCTTAGTTGAGAAAGAATTGAATAGTGAATCCTTTGACCCGCCTCTCCTTGCTGTCATTAGATGGCACTGTAGGCGATATATTACCGCGTAGTGTATGAGTTATAATTAACACAATGTTTTATAGTAAATCATAATTGTGTTGATCATTTATAGCTTATAATTAATTGATTTTTGATGGGAAGGACGGAAAAATGTCTAGTATATATATTTAAACAATAGTAACCAAACAAATATTTGTACTTGAGAGCGGACGAATCCTAAACATTGAATATCTCTGAGCCCATAACTTTGTCTTTTATGCGTGCATTGATAATCCCAGCTTATTGGTTCTTTTCATAATTGTGTTCTATTCCTAAAAAACACAAGTATAATAATACTGGAACAAGCACAATGTGCAAACAGAAATCATTAGTAAATTGCCATTTTCCAAAGTCAGTGTTATAATCGAGGTTTTCCCTATTTTCCAGTTCTGAGCGTGATATCTCTCACAATGTTACAAACACAATCTTCTTTCGGTTGGTGAACAACGTTCTTTTGGTAGAATCTATGGTAAAACCCATGCGTGGCTTAACGCGTTACCAGGTGACGTAGTCGTAGTTCGCTATTTCCGCTCGTCCGTTGAGCAGATATGGGGCCAGATGGCTCTGCACTTCTCGATGAGTGTTTGACGTACGCGTAGGGTTTGGTATTTGGCAGCCAAAACTGCATTTAGATGTCGTCGATGGTTAATACATATCTTAGCCTTGAGTGTGCTGTGTTCCCGATGCGTAGAATCATTTTCAGTTAACTAACTTTGACTTTTATTCTTGTCATCAGGTCACTGCGGCCTACAGAGCACTTAAACCACTTGATAGCGATCATGTCATGGCGCTGCGGGGTCTGTGCAGTCGTGAGAGGTAACCAAGCCCATGTTAACCACCCAGCGCCATCGCTGTCATTGTGGAAGTGATCGTCAGACTTTGTGCTTGCATAAAAAGGTGTCCTGAGGTCAAAACTGCATTCCTGTTCATGTGTGCCGTACTGGTAACACAATACTGCATTATGCTTAACTTTTGTACAATTGTGATAGTTTGATCAAATATTGAATTATACTTAAGTTTTGGATACAAGTATGTATGTCTGAAGGGAAAAAAGTAGTTTTAAGAAACGAACGATTATCATAAGTTGTAATTAACGATGGTATAAAAGAAGGCTACAGTTTATCCTCCCTGCTTAACATTTATACGGATAATACTGTTGGTAAATTAGAAGATGCAATATCAGGAGGAAGAAATATAAATATAATAATGCATTAAATATGCCATTCTATGCAGATGACTTAATAATATACAGCAGAGAGGATACTCTACAAATAGGTATGCACAGTTTAGAGAAACTGATTCTGAATTATGTTTAAATATATCAGCAGATAAGTCAAAGATCGTGACATTTATGGAAAACAAATAAAGAAGTGGAAGATAGAGTTAAATAGTAATGTCTTGGAATAGGTGAGAAAATTTAATTACTTGGGCTATAACGTAACCTTTAAAACAAATAACGAAGATATAAGGAATGAATTGAGTAAATCTGAATATATCTTTTGAATAATAGCTCGAACCTCGCAAAAAAAAAAAAAAAAAAAACGCTACAAATGTTAAAGTTCCACTGCAAGGCCAGGAGACAAAAGACTGTGGACAAATAAAAGCAACAGAAATGAAACATCTCCGAGCAGTAAAACGATTTAAAGACAAGATCGTGTTAGAAATGAAGAAGTAAGGAAGGAATTAAATATATATTCGTTAATACATAAGATAAAAATAAAAATAACAAAAATAAAAAGCCATTTATAAAAACTCTCGTATTCCATTAAAGTAATAGAAATATAAACATCTGGTTATAGAACTATAGGAAGACGAGGCCCGAACAGGAGTATTGTCCTAAACCATGGAGAGTTGATGATGTTTGTAGAAAGTGTTGTGTTACATATTTACAATGGAATTTACTATTCTACAAAGTCCTTTTCCAAATGTGAGGTTTAATTATTCTATGTTTATATCTCTTACGGTTTACCAGTAACAGCAATCATGTTCACAATAAAGAAAACTTCTAGAAACACTCCCGGATATACCCACCTGTCATTAAATTGTATAAAATAGATACTATTTTAGTTAAACTATTCTAACCATTTATAAACAATTAAATTTATACGAAGGTTTACTATGAATACGGCAGTTTGGAGAGATTGTGTACAAATTGTTCCCAGTCATATACTTATTAGTTGCTAAACTGACATATAAAGTTTAAACACTTTGTTTTAGAATTACCCTCTTCACAAACACACACAGCCTTTGTTCTTTTTGGACATCTCAAAACGTGTATTTACGCTGAAAGCCTTCATTTACTGTAAATATGTAACACAAAGTAAAATTTAATTAAGACAGCTGATATATTCTCATTAGATTACATTCCATTACTTATATACTTAAATGTACTGTTTGCCTTTAATTTACAAATGTTTCAAACGTTTCGGAAGCATTCAACTGTTTACGTTCGGAAATACTCGGCTATGGAATAATGAGGGATATTAAATATGATTTTAATACATGACAAATCATACAGTTTTATCATTTTGTCGACAATATTTATCACATTCACTTTAAAAATAATCCTGATGTCTTATGTTACACTAGAGAAGCTCAAAGGCTTGCTTTGAAATTCGCTAGTCAAGTGTTTTGTGTATACGATTGAGAGCTAAAAGCTCCAATGCAGTTTCATTATATAATTGTGAATGTTTCAGCATTCTTACATATTAATAAAATTGTGTCAGGAATTATAATAACATCAACAAAGCCCTTCAAATTAAGGACTCTACCCAGAAGAGCACTTTCTCTTAGATGATCGACTTGAGTATTTGTTTCCACTTTCTATGCATTATATTTATAGACCAATAGATAGATTATTTGCAGTAGTCATGGAAAACTTTAGAGATATTTTTACTACATCTACAACGTCCTGTAGTAAATGTCCTGTTTTATCGATAGCAAAATTATAAAGAAAGATGTACTCTGCGTGAGGTCGCAAACGACTTCCTGTATATATAAAAGATAGCAGGTATGTACGACCGGTAATTTACAAGGATGTAGCTATTCCACCTCCAGAAATTATCCTTTACTCAACGAAGTTGACCCTTTTGTGTAAAATATATCTAATAGTTTGACAAAAATACCATACGCTAAATGTACTTGAATGACTAGGGAAATATAATGTAGAATTATCTGACAACTGACTGTCAAGTTCCCTTCATTCCGCTTCACTTCTGAATCTTTTAACATGACTAGTAGATCGAAGATATAGACAAAGTCTTAGAACACAAGGAATGCAGATATATACTTAAACAATTTATGGCAATTATATTAAACATTTAACTACCACTTGAGTCTCCAGTATATGTACCTCTTGTATATCTACCTTAAAGTACTTTTAAAACATTTAACTTAAACTTGAAGTAAATAGATAATATGGCTTTGTGAAACAATTGACTGAGAAATCAGCAAGATTGCACTAATCTAACCTACATTCGTGACAATATACCACATGCGACATCTATCAACTGCCGAAATTACTCATACAGTGAAATTATTTTGGTCCACAAACAATGGACACTGGAATCTTTAAACTTACCGTACTTTGCTGCCAATAGATGGCTCTCTAATATGTTATCCTCAGGAAGAAGAGAGACATTTACCTAGTTCTATTACAAGATGTAGTTACGCTGCTTACTTAAAGCTTACCTTTGATTAATGTCGCATTACATTCATGAAGATACCTGAAGAATATTAACAAGAAATATTATCAAAACATAGCAGAGTAACACATATTTCCGAAAATATTTTGTCTTGCATCTTTTAAGAATGCCTGACTTGGATATTTGTTTTGTCGTATTTTAGGCTCCCTGTTTATATACTGCGTGTCTTAGATCGCTAATATAATAACGTACGTTCCTCTGTAATAATATCTTCTTTGTTTTTTAACTCTAACATTATTGAGATAGAAGTTCTGTTAGGTTGCCACAATCGAAATTCCAAATACATACAAAATGATATTTACGAAGTCGAGTATCTTCCAAGTATGTAAGTACACCCTCTATAAGAAATATTTACGTGGCAGTTTGTTATATTTTGTAAAATATGTAACAGTGTGAACAAAATATCATAGGTTTACTACATTTTATTAACCAACAAATTGTATTCTCGAATCTATAACAACGGCCTCACAGCTCCTCCTCACTAAATAACTTCTGTATAATTCTCTACCAATACTAAATAATAAAAACAAAATCTTATTACAGAAAGAATCCAAAGTTCTTAAAACATATAATTTGTTACAATTGAATATGTCATTAACCGTTTCCGAGATATTTTTCAACGATCTGCTGATTTTACATCTTAACAGTTCTATGCGGTATGCTGTGTTACTCGTAATCTAATTACATTAGCATAAACCATGTAAATCAAGACAAAGCTACCCTTGTTCTAACGATTTATCTGTCACTTCAGTTTGTCACGTATATTCAGTGGAATATAACAAAAAGGTTATTGTAACTCTCTATCTTAAACTTGAAGCCAATAGATGAATTTCTCCTTGTAGAAGAGTGGGAGGAGAAATGAGTGTGAGTAATACAGTGCCTACTTTTGTAAACATGTATTATATATGAGACGTTCTTTCTATTATGCTAATTTTCCAAGACAGATTGTATTGGATAAATATCAATTGCTTTCCTTACGCACGTTTTGGCAACAGATGGCGCCACGTGTAATATGTTATTGATTAAAGAAGATTTGCACTGCATTAGATAAATTTATAACTATTCCATCCTTTCTGTTTCCGGATTTATATTAGATTTGCTTGTTCTTTATAGACTGAGAATAACCAGTACCTGCAGTGTATACTGTGAAAATTTTGCACGGATAGGTAACGGTGTACCAGATGGGAAGTCTACAAAACTGGATATATCTTTAAACTTTCGGCTTTAATTTTCTATGCCCCACTAGACGTCGATCTAGACTGCATCGGGTCCCCCGTATGGCATGCGGGCACCCTAGATAACACAGGAGCTGAACCTATCAGCAGCTAAAGCTGAGCTCCTCATAATTCTTCCAAGCTGTTTGGCATCTAAATTTCTCCCCAACTAAATTCCAAAATATTTAAAACAAAACAAAATGGGTGCTAAGTACTGCATCCTCTCTTTCAACCCGAAGGTACTTTGGTAACCTCAAAATTAACTTCCAATCAAAAACCTACATCACCTTCATCCTACATCTTTCATTTATAATCCTACCTGCGGTAAAACCCTTAATGGGTGGGCACGCAGCAAAAACCTTCTGGCTGTATACAGCCAGCCAGCACGAGCGAGCGAGCGAATTTTCTATGGGTGAACTGTTAATTGTAGAAGATCAAAATGAATTTTGAAAGTTGTACCTAACTCTATAACCAAACATATGTAATAAGTTTCATTTCTCAGCAGTGTCACACAAATCATATCATTTAAACATATGACATTTGTTACAGAGATAATTTCCTGTAAAAAAACATGTTATGATTCTTTTATGTAAATTTCATACTCCTTTACTTGCATTTCATCCAAAAATTAGATACCTACCCATATTTCAGTGAAAACATAACGTGTATGATCCTCAAAATCAAAACCATATATAGTAAAAATACTTTGTGTCTGAAAGCGGAACTTTCTTGTAAGAGACTGCACTGATGTAGGAGCGTTGTTCTAGTGTCTTTTGTGTTTGAGAACCGCTAGATATTACATCATGAAGCTCTAATATAGTTAAGACCTATAAATATATCTATGCTGTTTCAAGTACTGTACTATATTGTATTTTGGTTATATTTCACTCATAATGACGATAAAAGTCTCATATTAGGTAACTGCATGTCATCTACTCAATTTTGTACACACTTTCGATATAAAAGCGTATTCTTCTGTCTACATTATACTGAGACAATCAGATAATATAAAATTACGAAGTAGTAGGAAGTAGTTTTCCTCAGAGCATATCAACCTGACATGGCCCAAATGACCTTGTCGACGGGCCCTAAAACACCACACACACTCACACTGCACCGCCGAGACACCCGCCGACTCTTCTACCCTGAAATAGACTAGCAGTTGAGAGTAGATGTGGAATGATAATGGAAAAGAAATGGAGGGACAGAAAATTCGGGGGATGCAATTAACCTACGCAGCATTCGCCTACTGGCCCGGGAAATCACCCGAAAAAAACTCATGGGTAAGTTAGGTCGGCCACGCGAATCTAACCCGGGCCATGTATAGGGTAGTCTGTTGTAGAGTGATCGTCTTTGGTAACTACGTGTCGCATTCTTGTAAGTGCTGTACTTAAATACTAAACATTATATCAAGTAAATTGTCTTTTAATCACGTTGTTCAGAGTCACACAACCTCAGTATAACACACTAACCTTTTACTAATTATAAATTAGCGACTGTTAATTCAAATGTACAAATACGCTGGGATTATGTCATTACTTCACATGTATGGGGCCAAATACCCTTACTTTAAATCCTGAAAGGCCATCCCTACAAAGTTCAATTAACAATCACTTTACTGTGCTATAACAAATATTTAAAGAAACTTAAATCTAATATTCTCATAAACCATATTTGCTAAAATATATCTACTGATTTGGAAATTCTTTACCTATCCTCCAATTTGAGGATATAAGTTCTTGTTTTGAGGCGAGTTAATTACAGCCGGAAAGAGAGACAGACAGCGTGTCTTAAATAACTGAGGACATAACATTTATTTACCTAAGTTTAATTTTCCTGTGATCTACAACGCTGTCTAGTGGACTATACCGGATCTATAAACACACAAATTGCATATGACTGCATGACTCACAAACAATATTTCAAAGAAATAAAAAACAGTCGTGACATAACCAACTATCTTCCAAGAATGCGATTATACCAACCTGCGGAAACTATCCTCTACACCAATAAATTAGTGAGAGTAACTTTTTATTTTGTGTAAAGAGTTTCTAAGGATATTATCCAAGTACCATATGTCTGATATATCTGCTTGGTTCTAAAATATATTTCTGGGATTTCCTGGTAACGAACTAGAAACTCCTCATCATTCCGAATGCGCTCTATAATATTTGTTAGCTGTTAAGTCAAGAGTTATACACAAAATCTTATTTAAATAAATACAGATTATATTAAAATACCAAGTTACATCAATTATTTCATATCAACGATTTGCCAGATAATTTTGTTTAAATTTTATAATGAATTAATGTCTATAAAGTGCTAAGCTCCATTGTTGTGTTACATGCCAGCTCAAAAGATGTGAAACGTTGGATTAGGGAGTCGCTTCTTAGAATTATAACTCTTTCTACAGTCTAATATATCACCCGTGTATATACGACGAAATATGTAATTAAACTGTTTGTATAAACGTTTACATAACTTTGTAGCAAGTACAAAAGTAAGACTCTGTAGAAGACTGGTTAGTTCATTAACTAAAGGTTAGTTCATTACAGCATTCCGGAGAAACATCCCTTACGATCCGGAAATTCTGTATGTAACATCTAATTTGAGGATATGAATTGTTTTTTTGAGGCGAGTTAATTACAGTCGGAAAGAGACAGAGACTAGGTGTCTTAAATCAATAGGGACTTAACATTTATTTACCTAAGCTTTATTTTCTTGTAACAAAATCGTTAACAAAAGCGGTGGGACAAATTTCTCATCGACGGAGAATGAATTTTTAATTTAATTGGTTAAGAAGTGTAAGGATATCTGAAAAATAAGAATACGGTTGCAGAGATGGAGAAGGAAGATGTCACGTGAGAAAAATTGAATCGAATTTACTTCAAATTCATATCTCACTACTAGAAGCACGAAACAACTTCATCAGTATTACGTAAATTTAAAACGAGGTGCCAAGGACAGAATCGACGAGTGACTTGAACGTTTCAAGATGGGAGGTGCACAGTGTATTATTCAAATAATTCATTGAATTATAACATCACAGTTAATACTTTTAAAAAAGGCGCGATCGGCATATTCCTTTCGATGCACGTTCTAACTCAGTATTACGTTAATGTAAAACGAGGAGCAAAGAAGAACAAGTGACTTGAACGTTTCAAGGCAGGAGGTGGACTGTGTATTATCCAAATAGTTCAGTGAATTATAACATCACAGTTATTAATACTTGAAAAAAGGGCCGCGATCGCCATATTCCTTTCGATGTATGTTCTAACTCAGTGTTACGTAAATTTAAAGCAAGGTGCGAAGAAGGACAAGTGACGAGTGACTTGAGCGTCTCAAGACGGGAGGTGGACAGTGTATTATCCACATAATTCAGTGAATTATAAAATCGGAAAGTCATTAATACTTGAAGCTAAGGTGAGATCGGCATATTCCTTTCGATGTATGTTCTAACCTCTCTAGTACTTCCGCAGTAACCTTCAAAACAACTTGTTTTGACAGTCTATGCCTCTGTAGAATCTTTTCTTCCGATAGCTCCTCAAAATCATTTCTCCTTTTAGACCGTTCTCTCCCCGTAGGGGAAGGGATCCGTCCCTTTCAGCTGCCAAAGTGCGGGCGCTGTGGACCCTTAGCACTCGTGGTACCTCTGAAGTTACTAGAGGAACCTCGCGCCGAACAGCCGAGCCCCTCCTTCGGGAGTTGTTCGGATTGGGATGGCTTCGAGGGGGCAATGTGTTCCCGATAACCGTGGGAGATTGGGTACGTCTTCGGACGGGGTTGAGGGAAGCCATTAAGTTTCCGGGTACTAGCCTGCTCAGCTAGTAGAAGGTGTGCTAGATCACCAGGAGGCCCCACCGAGGTCATATCGGTAGTCTTCACCTTGAGTGTTGACGCGCGTAAGTGGGGCATCCACTTCCATCCCGTCTTGTGTCCCTAGGACCAGATGGGGGGGCTTGTTAGGAAACTAGGTCTTGCCCTATGGAAAGCCCCACGGAGAACGCCGAGCGCCCTTTAAAAGGGATAGCTCGGATACTCCCTGGTTGAAAGAGGCCCGGGTCTTGTTCCTACGGGTTCAAGGCTAACGGGGGTAGAACCTCTGGACTCAAACTGTAGACCGTACTCTATGCCTTTTAGAAGACTTAAATATAGGAAATCGGCATCAAAAGCTGCGTTCACGTCCGCCTTCTTGACTATTTACAACTTTTAAGGCTTAACAAAAAAAAAGTTTAGCTGGTTACTTTAACAAGAGATTCAACACGACCGTTAAGCTAACACTAGCTGGGGAAATGTAATTTTTGTTATAGCTATTGCTAAACCTGTGTTAAGTCTTGGCATCTGTTGGTGAAATCGGGCACTCAGTCTCCTATATCACTCTTGTATATACAACGAAATATGTCATTAAACTGTTTGTATGAACGTTTACATAAACTTTTAGCAAGTACAAACGTAAGGTTTTGTAGAAGACTGGGTTAAGAAAGCTGTATGATTAGTGCATTAACATAACCTCGTAAATATATATATAATGTATAGGACACGCATTACGCAGTACAAAAAATATTTTAGCAGAGAAAGAATTAAATAGTGAATCCTTTGACCCGCCTCTCCTTGCTGTCAATAGATGGCTATGTAGGCGATATATTACCGCGCAGTATAAGATTTCTAATTAACCACAATGTTTTACAGCAAATTATAAATCAGTTGATCAGTTAAAGCTTATAATTAATTAGTTTTTTATAAGAAGGAAGGAAAAGCATCTGGTGCATATACTTAAACAATAGTAACCAATCACATATTTGCATTTAAGAGCGGAAGTATCCTGAACCTAGAATATCTGCAAGCCTAGTTCTTTCTCTTTCATAGGTGCGTTGTTGATCACTTCAAGATTTTTTAAACTTGCGTGGCATAACAAAAGAAAAAGAAGTATAATATTGAAAATAGCACAATCTGCAAAGAGAAATAATGAATATCCATTAAGTATTTCAAAGCCAGTTTTATAATCGAGGTTTTCCTTGTTTTGCAGTTTTGAGCGTGGTGTACAATGTTACAGAACCATCTTCGTGGTTAGTGAAAATTTTTGTTTTGGTAGTCTATAGTAAAACCCTTACGTGGCGTAACGAGTTACTGTGTGACGTAGGTCGTAGTTTGCTTGTTCCCACCCGTCCGTGGAGCAGAGTTCGGGCCAGATGGCTCTGTACTTCTCGATGAGAGTTTGAAGTACATCTCCTACGGCTTAGTATTTGGTAGCCAAACCTGCATTTTGATGTCATCAAGGTTAATACATACCATAGTCTTGAGTGTGCAGGCTTCCTAATGCCTAGAGTATTGTTTAGGTAACGAGCTTCGCATTTGTCTATTGTTATCAGGTCAGTACTACCTGCAGAGCTCTCAAACCACCTTATAGAGATCATGCCATGGCGCTGTGAGGTCTGTGTAGCCATGACCGGTCACCACACCCTATTTTAGCCACTGAGAACTATCATTGTCATTGTGGAAGTGATCGTCAGATTTTGTACTTCTGCAAAGCTGTGTCCTGAGTCCAACAATGCCTGCTATTTATCACTCTTATTGCAATCCCAATCATGTGTGCCGCATTGGTAACAATATACTTCATTATGTTTAACTCTTATTCAAATCTTACAGTTTGGGAACAAAACATTGAATTACTCCTAAATTTTGGACACAAGTGTGTGTCAAAAATAATCTAGAAAACAAAAACAGTTTCATAAATGGACGTTTAAAACAAAATGTAATTAACGATGGCTTAAAACAAGAATCTAGTTTATCTTCAGTTTTTAACTCTTATATGGACCATATTGTTGGAACATTAAAAGACACATACCAACAGAAATAAATATAAATATACAAATGCATTAAATATGTCATTCTATGCATATTACTTAATAATACAAGGCGGAAAGGACAATCTACAAATAAGTGTGTACAGGTTAGAGAAACCGATCCGGAATTATAACAGCAGAAAGGTCAAAGATCGTGGCATTTATTGGAATATGAAGTAAGAAATGGAAGAACGTCTTAGACAACAAGGTCTTGCAATAGGTGAGAAAATTTAATTACTTGATTTGTAATGTAACATTTAAAACAAATTACGAAGAGATAAGTAATAAAATGAGTAATTTAGAACATAGGCTTTCAATAATAGCTGGAACCTCGCAAAGAAAAACGCGGAAACGTTACAACTGATAAAGTTCTACTGTAAGACCAGGAGACAAAAGAATGGAGCCAAATCAAAGAGACAGAAATGAAACATCTCTGAGTAGTAAAACGATTTAAGCACAAGATATAAGAAATTAAGAAGTAAGGAAGGAATTAAATATATATTCATTAACAGAAAAGATACAAATAAATGAAAAAGCCATTTGTAAAAAAAAACTGACAACTGTCGTATTCCATTAAAGTCTTAGAAATATAAACATCTGGTTATAGAACTATAGGAAGACGAGGCCCGAACAGGAGTATTGTCCTAAACCATGGAGAGTTGACGATATTTGTGTAAAGTGTTGTGTTACATATTTACAATGGAATTTACTATTCCTTATACAATTGCGAGCTTTAATTATTCTATATTTATATCTCTTACGGTTTACCAGTAATAGAAATGATGTTCACAACAAACAGAACTTCTAGCAACACTCCGGGATATACCTATCTGTCATTAAATTATATAAAATATATACTATTTTTGTAAAATTATTCTAACCATTTATAAACAATTAAATTTATACGAACCTTTACCATGAATACGCAGTTTGGAGTAATTGCTTACAAAGTACTCCATGTCATATATTTATAAGTTGCTAAACTTCATTACTAAATTTAACCATTAAGTTTTAGAATTATCCTCTTCACAAATACACACTGACTTTGCTCATTTTAGGCATCTCAAAACGTTTATTTACGCTGAACTCATTCATATTCTGTAAGTATATAACACAAAGTAAATGTTAGTTGAAACAGCTGATATATTCTCCTGATTAGATTACTTTCCATTATTTATATATTTAAATGTACTGTTTGCCTTTAATTCACATGTTTCAAACGCTTCGGAAGCATTCAACTGTTTACCTTAAGAAATACTGGGCTATGGACTATTTAGGATATTATATATGATTTAATGCATGAAAACCCTTGCACCCTTGTAATTTTGTGGGCATTATTTATCACAATAACCTTAAAAATAATTTAGAATTATTACGTTACACTAGAGAAGCTCAAAATCTTCCTTTGAAGTCCACTAGTCAACTTTTTGTATATACGATTCAGAGCTAAAGCCTCAAATGCTGTTTCTTTGTATTATTGTGAATATTTCACCATTCTGACATTATATTGATAAAATTGTTACAAGAATTATAATAACAACGTCCACAAAGCCTTTCGAACTAAGGACTCCTCACCAAGGGGAGCATTTTCTCTTACATTACCGACTTCAATATTTATTTGCATCTTTAATGTATTCTATTTATAGACCAACAGGTAGACTTACTTGCGGCAATCATTAAAACGTTTAGAGACCTTCTATAGTAAATATTTCGTTTTTATCGATAGCAAAATTATGAAGAAAGGGATCGTGTGCGTGAGGTCGCAAACGACATACTGAATATATAAAAGATAGCAGTCATATACGACCGAAACCTTACAAGGATGTAGCTATTCCGCTCCAGAAATTATCCTTTACTTAACAAAGTTGACATGTATGTGTAAAGATATATATCTAATAATTTGACAAGTATACCATACGTTAAGTATATTTGTGTGAGTAGAGAAATATATTGTAAAATTATTTGACTGTCAAGTTCATTTCATTATAATAGACTTGTGCATCATTTAACATAACTGCTAGATCTAAGACATAGACAAAGTCTTACTGCACAAAGAATTCAAATATGTATATATTAAAATAATTAATATATGACAATTATGATAACGATTTACGAGATACACTTTACCTTCTATTTCTATTTACTAATGACTTTAAATCCTTAAAATCCTAAACTTTATAGTGTATTACTTGTAATCACGTGGGAATAACATGGAACATGGCCCAACCACCCGCTTATTATATATTCAAATACCACTTGAGTCTCCTGTATACCTCTTGTACATGTACTTTAAACTACATTGTAAGTATTTAACTTAAACTTGAAGTAAATATAGAATAAGGGTTTGTGAAAGAATAGACTGAGTGGTCAGCAAAATTGCAATGAAGTAACATGTATTTGTGACAATAACTATTTAGGACGTCTTCTGACTCCCTTAATTACTCATACAAGCAGTGAGAGTACAATTTTTATTTTCTGTAAAGAGTTTCTAACGATATTATCAAAATACCATATGTCTGATATATCTGCTTGAATCAATAATATATCGCTTTGATTTTCTAGAGACGAACTAGGACGTCGTAATTGTTCTGAATGTCCTTTATAATATTTGTTAGCTGATAGGTCACGACTTACAGACAAAATTTTGGGATTAAATAAACGAGTTTATGCTAAAACCCTAACGTATGTCAATTATTTGATAGGATTATCAAATTTGCAGACATTTTTCTAATTTTAAAAACCTAAATTTCGTTCTCCTGTTACTCGTCATACATGGGAATAACAACAAACTTGAAAGACGGGATATAGCGAGGCGCTTGTTAACTAACACTTCAGTCTCCTATATCACTCTTGTATATACAACGAAATATGTAATTAAACTGTATAAACGTTTACATAATCTTGTAGGATGTACATTATGGCTTTGTAGAAGACTGGGCTAAGAAGGCTGTGTGAGTGTAATTCATTAAGCTAACCTTGTAAGTATGTATGATATAGGACACAACGTCGTTTTAGTTTAGGTCGGTTCTGCAGTTCTGATTGACAAAGTATTGAATTCTGAATCATTTGACCTAACTCTCCTCTCTGTCAATAGATGGCTCTGTAAGCGTTATATTATCGCACAGTGTAAGATTTCTACCTAACCACAATCTTTTACGTCAAATTATAATTAGGTTGGTAAGTTATATCTCATAATTATTTGGCTTTTGCTGAGTAGGAATCAAAAGTATCTGGTGCTTATACTTAGGCAATAGCAACCGAAGAAATATTTGTCTTTGAGAGGGGAAGTCTCCTAAAGGTAGAATATGTGTGAGCCTTTGAACTTCGTTTTTCATAGATGCATTGATATTTCCAAGCCGCAAATTCGTACTTGCGTCAAATTACAAAAACTAACACAAGTATCATATTACAAAGTGTACAACGTGCAAAGAAAAGTAACAAATGAAAGCGAATTTTATAATCGCAGTTTTCATTATGAGTTTTAAGCGTGATGCCTGTCACAATGTTACAAAGACAATCTTCGTTTAGCTTCTGAAAAATCTTGTTTTGGTGGAGTCTATGGTGAAACCCATGAGTGGGGTAACGCATGTTCGCTTGTTTCCACTCGTCCGTAGAGCAGAGATTGGGTCAGATAGAGCTGGACTTCTCGATGAGGGTTTGACGTACATCACCTAAGGCTTGGTATTTGGCAGCCAAAACTACATTTTGATGTCGTCGATGGTTAATATATATCTTAGTCTTGAGTGTGCTGGCTTCCCGATGCGTAGAATCATTTTCAGGTAGCGAACTTCAAGTTTTTCTATTGTTATCAGGTCACTGCTGCCTTCAGAGGTATTAAACCACTTAATAAAAACAATGCCATGGCGCTGCGAGGTCTGTGTAGCCACGAAGGGTCATCACACCTCATATTAACCACTTAGCGCTATCATTTTCGTTGTAGAAGTGATCGTGTAAAATGTGTCCTGAGGTCAAAACTGTCTGCTATTTCTCACTCTTCTTACATTCCAGCTCCTGCGTGATGAATTGGTAACAGCATACCCCATTACACTTAATTTGTATACCAGTGACGTAAGCACTCAAAATGTGCACACTTGATACCAAACATTTCCAAATTACGTAAAATATCCAAAGTTACATATGTATTAAAAGGTCTAATTTGTGTATGAACAAATCTTAACGAAAATGTGGATCACTTTAAAATGGTTAGCTTCTGCTAATTGTTATGTCAAATATTTCAGAGATATTTATTTACTTTTGGATTCAATTCCGTAATTTCCCTTGTGCCTTTAAAATTTTAAAATACGTTTCTCCTAAATTCATTGTTAATAAGAATGATTTTGAAAGTCAGGATGTAACAATCCTCTGTTCACTATCACGTCAGGTTCCTGTATTCCTCTTGTATAACAACTAAATGTGTAATTTAACTGTAAGCTATTATCTTAAACTTGAGCCAAATAGAAAAATGAGTTTTGTGGTAGAGTGGTTTGAGAAAGCAGTGTAAGTGTAGCATATGAACCTGATTTTGTTAACTTTTATCAATAAGACACATTATTTAGTTATGTTGATTGTTTACCACTAGAGATATTCTAAGTTGCCAAAGCTCCAATAGTCTTACCGATCGCTCATTGCTGTCCAGAGATGGCACCACATGTAATATGTTACAGTAGTAGAGAGTATTTGTAATTATTTACAAAGTTTAATAAGAAATTGCAATTATGTTGTTCATGTACAGTTTAGGTTTTATTTATGTTACTTTTAGTAGGAATTAGAGGAGGCTTAAGTGTAAGCACAAGAAACTTCGAATTGACAAATAATTATATCTGAGAAGGGAAGTCATCTGGATTAGGTATATATCTAATCGTAATGACGTTCCTTTTATAGTTTTATTGATATGGTTAACGATCATTTTTGGTAAATCTACATGATAGTTTAAACTTGCATCTCCTCATTATTACCTGAGCCATACCATTCAAACTTATTTGGCGTTTGTGACACGAGTAGTTGAGCCTTTCCAGCATTTCTATCACGTTTAAGATGAGTGCCGTTGTCAAATATGGTGTACTATAGGTGTTTTGCTAATATATTTTAAGTTTCATTCCACTCTTGAACCCTCCCTGGTACATAGATTAAGCAAATGAAGTATTACATTCCACTCTTAAATTCGATATCGTGAACTGATTGGAATTAAGTTGTGGACACAATGAATAAAAAGAAAAGAAATTTGTAGAAAAAGGTTTTGTAAGACTGGCAACAGCATTGCCTAAAAGCAAAATAACTTTCATCTTTCCAGCAATGTGGGAAAGATTTTAAACACAGATCTTCCAATTAAGTTACTGTTTAAATTTTGTAAATCCAAGTTTTCTATAAAAATGACCTTATTGGTTTCAACGAAGTGTTTCAAATCGAATGAAACTTATTGGTATTTAAGTTTTCCAGGAATGTCCTCAGAAATGCTCTACATTTGACTGACATAGCCATCACTGTTATTCGTAGGAGATGAACTCCTACTGCAAAAAAAGTAAAACTGCTAAAACACTAAATTTCCTACATATTAGTTGTTATTTGTCAGAAATTACCAAAGGTAATGTTTTTCACATTTATGAAATGGTTATTCACTCTTATATCTGTTAGCCGTGCAGGTGTGTGGAATGTTATATACATTAAAACATTTGACAATCACTTAAAATCTAACACTTTATACTCATAATCTCCTTGTACCTAACAAAATACCAGTAAGTTAACGTTTACATGAGACAGACAGAGAAATAGACGTTTGTAAGTTTACAGAAGACTAACTCAGTCTTACACAACAAACCAAGATTTTCAAAATGTATACGAATTCCACTCACAAGATCTTCTCAACTCATTCTTCAATAAATTACTGTTGCAGTGTCTTATTAATACATCTACTTCCTGTACATCAGTATACAGAAATTAGCTTAACTTCCATGTTGTCAAATCTCCGTTATTATTTCTATTTCTTACAGTCAGGTTTACTGACAGACAGATGTATTTTTAAAAAATCAGGTATATACTTACTGATAGGTGGAAAGAGAATACATCGGATTTAACCATTTGCCAAATATTTTCAGACGTATTTGCTATGTGCTAGCATTGTCGTTTCATTGTCTTTGTATGTCAACACATAAGACCCAATTATAACTTTCTATAGAGAAACTCCTAATAGTAATACTAACAATCGATTTTATCTTTAGGTTTATTTTATTTTCAAAGTTTGGCGATACTGACAGTAATGTAGTGTCCTCTGATGACCGTAACGTTGACAACGAGATTGTGTAACTGACGATTTAAAAAAACTTTACTAAATCGCGATCTTATTGAAATTTACATCAATTTCTTCAAAGATAAGTGAACATTTTGTTAGAAATAATTATGTTTGTGTAGTACGAATGGTAAATTCAAACTTATAGATACACTGTGTATTAACAAGTATTTAATATATGTATAAGATTCAAAGAGTGACAATTTAAAAACCTAAAGCGTTGTCGTTAGTCGTAGTTGGTGTCTGCCTGTTGTGTGAGCGACGCTGACGACCTCCTGAACGTGATCGAAACCGAACCGATGATTGTAAAGCGGCCATCTGTTGAGTTAATTTTTCGAGAGGTTTGGACAGCTCGCTTATTTCAATGTTTGGATTTCCTGAATTAGTAGCATGGGTTGGTGATGGCACTTCCAGGACTTTGTGTGCCAAGGTGAGTATATCCCTTTGTGTTTGTAGAACAGTCTGCACTTGCGTAGGAAGACGCTGGACCCGTAACTGTCTCAGGAGGTTGTCCTGGGTCTGAACCGCTCCAACTAATGAGCGGAGTTGGCGAAAGTACGAGGGCTGCCCAATAAAGAATGAATACAATTTTTTGTGACAACGTACCTTCACTCATCCTCATAATTTTGATGGCCCTTCTCAAAATAGTCTACACTGAAGGCGATGCACTTCTCCCAGCGTTTCTACCAGTCTTCAAAGACATGCTGAAACCCATTTCTTGAGAGATCCTTCCAAATCGCATCGGCAGCCTTCACCACAGCTTCTGATGATCGATAAGGCCTCCCAGGAAGGCGTTTCTTCAAGTTAGGGAATAAAAAAGTCACATGGGGCTAAATCCGGAAAATAGGGAGAGTGAGGGAAGCACTAGACATTGATTTTTGAAAGATATTCAGCAACAACATTGGCAATATGCGGCCGCGCATTATCGTGGTGCAGCATCCTGCCTACTTCACGGAAATGTGGTCTTTTATGCCTGATATGGACCTGCAATATTTTCAGGATATCCCTGTAATATTGTCCAGTTACTGATGTGTATGCAGGTACAATATGCTGATAAACCATTCCATGAATATCAAAGAATGACATGACCAGAACTTTCCCAGCAGAAGCATCTACCTTTGCTTTTTTGGGCGTTGGTGGAAGGAGATTTCCACAATGAGCTTTGCTGTTTGCTCTCAGGATCAAAATGATGTAGCCAAGTTTAATCAGCAGCGTTTACGTTTGAAAGAAGCAAAGCGGATCTTCCTCTGATATCAACTTTAACTGCATGTTACCTCCATTGCAGCGGTAGGCGATACTGAGCATGTCTGAGCTTGGCTGTTTCTCACAGGCGGGAACCAGGAGTACCAACAATGAAACTACTGCGGCATGTTTGTTTCACATTAGGCTAACAGAATATAGTAAGATTTAATTTTAGTGAGAAAGTTTATGACCGTGAAAACATTATGATCATTCTTTATTCAACAGCTCTAGTAGTTAAAGTTTTCTGTCCCCAAGTTCTTCTTCCATGAGCAGTTACCGCACCCATTGTCCCTCGGACAGTGATAGTCGACGGACGAGTTCAGATTTTAAATGCAAATACGCATCTTGAACTGGGGGATTATTGATGATCTCTTCTAACTCTGCGGCAAATTGGCTGTCCTACTTCTAAACTAACTATTCATATTTTGTGTTACTTTGTTTTATGTCAGCGACACTGACATGGGCTTCTGCTAGGACGAACCAGAGCGGTTCACCGTTACACTGACCTGTAATTGTTGTTGTTCTGAAGAAGCGGGCGCCTGCTGTTGTAATTGCTGCTGAAAATGTTGATTTTTTGCTGGAGTTGTCTTAGTTGCATACAGCAAATTAAATAACTTGTGCAAACTATATATATTAGTTCCAGCTCTTAAGATATACATATTACATAGGTTTGCTGTTTTGTATATGTGTATCTGTTTTTACATAACCAACTATCTTCACAGAATGCAATCATACCAACCTGCGGAAACTATCCTCGACATTAGCAAAGTAGTGAGAGCACCTTTTTTATTTTCTGTAAAGAGTTTCTAACGATATTATCAAAGCAACATATGTCTAATATAACTACTTGATTCAGACGAATATTTCGTGTAGTTTCTGGTAACGAAATAGGAAGTCCTGATTACTCTATAGTACCTCTACAATATTAGTTTGCTGGTAAGTTATGACTTATATACCAAATCTGAGTATTACCTAAATGCAGATCATGTTAAAACACTAACTTGCATGGATTGATTCATCACTTTTTCGAATTACGATATACTTTTTCTATCACTTTCCTATTCTTTAAAAACCAAAGCTTCGTTCTCCTGTTACTCGTAATTCATGGGAATAGCAACAAACTTGAAAGACGGGATATAGCAAGTCACTTGTTAACTAACACTTCTGTCTCCTATATCACCCTTGTATATACAACGAAATATGTAATTAAACTGTTTGTATAAACGTTTACATAAACTTGTAGCAAGTACAAAAGTAAGAAAGCTTTGTGACTGTAATACATTAACCTAATTTCGTAGATATGTATAACAGGACAATTCAGTTTAGTTATCTCGGTTGAACAGTACAAGAAATCTTTTGGCTTACAAGGAATTTAATAGAAATCAATCTTTTCACCGACCTCTCCTTGCTGTCCACAGATGGCTCTGTATGCGATATATTATCGCGCAGTACAAGATATGAAATTATTGACTGTTTTACAGCAAATTATAATGGTAGTTATTGATCAGCTAAGGGTTGTGTTGAATTGTTTTTTGTAGAAGAAGAGTGAAAAATATCTACTATAACTACTTAGAGAGTAGTAAAGGCCCAAATGTTTTTCTTTGGGAGAGGAAGTATCCTAAACCTAGTATAAGTTTGAGCCTTTCGATTGGTTTGCTTATCTCGATTCGACGCTCGTCACTCGAATGCTCGGCATCGCCCGTCTCGAGTTCTTTCAGTGCAGTCTATTCGTCGAGAGAAGCAGCATTCTAGACCGGTTGCGCCAGTTCTTCAGGGCACGAGCACGTGGACTGTAAAACGCGTGCTCTGGAGTGTGCCCATAAAGGAAGCAGCAGCCCGGCGAAGCAGTGCAAGCACCATTCTAGACCGGTTGCGCCAGTTCTTCAGGGCACGAGCACGTGGACTGTAAAACGCGTGCTCTGGAGTGTGCCCATAAAGGAAGCAGCAGCCCGGCGAAGCAGTGCATTCACTCTACGCAGCGTAGCCTGCGCAACAGCCTTCTTCTGCAGGCACAGCAGCGCCTGCCCTCTTCCAGCCAGCAGAGCCTTCTCCTGCACTGGCAAGCAGCAGCAGCCCAGCCAACCCTCTCCTAGCAGACTTGCTAGAGCTAACGCGGCGAGCAGCAAATCCAGAGTCCAGAGGAACACAGTACTTGGGACCGACAGACAGACAGACGAAACTGCAGGCCCACAAGGTCAAAGCCAAGGGTCCCGACTTAGGTTGGGACCCGGGGTCCGCCCCAATCGGCGCGTGTAACAGCGCTCGACCCTCTGTGGGGAGCCGGATGGCACCTGCTACAGACTCAGACATGCCAAGTACCAGCCGCCAGGTAAGTCCTGACGAGATGACTAGTAGAACCTCTGCATCCTCATCCTCTTCCGGCCCGCGGGTAAACCTCGTGAGGGCCAAGGCCCAGGCACAAAAGAAACAGAAGAAGGCCTCCCGCCTTCTTAACCAAGGGATAGCTGTCCCGATCTCTCCAGTCCCCAAACCAGGGAGCTCCAACACCATCACTCCCCTACAGGGCGTCTCAACTCCCCCACCGGAGAGCGACACAGACGCCGAAGGTTTCGTCACCGTGCAGGGAAGGCACAAGAGGCCCTCCGGTTCGAAGCCGGAGGGTGCTGCTCCCGGCACCCCTGCAGTGCATGCGGACGCCAAGAGCTCCCGCACACAAAAGGCGGCCAGAATCCCGCCAATTGTGTCGGACCCGTTCCCCAACCACATAAAGGTTATGAGGGAACTGAGGGCCAAGCTCCAGGCTAGCTTCCAGGCCACCCGTTTTCCAAGTCGGGTGATCCTAAAGACCACGACCCCGGAGGACCATGAAGCCGCCAGGGGGGTGCTGCGCGAAGCGGGGATAGAATTCCACACGTTCTCGCTGCAGCGACCTAACCTGGTGCGCAGAGTCATCCGAGGTCTCGGATCTGACACCGACCCAGAGGACATAAAGGTGGGCCTGGCGGAAGAACACGGCATTACGCCGCGTACCGTGGTCCAGCTGACCAAGCAAGTCCGCGAGGAAGGCAAGGAGCCTGTAAGGACTCCCATGCCACTATTCCTCGTAATAGTGGAGAAGGAGGGCGAAGGTCTTCCAAAAATTGATGAGGTGTCCCACCTCTACAACACCAAGATCAGAATCGAACCGTACCATGGCAGAGAGGGGCCAGCCCAATGCTACAGGTGCTTGGGCTTCCACCACTCGAGCCATGCGTGCGAGAGGAAGACCGCCTGCATACGATGTTCAGGCCCTCACCACGTCAACGAATGCCCGAACCCCAGAGAGGAGAAAAAGTGTGCCAACTGCCGAGAGGCCCACATAGGCATCTACGGCGGCTGTCCCGCTAGACTGCGTATTGTGCAGGCAAGACAGGGCAGGAACACAAACAGGGAGCCAGCACAAGTTCGGCCTGGAGTAAGTTTTGCCCAGGCGCTGGGCAAGCACGAAAAAGTGCTGCAGCAGGCCGAGGCAAGCCAGACTCCGGCAGCGACCCAGTCAGTAAGCTCTGGATCTACCGCCAAACAACCACCAGCTGCATCTGCAGCAAAGCCACAACGGCCTCCTCGCCAGCAGAAGGCCACCGCAGCCCGGCGGGAGAAACCGCCGGCAA
Source organism: Mantis religiosa (assembly GCA_030765055.1). Classification (NCBI taxonomy): domain Eukaryota; kingdom Metazoa; phylum Arthropoda; class Insecta; order Mantodea; family Mantidae; genus Mantis; species Mantis religiosa. The sequence goes on along the minus strand of CM060957.1, from coordinate 189,646,681 downwards.
CTGCGGCAGCAACGGCCGGGCAACCAGCCCAAGAACCTGCGGGGAGACAGAGCGGCTCTGCTGCCACTGCTCTCCCCCCTCCACCAGCTCCAGCTACAGTGGCTTCAACAGCCAATGAGGGAGAGGCACCCCTCGCTACAACACCTGCGCCGATTTGGGACACTGGCGTCTCAAACGAGGACTTAGCGGAGTTCCATGAGCTTTCTGCCTGGTTCGCCGAACTGATTCATCGCTCCCTCCCCATTCTGAGGCGCTGCAGGGAGCAACTGACAGATCCCCGCATCCCTGCTCTGCAAAAGCACAGCATTCTGCAACAGACTGCACGGCTCCTCTTCCCTGACTCCAGCTCGTAAATGGCGTTGAGAAGAACTCAGCGAACATTGAGAGCCGCGTTCTGGAACGCAAACGGAGTCCGGGAACAGAGACCGGGCATCTTGGAGTTTGTAAGTGACCACGGGATTGACCTCCTTATGGTATGCGAAACGCATCTGCATGCTGGTATACAATTTAACCTGCCAAGTTACGCCGTCCACCGAGCCGATAGAGTCGGCCGGCGGGGCGGTGGTACAGCTATATTCATCAAAAATCACATCACCCATACTCCCATTACCATCCCCCCGCTTCAACACTTGGAGGCGACCGCCATAAGGCTCTCCTTGGGCGGTTCAGACCTAGTGCTTGTGGCGGTGTATGACCCGCCCCACCATCCCTTCTATGAAGCGGATTACAGGGCACTCCTAAACCTAGACCACCGAGTGTGCATAGCCGGTGACTTCAATGCCAAACACCCAGGATGGAACAGCCGAACCCAGAATGATAGGGGAAGGAGCATCTACCGCTTCATCTGCGGAGACCCAACCCTTCATGCGCATGGCCCGCGGGGTCCAACGCACTTCCCGCCTCGTGGCAGGGCGGACGTCATAGATTTCGCAATCACCAAGAACATTCCATTTCATCTGGACCTCACGGCGGTGAATGCTCTGGATTCTGACCACAACCCAGTTGTGATCAGTTCAGACGTTACCGTCGCAGCTCTGGCAACGGCTGACTGGGTGGATGAAGTCGACTGGGATGCCGCCATTCTTCACATCCAAAACTCCGTGGAAGCCTGCCCTCGAATCGACTCTGTGGAGTCACTCGAGGCGGCAGCCAGGGAGTTCTCCACATCCATCCTCAACGCGGTACGTGCTCACACACACCGCATCCCAATAGACACGCCAAACCCCACAGATATCCCAGGACCCATCAAACAACTCATAAGGGCTAAAAACGCCGTAAGAAAGCTGTGGCAGAGATTTCGCCATCCCAGGATAGGAGAAGTACACCAGAGGTTCAAATCCCTGGCAAGACGACTCCTAAGAGCACACCGCAAAGAGGCCTGGGAAAACATGTTAAGGCAAACCAATCTCCAGGAGAGAAAACCATGGCGAATAGTCCGTAGCCTGCGGAAAGACAAAACCGTACACCAGCATCCCCTACATAGCCCTAGAGGTCGACTCGTCTACGAGTCGAAAGAAAAGGCAGAGGCGCTAGCAGATTATCTGGAGGCTCAATTCCAACCCAGGGTAGAGCCAATGGACGATGACCATGCTGACCTCGTGGAACAGGTGGTGGAAGATTTCCTAGAAGCTCCGCCCCCTGACCACGAGGAGTTCCACATTCCCATCGTTACCCCTAGAGAGTTAGCGACCACGCTTAACTCTCTAAGAACCAACAAAGCACCTGGGCAGGACCGTGTGACAGCGGAAATGCTCAAGCACCTTCCACGAAGAGCCGTGATTCACTTAACCCGGATTTATAACGCGTGCCTATACATGCGCCACTTTCCAGCTATCTGGAAGGAGGCGCGTGTGGTGTGCGTTTTAAAGCCGGGGAAAAATCCGGTTTTTCCTTCCAGTTACCGATCAATCAGCCTTCTCCCAGTTTTATCGAAGGTATTCGAAAAACTGCTCCTCTCCCGGCTCCTTCCTCATCTGGAGGAAAGGGGCCTAATCCCGGAACACCAGTTTGGCTTCCGTTCTGGCCACTCCACGACCGAGCAGCTACTGCGGGTTGCCGAGAAGGCCTCCCTGGGTTTCCAGGAAAGGTCTAAAACGGTAGCAGTGCTGCTCGACGTGGAGAAGGCATTCGCCACTACCTGGCATGAAGGACTCATTTACAAACTCCTGGAGCATGAAATTCCCCGTCCATACATTTCCTTGGTGGCCGGTTTCCTCGGAAACCGAAGCTTCCGAGTAAAGATGGAGGGGAAGCTGTCCACCGAGCGGCCCATTGGCGCTGGAGTACCGGAAGGCAGCGTGCTGTCGCCGGCGCTCTTCGCAGCTTACATGGCCGACATCCCAACTCATCACAACACCCAGACCTGTCAGTATGCGGACGATCTCATGATCTTCGCAGTCAATAGGAATACACGGTACAGCTTCCGGCAAATCCAAACCCAGCTCCGGGCCATTGGCGAATGGAGCGCAAAATGGCGAATGGCAATTAACCCGGAGAAGAGCTCTGCTATTCTCCTGGCGAAAACCATAGCCAACCGGTTACAGCAGAACTTCGTTTTACGGCGCCGTCGAATCCCTTGGGTGCAAACGGCGAAGTATCTCGGGGTGACGCTGGACCGTAAGTTAACTTACGTTCCGCACGTCAAGGGCAAGGTCCAGCTGGGGCACGTCGCACTCCGGAGCCTATACCCTATCTTCAGATCAACCATGCCGATCCGTCTCAAACTCCAACTGTATCGGGCGATCATTCCGCCTATGATTCTGTACGGCTGTGAGATCTGGGGAACAGTGGCTAATACCACTTTCGTCAGACTCCAGACGCTGCAGAACAAGGCACTACGCATCATCTACGATACAGGATGGAGATTCCCGGCTCATATCCTACATGAGCACTCCCAGATCCCGTACATTGTCGATGTCATTCGCGAGAGGGCACGATCAATGTACGAGAAAATCCAAATTCACCCCAACCCTTTAGTGAACTCCCTGGGAAGGTATGACCCGAGAGATCAAAGGCGCTTGCCGTCCTTCAGACTGCCGAGAGACGTCCTGGGCCCCCTTGGGTAACCCAAGGAAAACCCCAGATGTCTCTGGGAACAACTTCTACGCCAAAGGACAAGCGCTACAAAACCCGTATCCAAAACGGGGCAAAAAACTAATTCGTGTCTCCCAAAAAAGGGAGAACGATTAAGTACAGCTGCCCACGACAAAGAGGGGCAACCCATTCCAAACCTCTCCAAAATTTCAAACAGTAAACAAATTCAAACACCCCAGCAGAACATGGATCTACTAGTTCATTTCGCAGGTTAAGCCGCAAAGCGGCTAGGTACTGCGGCATATGACACCCGGACGGGGAAAGCCCCGCCCGACTAGGACTACCTCTGGACCTCTGGTTTGCTTATGGGTACATTGTCGATTATATAACAGTCTTTGATACTTGTATCCAAATACATAACATGACATATTTAAGAACATATGTTTCAGATACCTTCATAACAAATGAATTGTTTTTGTTCTCTAGAATACCGTGAGAGACCTGTTCATTCAAGATGGTAAAATGTTATACGGAGACTAAATGGTATAACAGAAAAATCTAGAGCTCTTTTTAATACACAATTTATGTAACAGTTCATTGAATAGAACATCGTATATGCATTCTTTGTTATTGGTCTAAATTTACCAAAATTGATTCTTAATTGAAATATGAGTCACATAGCGACTTTCTCATAAAACTATCTTCCCTATTAATATATTCCCTTAAAGTCTACAAGACAATTAAGAATATGCTAATGTTTATTTCGATATACGACATGATATAGATGTTACTACCAATAATCGCTACAAGGGTCATGTTGAGACGATTTAAAATGGTTATTCAAATATGTTTAAATGTTAAAAATTATAAAATGGAATTATCTGGAAAAAGTATCAGAAAATGATCAATCAAAATTGAAAAAATAGAATTATGTTGATTCGTCGTCATAGCAACGATCCAGTTAATATATGAGAACGAGATGAAGCTGTTTCCTTTTTCTTCTCTATCAAGCTGTTGTTTGAGTAAATTGTAAAATGGACGCTATTTTCAAAAGTTGTTATAGTATAATTATAATTGTGCTACGAGTAACAATTATCAATTTATAGTGAAAATATTTAATTATCAAGTGCTAAAAACTCAAATTAGCAATAAATCGAAAAGATTATTCAAAAGTAATTCGATAAAATAGTGTTTCATTTAAAAATCCACCATCTTCTTTACATCCGCGACCCGTGCTGGGAAAAAGAATCTTATGCGAACATCAGAGCAGCCGTGGACGAGGTAATACTTCCAGAACATCTGGGAACTGCATAAATTCGATACATATTGTCGACGCAACGTGGGATTTAACGAACCTCAAATACACAGCTAAGTATTTTCGTTACAATGTAAGTACTACAGATTTGTATAATGTATACCAATTCTACTTACACCATCTGCTCCATCAGAAGTAGCTAAACGTTCATAATATTTAAGTACAATAATATGGTTTGGCTTAAAGAGCCTTTTGTACATTAATATTTTATAAATGTGACATTCAAAAAGTAAATAAATGGTCACTAACAAAATGGAAGAAAGTAAAGAAAATTAACTGACACAAAATATACCAAAGCTATGTACTTACAATGACTATGTACTTAATATATTCCAGCAAACAATTCGAAATAACGTAATGGTAGACCGACTGAATTGAGAGAGAGAGAGACAGAGAGAGAGAGAGAGAGAGAGAGAGAGAGAGAGAGAGAGAGAGAGAGAGAGAGAGAGAGAGAGAGAGAGAGAGAGAATGCACCTTTAAAACAGGCGAGTGGGAATTTGTCCATGTTTAAGTGAACACTGCAAATAAAATCAAAATTTTCAATAAAAACTTTAAACTCAGGAATCTTAAAACATTTAAAGAAAATACTTGCAAAATAAAGTACATTTCACAGGATTTTTTTTCAAAAGATTTTAATATATCTGAAGAACCCTTTGATCAAACTACAGCATTTTAATTTTTTCTTCATATAAATGACATGTGTCTCTTAAATTTTGTGTGAACGTTCTCAAAATTTTTCTTTGTTCTTAATGATTTTTGCAGAACTTGTAATCTTTCAAGGGATTAACAAAGTTTTATTGGACCTCGAACAAACCTCACGTTAAAACATTCAATTTGTTTAAATTTTCTCTACTTGTCTATTTTTGGGATGACATTTGCTTAAAACTGTTGATTATCAGAAGCGTACATGATTTGCTTTTTCTATCATGAGCATAGCAGACAGGAAAATTACTGCATTCCACTCAGAAAGGGACTTCATAAATATACCGCTTTGAGATTAACTGAACTAACTGAAGATATTTTTAGAAAACCTTCTCTCTAAGCACAACACAAAGTTTGGAAAACCTTCCCACTGCAAACTAAAGTTTTACAAGCATATACCTATATTTACCAACATTATTATTCCTAAAAAGTTACTTTTCTGATTAGAATGCAATATTTTTAATTTATTTCCAAATCTTGAATTTTCGTAGAATGTCCTCTTTACGTCTTGTATTACCTTTGTATAACTGGCAAACACCGAAGACGTCTTACTGCTCGGAAAATGTAAATCTCGTTAAAGTAGATACTAGATTATGTCTAAGAACTTCTGTGAGGATATTCCTGTTATTCTTTGGAATTTTGAAATAGCTGTGTTTTATCTTAGAAGGGCGTTATTGCTTTCTTATATCGTGACCAAGCAGAGGGACTGGACTGATAAAGCAATGATATAGTAACGTCTGGTGTATTCCCATATAACAGTTCCAACTACAAGGTAACTGTCATCTGTTTATTTGAAAGTTAACGTGTCAGTACACGTGACTATAAATATTCAAATTTCTACTATGTAATAAGCCAATAGACCTTTAAAATATTACAATAAAGTTTTAAATCACTTGACTAGTGACTCAAAATGCTGTGAAAGTATTTAATAACAGTCGTGAAATCTATCAGAATAGCACAAAGCAGGTAAAATAGTATCAAAATACTACTGACATGTCCCGAGGTCTTCTAAAAGGGTAAATACGGGGTCAGAATACGCTATAAAGTTCTCCCCAATTCTCCAACAGATCGTACAGATATACCCTTGGTAAGGTCTGGATTAAGGCGTAAAGGTTAGTTTGGTGTTGGAGGTTTGTTCAGAAAACCTTGTCTCACAAACTTGGGAACTGAACATACTTTTGTTTTTAAGGCTTGCTGTTCTAACACTCACGAAATCTTTAATAAAATAGTTTCGTTTGCAATCTTTGTGTCCCAAAACGTTTCCACAGAACTACCAATAATGCATTTTTTGATTAAATTGTAACGTACCTCTACCAAAAGATAGCTTACTTGCAAAGGTCATGAAAACATTTAGAGTTATTTTACAAGATCAACAACGTCCTGTAATAAATTTTCATTTTCATCACAACAAAATTATAAAGAAACTAAGTCGTGTGCGTGAGGTCGCAAACGACACACGCAAAATATAAAAGATAGCTGTTATAAACGACCGATACATTAAAAGGATGTTGCTATCCCACCTCCAGAAATTATCCTTCCTTAAAGTTGACATTTTTGTGTAAAATGGGTCTAACAACTTGACAACAATGACATAGGTTAAATATATTTGCACGACTAGAGAAATATATGTAGGATTATCTGAAAACTGGCTGTCAATTTACCTTCATTATAGTTGACTTGTGAATTATTTAACATAACCAATAGAACTAAGATATAGACAAAGTCTTGCAGCACAAAGAATACAGATACATTTAAAATATGTGATTTATGACAATTATAGTAAAATTTACGAGATACCGTTTGACATTGATTTCTATTTAATAAGCATTTTACATCCTTAAAGTCCTAACTTAAACTTAAAATAAATAGAGGTTAGCTGCTTGTGAAACAAGAGACTGAGAAGTTAACAAAATTGTAATAAACTAAGATAGTTTGTTACAATATACTGCATACGATATCTTTTAGATGCCTCAATTACTCATACAATGTATTTGTATTGGTCCATAAATAATGCAAAATGGAAACTTTTCACTGACCGTATTTTGCTGCAGACAGATGGCTCTGCATCCATTATGTTATCCTGAGAAAAACACTTATAAACATTTACCTGGTTGTATAACAAAATGTAATTATGCTGCTTACATATAGCTTAAATTTGATTACTGCGATATCATATTCATGAAAATTATTGAAGAATTATGATAACAAATATGACAAAAATTATTCAAAGTAAACATATTTCAGAACATCGTTTCTGTCTTGCATCTTTTAAGAATGCCTGACTTGGATATTTGACTTGCCGTATTTTAGTCTCGCTGTTTATATACTGCGTCTCTTAGATCGCTAAGGTCGTAACGTACCTTCCTCTGTAGTAATATCTCGTTTGTTTTTTAACACTAACGGTATAGAGACAGAAGATCTGCTAGTGTTGCCTCAATCGAAATTACCAATACATGCCAAATGATAGCTAGAAATTCGAGTATCTTCCAAATATGTAAGTACATCATCTACAGGAAATGGCACTTTTTTATGTCTGACAGTGTCAACAAAATACCATATGTTTACTACATTTGCATAACCAACAAATTGTATCCTCGAAATCTGTACCTATCGTGCCACTTAATGACTTATATATAATTTCCTATAAATACTAAATAATAAAATCAAAATATTATTACAGAAAGAATCCGATATTATTAAAACACATAATTTGTTGCAATTGTTACGGTTCCGAGATATTTTTCAAACTTCTGCTGATTTTACATCTTAACAATTCTATCCTCCATTCTTGTGTTACTTGTAATCTAATGGTAATACCATTAAACATGTAAAGCAAGACACAGCTACCCGCTTTCTTCAGTCGCCTCTATCTCGCATGATATTCAATGGAATTTTATAAAAATATTATTGTAACACTTTAACTTAAACTTGAAGCAAATAGAAGAACAAGTATCTGTAGAAGAGTGGGAGGAGAAATCAGTGTGAGTAATACAGTAACCTACTCTTGTAAACATTTATTATATCGGAAACTTCTGCTGATAATCTTAATTTTACACACGTTGTGTTTTTTGGTCAAAGACAATTTTTCATCAACTGCATTTTGCTGCCCACAGATGGCACCACGTGTAATATGTTATCGTAGGGGAAGATGCTTAATCTCAGGTATGATGTTTCATACTAGTTTGTAATTAATTTGTTAGATATACTTTAGTTTTGAATATTACAGACCCATAGAGGCGGGAGTCCCGGAAGGCAGTGTTCTGTCTCCGTTAATCTTTGCCGACTACATGTCTGATTTCCCCCTAGAACCGTAGACTGTTACATGCCAATATGCCGACGACGTCCTCTTAATGGCACGTAAAAAAACCTAAGATATTGTCATCCTCCGCTGCAGCGCCAGCTCCATGCCATTGGCCGTTGGAGTGAGATGTGGAGGATGGCCGTTAGCACCGAGAAGAGCTCCGCTCTTCTACTGGCTAAGGTCCGAGCTTGGTTACCGGATTGGTCGCTGAGGTTGGGGCAGAGGCAGATCCCCTGTGTTCCCACTGCCAAATACCTCGGCGTCCTCCTCGATCGCGACCTCACCTACGGCACTCACGTCCGGGTCAAACCGGACAAGGGCATGCAGCACTCACGCGGTTGTACCCTGTACTAAAATCCGCCATGCCAACGTACGTCAAGCTACGCCTGTATCGGGCGATTATACCGCCCCTGATTCTGTACGGCTGCGAAGTCTGGGGATCAGCGGCTCCGATGGCTATGCGCAGACTACAGTACGTCCAGAACAGGGCACCTCCAATGATCTACGATACTGGACGTAGATTCCCGTCCTACATCATTCACACCTACTTCGGAGTACCGTACATTGTGGACATGGTACGGGAGAGATCCAGCAGCATCTACAATAAGCTAGACTCCCATCCAAATAACCTGGTAAATACCGTTGGCCGCTATGACCACAGGGTTCCTCGCCGCCGACCAAGCTACCGGTTGCCCTAAGATGCTTTGGGTAACCAGAATTGAACACGGCCACTTTCCCCTGACTCCAAACCCCCAAGCCCAGAAATGGGCTTGGTGAGTCCCATACCTAGACATTAGTTCCTTTCCCTCTAGCCTGTCAAGCAGACTGTGCTCAGATGCCTCCCAGGCAGAGGGAAGAGCACAGCCAGCACTGGGCGCACACTTCTCGCGAGGCTATAGCACCCATCAAGGCTAGATATAACACTGCCCAATACAAACGCCTGTGACACATGCCTTTCTCTATACTGCTCAGATAAAGCCGCACAAAGCGGCTAGGTGCTGAGAAACAAACACTCCGCCTAGGAAAACCTGGACGATTTGTCTCTTCTGCTGGTCTGCTGTAAAAACCTTCTGTCTATATACAGCCAGCCAGCAGCACATGGCGTGACATGGCATGGTTCTTTTATGAGTCCAACGCCCATTGCCACTCTACCTTGGGTTATAATCAGAGTTTTGGTACTTTTATCCAGTTATGAATACAAACATTTCTAAAATACTTTCGTTCTCAAAAATGTCAGATGAGTCATACGATTTAAACGTATACGACATTTGTTATGCCAGTAGATACTAGAGTTGACAAAAGCTATCTCACCCAGGTCTTCAGCATATTACATATGATCTTTATTGTATATTATCTTTTGTAAAATCTCTCTTAATATTTCGATCACATTACGATATTTATATTGGCATATCAACAAATTATGTTATTGAATTCTGTAGTAGAAACTGTAAGAGCTTCATTTACAAGTATTTCATATATTTGATTCAAATTATAAACCTGAAAAATCTCTCTTCTAATGTTTAACATTAAAGGTTTATGTTGACATGTTTCAAGAGCTTTTAATTCTCGCAAAGTGTTCAAGATAAAGCATGTCTACAAAGTCCTCATTATTCTGAACGACTTCTATAACATTTGTTACCTGATAGTCAAGACTTATATACAACATGTTATATCAAATAAATGGATATTGTGTTAAAACATTAATTTATATCAATTCTTTGATTTCGTTATCGAATTCTCAGATATTTTTTGTATTCTTTAAAAACCTAAGCTTCGTTCTCCGGTTACTTGAAATTCATGGGTATAGCAACAAACTTGAAAGACAGAATATATCAAGCCCCTTGTTAACTAACACTTCAGTCTCCTATGTCACTCTTGTACATACAACGAAATATGTAATTAAACTGTTTGCATAGGCGCTTACATAAACTTGTAGCAAGTACAAAAGTCAGGCTTCGTAGTAGACTGGGTTAAGAAAGTTGTGTGAGGGTATTACATTAACCTAACGTCGTAAATGTATGTTATATAGGACTGGGCGTTTTAGATGTATCAGCTGTACAGTAAAACTAATCTTTCTGTTGACAAAGAATTGAATAGAAGTCAATCTTTATCGACCTCCGCTTGCTGTCTAGAGATGGCTCTGTATGCGGTATATTATCACGCATTACAAGATATGTAATTTTTGACTACGTTAGACAGTAAATTATAATTGTGTTTAGCAGTTAAAAATTTTATTTCAGTGCTTCTTATTCGAACAGAGTGAAAAGTATCTGGTGCTTCTTGTTAGACAATAACAAAGGAAGTCTTTGAGAGGAGAAGTATCCTAAACCTTGTATAAGTTTGAGCCTTTCAAGTGCTATTCTTATGGGTACATTGTTGCTTCCAGGTTGTTCATGTTTTTGATACTTTTATCCAATTAGGTAAATGAATTACTTTGAAAATCTGTAATAGAAAAGATGTTCATAATAGAGAAGACTTCTAATGACACTCCCGGATGTAAATGTCATCTGTCACGAAAGTACACTCCTGGAAATGGAAGTAAGAACACATTGACGCCGGTGTGTCAGACCCACCATACTTGCTCCGGATACTGCGAGAGGGCTGTACAAACAATGATCACACGCACGGCACAGCGGACACACCAGGAACCGCGGTGTTGGCCGTCGAATGGCGCTAGCTGCGCAGCTTTTGGGCACCGCCGCCGTCAGTGTCAGCCAGTTTGCCGTGGCATACGAAGCTCCATCGCAGTTACTGGTAGCATGCCGCGACAGCGTGGACGTGAACCGTATGTGCAGTTGACGGACTTTGAGCTAGGGAGTATAGTGGGCATGCGGGAGGCCGGGTGCACGTACCGCCGAATTGCTCAGCACGTGGGGCCTGAGGTCCCCACAGTACATCGATGTTGTCGCCAGTGGTCGGCGGAAGGTGCACGTGCCCGTCGACTTGGGACCGGACCGCAGCGACGCACGGATGCACGCCAAGACCGTCGGATCCTACGCAGTGCCGTAGGGTACCGCACCGCCACTTCCCAGCAAATTAAGGACACTGTTGCTCCTGGGGTATCGGCGAGGACCATTCGCAACCGTCTCCGTGAAGCTGGGCTACGGTCCTGCGCACCGTTATGCCGTCTTTCGCTCACGCCCCAACATCGTGCAGCCCGCCTCCAGTGGTTTCACGATAGGCGTGAATGGAGGGACGAATGGAGACGTGTCGTCTTCAGCGATGAGAGTCGCTTCTGCCTTGGTGCCAATGATGGTCGTATGCGTATTTGGCGCCGAGCAGTTGAGCGCCACAATCAGGACTGCATACGACCGGGGCACACAGGGCCAACTCCCGGCATCATGGTGTGGGGAGCGATCTCCTACACTGGCAGTACACCTCTGGTGATCGTCGAGGGGACACTGAATAGTGCACGGTACATCCAAACCGTCATCGAACCCATCGTTCTACCATTCATAGACCGGCAAGGGAACTTGCTGTTCCAACAGGACAATGCACGTCCGCATATATCCCGTGCCACCCAAACGTGTTCTAGAAGGTGTAAGTCAACTACCCTGGCCAGCAATATCTCCGGATCTGTCTCCCATTGAGTATGTTTGGCACTGGATGAAACGTCTCACGCGGTCTGCACGTCCAGCACGAACGCTGGTCCAACTGAGGTACCAGCTGGAAATGACATGGCAAGCCGTTTCACAGGACTACATCCAGCATCTCTACGATCTTCTCCATGGGATAATAGCAGCCTGCATTGCTGCGAAAGGTGGACGTACACGGTACTAGTGCTGACATTGTGCATGCTCTGTTGCCTGTGTCTATGTGCCTATGGTTCTGTCAGAGTGATCATGTGATGTATCTGACCTCAGCAATGTGTCAATAAAATTTCCCCTTCCTGGGACAATGAATTCACGGTGTTCTTATTTAAATTTCCGCTTGATAGCCAACGAAGCACCGTCAGGGGACAAACGGCGTATACTGGATAATCTCGTAATTGAAATGGGACATGAGGAAAAATGCTTGATATACCGACATAGTAATCATACAAAGTTTAATAAGAAATTGTAATTAAGTTGTATAGGTGCTATTTATATTTTATTTTTGTTTCATCTGGTAATAATTAAAAAGGGCTTAATTGTATACAAAAGAATTTCCAATTGATAAATAATTAAATTTCATAAGTTAAGTTATCTAGATTACGTATATATTTAAGCGTAATGCTGTTTGTTTTGTGGTTCTATTCATAATAGTTGCGTCTTTTGGTTAATCTGCGTATTGTTGTCTTGAACTTGCATGCAATCTTGGAAGTGCTTTCTCCTGTTCTCACCATCGTTAGCTCAACCATACGATTCAAACGTAATTGGCGTTTGTGACACGACTAGTTAAGCGTTTCCAACATTTCTCTAATGTTTGAGAAAAGTGCCGTTGTCAAATATGACGTACTATAAGATATTTACTGATATGTATTAAGTTTCATTCTACTCTTGAACTCTCCCTGGTACATACAATAAACAAAGATAATTCCATCCTTAAACTTCGACATACGGAGTTGACTGGAATTATGTTATGGACACAATGATTAAAAATACAAAGAATTTGCAGAAAAAGGTTTCTTAAGTCTTAACACAGGCTGATCTTTTTATTCAATTTTGATATATTTTTGTTACAATTTTCTATTCTTTAAAATCCTAGGCTTCGTTCTCCTGTTACTCGTAATTCATGGGAATGGCAACAAACTTGAAAGACGGGATATAGCGAGTCACTTGTTAACTAACACTTCAGTCTCGTGTATCGCTCTTGTATATACAACGAAAAATGTAATTAAACTGTTTGTATAAACGTTTACATAAACTTGTAGCGAGGTCAAAAATAAGGCTTTGTAGAAGACTGGGATAAAAAAGTTGTGTGAGTGCAATACATTAATGTATCCTCGTAAATATATATTATATAGGACACCATGTCATTTTATTTACCTCGGTTGTACAGTACAAGAAATCTTTTGATTGACAAAGAATTGAATAGTGTTCAAATCTTTTACCGACCGACTAGGACTACCTCTGGACCTCTGATTTTTCATTGATACTTTGTGAATCCAATAACTTAAATGTGAATATCTGCATCCAATTACACAAAGAAACTTTTGAAAATGTTAATATCTATTTTAGGAAACCTGACGTGAGGTGAAACGCATTTATCACTTCTGACCTTAGAAATTTCTCATTCCTGATATATATACGTAGTACCTATTTATCATTTTCTCTACTGGCTTATATTAATTACAACAAGCATTACATTCCAACCAAAACTATATATCGTTATTTCACATCAAGCGTGTTTTAGCAATCTCAGTGTGGAACTGAAAAGCATCTACAAAGGCCAACCGATTTTAGAGCAGCTTATACCAAAACAAAATGTCTGTTAATCAGACAAGTTATTTAGATTGAGCACTTTACAACGATGAGATACAAAGTCTGCCCACACCTGACAAAATGTTTCACTTACGAACAACCTACATTTGTATCTGTTACGGTTTACCAATAATAGAAAAGATGTTCATTTATTTTATAAATTGTTATTTCCATTAGACACAAACATTCCGCTATTCTACTTCCTTGTCTGTTTCTAGCTATAACGACATTGTAGTGATAGAAGCTCTGTGTCTGCGTGCTAACGTACTCCCGACATCGTAATTATAATACAATTATTAACTATTGTAATATACATGATAGTGCAATAGATGTTTGTACTCAATTATCTCAAAGGTTCGTGGAAATGTATCTAACATAACCATGAATACCATTATTATCTTAAATAGTTTTTCCAACACAAATAAATGAACCACTATTACCTGCTGCCCTGTCAGAATGTGTCTGGTCAAATTATAGCTTTGTTTATGAATGGTCCGTAATGTCTATTTACTCTAGAGGGTTCAATGTGGTTGGTGTGTATGTACATATACCTTTAATTATTCAGAACTGAATTTTAAACTACTTACATGACGGATAAAAGAATTACTGTCAATAAGTCAAGGTGTTAAATGCGAGAAGGAGCAAACACTTCATTTGCTGTTAGCCTGTGGAATGCTGTATGCTTATGTTTATGAATGAATGCTGGATAAGAAGTGTTTATTTACTCCGGATAGTTCAGAACAATAACGTTCAGTTGTTCTTTAAACTACAGCAGTGTAAGAGTTAAATAGTGCAATGGCTTCTTGTGGTGAATTTAGTGCCGAGACAAAAAGCCAGGTATTGCGAAGTCAGGCTCGAAGTATTATTTCTAAGGTGTACACATTCTTCAAATTTTTGCGGAAACAGAATACCACTGTCCATATAATCCAGCTGAGTTCGTGTGGGCTCATATAAAAGGGATGTTTGCCAATAGAAATAATAATTTTAAACTGATGGACTTTGAACGACTTGTTCACGAAGAAATTGACAGGGTAACACAACAGAACTGGAAAAACTGCGTAAGGCATGCAGAAAACCTTCAAGAAGATGACTTTAGGAAAGAAATAGCACGTGACCAGATTTTGGAACCTATAATCATAAATTTGCAGGACTCAGACGATGAAGACAGTGACAATGACCAATTGTATTTTAACGGAAGTGACATCGACAGCGATATGGATGAGCCCTTGGCAGTTCCATTGGAATATAAAAACAGGTAATTCATAAACTTTAATTATAGTTATAGTATTTAAAAATAAATATTATCTGCAAAAATGCTTTTTCCAATTTTGGTTTTGACAACTGCAATCAACGTAAAAGTATGTAAAATATAATTGGCTTACTCTTACGTCTGTGCCAAGCAGACCTGCATGTTGTACGAGAGAGAGAGAGAGGGGGGGGGGGAGGGACATATAAATGGAGTGAGGTAACAAGCTGGCAACGCTGAGTGTGATACGACATCTGATTAGTTGGACTCCCAAATCCTTCTCATTTGAAACACGTAAGTTGTTTGTATCTCTTACATCAAATGTCAATTAGAACACGTCATGATTTTATATGATAATACACTTAGCCTGATCGACCTGTCCTAACCATTACATCATCAAAGTTAACTAGAATTATGATGTATAACGTTACGTTATATTACATCTCTAATAACACTACCCACTCTCGTACAAACTCTTCTTACAAAAGTATATTCTTGTATCTACTTCAGTTAATCCAAGTAAACATTTGTACAAATGATATTAGCATATGTTTCATTAGAAATACTATAATAGGATAGGCTTCGGCAATAGACAGAGCTGTCCGCTATGTAACGACTTTGACCTTTGTTATCTTTTGTTGCCAGTAGGTAATAAAACGGAAAACAAATTGCATTTTCAATAAAGCGTAACATTTTAAATGTTCAAACACATAACAGGGATTATCTTAGAAATTGCAATTCTATAATGTCGTTATATAAATTATGAGGTTTAATCTACATTTGTATATCTTCTCCACCCAGTCGCAATATACAAGTTTCTGGAGTAATTTCAATGATCATTTGTTATAAATCTATCTAAAACTGACTTAAAGGATAACAGAATACCATAAATGGAGCAACTACATACGTCGTTTCCGTAAAATAAGCTCGATTTGAACACAACAGAATCGTAATGAAAAGTAAACTGTCTCAGGTATTTAACTTCTTCGTTCCAACAAAACAATATACTATCGTCACCTAGTGAACAGATTTTGCGAAACTAATCCATGTCACCGGGCAATCCTAATCACCCGCACTAACCTTACATATCTTTTGACCTGAAAACACATTAAACAGAATATTTTATTAGAATAATAAGAAACTTTTATTGACTAATACAATTTATAGAAATACTTAGCATAAATAGGGTAGTTGGGTGTGATGGTCTTTACCATGCTACACTTAATATTTCAGTTCAATATTTAACCAACTTGTTTCTTCACTTGTTGCTTCCTTCGTTTTAGGCATCTCAAAACGTGCATTTACATTGAACTCAATTCACTGTATGTAACAAAGCTAAGGTTAGTTAAAGCTGCTGCTATAAACTCGTCATTAAATTACAGTCTAATTCTTATATATACAGATGTACTGTGTTTTATTTTAATTAACAAACGTTCCAGAAGCTTCGGAAACATTCAGCTGTTTCTTTTAGAAAATGCTAGTCTATGGAATAGTTACGGCTTGGTATTGAATATGATTTTAGTACATAACATAATTTACATATTTTTAAATTTGTTGACAGTATTTATCAAAATTACTCTAAAAATAAGCCAGAAGTCATATGTTACATTAGAAAGGCTCAAAAACCTTCCTTTGAAATCCGAAGGTCAAGTATTTTGTTAATACGGCTCAAAGCTAAAACAACAAGTGCTGTTGCACTGTATTATTGTAAATATTTCACCATTCTGGTATTACATTCTAATCTATTCCATTTTATTCTATTCTATGTATAGACCAACAGGTTGGCTTACTTGCGGAAGACATGAAAACATTTAGAGTTATTTGTACAACATCTATAACGTCCTGTAGTAAACGTTCCTTTTTTATCAATAGCAAAATTATAAAGAAAGCATTCGTCTGCGTGAGGTCGCAAACGATATCCTGAATATTGTCGCGAGTCCATTGTTTCGATAAGCGCGGCTGACACTCACAAAGGGGCAGATAGTGTAGCATAGAGATAAGGGACAACTAATGCCGAGCGGAGGTAAAAGGTTTGCCGAAACAGATAAAGATAAATAACTAGAAAGTTCTAGTGACACATTGATTGATAGAGAATATTCCAAAACCGTCTGGAATCATTAATGGTCGTATATAAAGGAAGCCGTGGCTAGTTTATCAGACAGTTGTAAACAGAGTGGTAATTGAACTGGAAGTTGAGTGAACTCTTCTTTTGTGGTCAACGAACTTGAACATTGTATTTGAGTATGTCAGTTAATTCTGTTACTGTAAGGGTTGACCAAAGTGTATTTCTACGGAACTAAAGAACATTTTGAATTTATGCAAATTGGACTTTTAGTTCTACGAACCCACAAAGTCACAATATATAACAGATAGCAGTTATATACGACCGATACTTTACAAGAATGTAGCTATGCCGCTCCAAACGTTATCATTTACTGAAAAATGTTGATATTTTTGTGTAAGAATCGCCTAAAAGTTTGACAGAAATACAAAAGGCAAAACTAATTTTAGGACTAGAGAAATATATTGTCAAATTATATGACAACTGTCCGGCAAGTTCCCTTCATTGTGGTTGACTTCTGACCCATTTAACATAACTAGTAGATCTAAGTCGTACAGCACAAAGAATGCACATATATACTTCAGATACATAATCCTAACCAATTACTATATATTATTAGGTTTTAAAAGATACTAAGGTCAATTCGTGTGTTATTCGTAATATCATAGGAACAGCATTGATATAGCGACCCGCTTATTAAACATTCAACTACTACTGCAGGGTCCTCTATACCTCTTGTATATACACTTGAACTTATTTCTGTAAACTTTTAACTTAAACATGAATTTGAGAGAGAATAAGGCTTTGTGAAAGAATGGACTGAGAAATCCACGTGATTGTAATAAACTAACATATAGTTGTGACAATATACCACATAGGACATTGTTCAGCTGCTTTGGTTGCTCTACGAAACATCTGTTCTAGTCCACAATGATAATGCAGTATCTTCACTGGTCGCACTTTGCTGCCAAAAGATGTCTCTAGCTATATTACGTTATTCCGCGTTATAACATTTTCAATTATTTACTTAGTTTGACAACAAAATTTAATTATGTTCCTTATATGTAGCTTTTATTTAGTTACTTTTTCTTGTGTGAGAATAAAAAGGATCCTGAATATACTTTGAGTCAATATCGTACGATTAAGTAATTGCCTGTCGGGAAGAGAAGTCTGTTAAAGTAAATATATGTTTAAAGCTTACTTTCAAGCGGCTAGGTACTGCGGCATATGACACCCGGACGGGGAAAGCCCCGCCCGACTAGGACTACCTCTGGACCTCTTTTATTCCGTTGATGAATCGCTTATCCCATCTAATTCTCTTATTTTTAATCCTTGATAATGAGAGTCTTGGTACTTACATCTAATTATTAAGAACAAAATATTTCATTTCGGAAATATTACTGTAGAATACAATATCCGATAATAGGCTATAAAATACCAGGTTTGTTATAGGTAGATGAGGAAGATGCAAAACCTCCGAGAAGACAGGAAGAAAGGGGAACAATAGTTTTCAGAGGGACCAACATAGAAGTCGCTAAAGGATGAGTACTTAGGGGTTATGATGAGTAATACTGGAGATTAGGAAGTACAAGGCAGGAAGGTGGTGGCTAAAGGAAAAGCAGCGATGTGAGGAATAAGAGTATGCAAGTCGAAACTGCAAATGTCAAGCAAATGATTACGGAATATCGAGTCAAAAGTGCTGTATGCTGTAGAAATATGCGGAATGTCAAAAGTAACTAATAAAATGGATCAGTTATACAAAGAATTTGTTGGAAGATGTTAGGATTGGATCCAGGAGAAGTAAGCTTAATAGAATTAGGGAAAGCCACAGGAAAATATATAATATTTAAAATAGCTTTGAAATTTTAGTATACATGTTTGATAAAACATAAAAACTTAAGCGTAGGTTTCAATCAGCAGAAGAAAATGGGAAACAGAAAACGTTTGTGGTCAGAGGCAGAAAAAACTGTGGAACTAATAGGAATGGAGGAACGATGGAATTTACAAAATAGGAATGTCGAAGTTTCTGGGAAAATAGAGCCAGAATAGAGCATGAGGAGGGCTAAGAAAATATAAAAACATTTAAATTTAAACATAGAATGGGAAGGACAAAGTTATGTAGACCAATATAACAGGTAGAATAAAGAAAGGATGGCTTGGATTAGAACAGAATCAATGTTCTTAAGGGGACTACGGGGTAGCAGGAAAGCAATATGTGAATTATGCGGAGAAACAGGAAGTACAGTTCATATCCTGACGGAGTATATAGACCTAGCAGTATCGTAGCAGATAGTATGGGAGAAGAAATTGGAAAGGATGTGAAGTGAGTTGATAGCTATAAAAATGGTTACGGGGAAAATGAAGTAGAACTAGAAACTTGGGGAACCTCTTTCGGAAAGCTAAAGAGAAGTGGATGAGTTAAGTAAAGATGGGAACAGAAATAATAAAGGGGAGATAGAGAACAAATTAGAGTAGATGACGGAGTGGATGCTGTGCTACTGAAGTGCCAAGCAATTTGAGTTAGCACCAGGCACTTTGTACAACTAGTTTAAGAAAAATATATATGTAATGTATATAAAATATTGTAAATAACAAGTTGTATAACTCTACTACATAAAATAAATAGATGTAATGCTGAATTCTAGACAAAAACTGGATATCGAGATTTCACTGAAAATAAATGTTTTGGGAACAGTTGAATAAAATATATAAGCCAATTTAGGGAGAGTTCCTGGGATAGATAAAGATAGCTCAACAGTACTGAGGGTACGTTTTTATGTTCTGTAAAGAGTTTCTAAGAATATTATCAAAATACCATATGTCTGGTACACCTCTATAATATTTTTCAGCTGTCACGTCGTGACTTCTAGACAAACTCCTAGTATCAAGTAAATGCAAATCATTTTTAAAGAATAACTTTTGTCCGTTATCTGATCTCATTATTAAATTCCGAGATATTGTCCTTTCTTATTTCAATTTTTATTATTTAAATACCTGAGCTTCGTTCAGCTGTGAATAACAACAAACTTGAAACACGAGATATAGCGAGTCACTTGTTAACTAACACTTCAGTCTTCTATATCACTCTTGTATATACAACGAAATACGAGCGCTGTTCAATAAAGAATGATCACAAAGTATCTTTACACATTCTCATAATTTTGTAGGTCCTTCTCAAAATAGTCTCGATCAAGCTAATACCAAAAAAGCTGCCAAACATTTGAAATCATCACTAATCCGTGGTAATAAACCCTTGAACACAAAAAATGCTTTATTCGCATTCTCAGTGCCTTCAACAAGCACCTCGCAGCCCTGTCAAAAACTGCAACTGGGTAACAACGCTACAAATGTATACGTTGTTACATTACTACGTAATATAGACTTCAGATATCAGCGGATAGATTGGTTGACGATAACTCAGTTGGTGAAATGACACTACATAATAATCTGCTTAACCAAACGTGAAAACTATCAGTGCAGAAAATGTTTCGTTCCCAAAGAATTGTAATGGCAATCTGTTTACCGAACTCTCCTTGCTGTCCACAGATGGCTCTATATGCTATATATTATCGCGCGGTACATGATTTGAAATTATTCACTATGTTCTGTAGCAAATTATAGTTATGTTTATCCGCTGAAAGTTATATTTAATTGGTTTTTGTTATAAAGGAGTGAAAAGTATCTCTTATGTATATCTAGATAATAGCAACCGAACAAAATTTGTCTTGGAAGTGGAAGTAGGTTAAGTAGTATAAGTTTGAGCATTTCAACTTCTTTTTTCATAGATGCATTGTGAATAGTAAGATACATGTCCTAGATTTATTGTGCAAAATAAATTCACATTTTATTACACAAAGCAACTTATATATTTTGAAATGGTAAAATCTCATATCTGAAATGTTACATGATCTCAAATGCACTTACCACCTCTGAGTTTCCGTGTATTTCAGCGCTGATACACATTTATATTTTCCTCCACTACCTTATATTAAGTACCCACAGCAAATATTACCTTACAACAGACAATATTAAATTGTTATTTCCCATCAAACAAGTTTTGATAACCACTGAATAAAACTGAAAGCATTCTTAAAGGCCAACCAATCTAAGAGCAGTTTAGACCAAAACGAAGTGTCTTAATTAAACATTGGGCCCCTGCAAAGTATGTGCTAAAAGGACTTCCTACACCTGACAACACTTTACACTTTGAAAAACTTTTATTTTCGTTAAATTGCTATATTAACGTCCATTAAAATAACACGAGTTTTAAAAAGCTTCATTTCAAATGAATTCCTGTAAGTTTTTTTTTGGAAATATCCTCGGAGTCGTCTTCATTCTAGATGGCATTTGCTTAAAAAGTAAATCGTAATAGCTAGACAAAATATCATGCCATCATGCCGTTAGACCTCGTTATAGTATACAATTTATGTAACACTTTCTGGAATGGAGCATTTTCTAGCCACTCCTCTTTATTTGCTGAAATTAATGCTTAACTCAAATGTGAGTCACATAGCGACCTTCTCATTGAACATTTGACTATCTCGTAAAGACTTAAACATATTCCCCTTTCGCCTACAAGAAAACTACCAATATGTTAATTATCTCGATATACAGAATATAGCAGTAGATGTTTGTACCAACAATTCCTACAAGGATCATGTAGATCAACAGATTTTTAAAGTATACCAATCCCACCAACAAGATCTGCTGCACTTAGTTTTCAAGAAGTTGTCATTTTAACTGTTTATTACTTCATCCATTCCCTGTACTTCGATATAAATATTTTTAGATATTACCTTAAATTATTTGTTGCAATTGTTTCTCTTGATACTCATTTTAGCAATTGTGAAAATGTATATTAAAGTGCATTGATACAATTTTTCTAAGTAAATACATTGACAATATTATCGTCATGTAGGACGGGAATATGGAAAAAGACAGACAAACACTTTTAGACCTGATCTCTACGTGATTGCTTTGTATGACGGGGTATAAAACAAGAAGCTCTTTCTCAATGTCAAAAGCTACATATTCCAAACTTGGAACCAATAAAAGGAATATCTACAGAATGACTATGTCCACAACAATAAATTTAGCCATAATGTTTGTACTTCAACAAGATGTATATTTATTCTAACATTTCATCTGCCTTATGTTATTTTATATTAAATACATTTCTTTTAAAAATCAGGAACCGTCAGCAAGCAGGCGAGTTCAGCCACACCAGAGACAGACTACAGGATAGAGAACTTGACCAAATGAAACACCTTCAAGGGACAAACGGCGTATACTTGATAACCTCATAATTGTAATAGGACATGAAGTAATCCACCAATACTGCACAGCTAAGCTAGTATTAGTTAAATAAATCAGGGGATCGCCCAAAGGTATAATACTTTTAAACTGACGTGAACAACATATTGTCGCCCAATTATCGGAAGGCACGACCGACTGGCATCTGGGTAGGGGACAAGAGGCATTGAAGCCACGCCCACCCATTTATCTTGTAGCGTTACATAGGGGATGTTTGGGAAAGTGTCACTAGGCCCTATACCGGCTCTTTCCCCTTCCCCTGACTTCTGGAAAAACCAGGATGATTCACTGAGCCGCGAAACTTCTAGACACAGCGATCTGCCTATATAAGGGATGCAGTGGACGAGTCATTTCATTTTTGGCGATCAGCCGTGAAGAGCGCAGTGCTAGAGAACGGACTGGAAGACTGCGTACGTGTATCAGAGGAGTTGTACGTAACTGTGAGTGTGGAGTGACCTGTGACAGACGAACTGGAGGATTGTAATTGTGTGTGCTACGTAATTCTATATAATCGGCAAGTGTTCCAACTGTAATTCGGTGGAAATAAGGAACATTTTGAGTTTGTGCAATTGGACTTTTAATTTCACGAACCCACAAAGTCACAATATTAAGATAAAGTGCACAAGGTAACACAAAAGTGAGTGAGAAAAAAAGATATACTAACAGATTACTTCTGCAAAGCGATAAGCCGTGAGTAGTTTTAGGAACTTCTCGACATAAATTATCAAGACTCAGATGAGGAAGTCAATGAAAGTGACGAATTGTTTCTTTATGTAAGGAAAGAGTGATACAAATGGGGCAGTTATACTTACAGTGGATTAAAAGAAACAAATTTCTTCAATTATAGGTATACAACTTTTTGAAAAAGCGAATAAGACTGTACCAAGTTTTAATATATTTAACTACACCATTATAGAGGTTAGGGAATTTTAGTTTGGTTCACCTATATGTAGCGGCAAGTGTATGATACTGTGCGAGAATAGAGAGAGGAAAAGATTGTGGGCTTCGAGGAGGCAACGCTGAGCACGCTAACATATCTCATTCGCTGCAGAGCAGAACTGTTCCAACCTAAAAGCCATAATACGGTATTATCTAGCTGTAAGACAAAATATTATAAAATACGAAAGACAATTAATAAATGGAGGTAAGAAATGGTTGAAAACGAAGACACAATGTCAAAAATACTGGATAACCTAAAATCAAAAGTCTTTATAAAATTGAGAACAGGTCATGCTAGCACATTGCAGATTACTTAAAAACAAACAAAATTATGTTAGAAACCAGAGAAAGGTCTATATCTTAGGTTATCTTACAATGTAAGAAAATTTGCTTAATTTAAGTGAATAGGACAGAATAGGCAGAGACTGTTTAGGCCAGATAGGAAAGGTATAACAAATATTAGAATTGCAAAAACAAATCTTAAGCAATTTCTAGCTGCACATATGACGTGACAAGTTGTGTTATTTTATTTGAAGTCTTGTGACATCTTATGACGTCTTATACCATAAAATGACTTGCTGAGACATAGAAATACACAGGACTGGTGACATATGACATAAATGTGACGACATGTGGCCAAGTGACAGTGCTGGATGTTTCTAAGTAACTTAACTAAGGCAGGATAAGGGTAGCTGCACACCCTCAGACATGGCTGGACCTTATACTCTAGACGTTGTTACCAACAATTCAGAACAAAATCTTATGCTACCATGAAAATAAATTATAACAACAGTAATAGTCCGAAGTCTCTTCAGTGAACTCCGAAATATTTTAACAATAGCTTCCGCGATATCTTGATTATTGAAAATATCTCTCAAAGTTGTAGAGATTTCCTTACAAATACTTGATACACCCGCATAGTTATTCTACATGTCCTGATAGGAATACCGAATACTTCTGAAGGTCCTCAAAGCAGTTTTAAGAACACTCTAATCACTCAAAAAGGCAAAGACTTTCCTTACATTGAGTAATATAGCATCAAAGTACCCAAAAGTTTCCCATAATTTGCATACAAGGAAAGTAAGCCCTCAAAATCTGTAAACTCGATACCAAACATTTACAAATTACGGAGAAATATCTAAAGTTAGATATGTATTACAAAGTCTAATTTGTAAGTTCCATTTATTCAATGAATCTGCATGTCCTCTTCTGCTACTTCTGTGTAATTTCCTGTATCTGGTAAATCATTACATGTGTATGGACAAATCTTATTAATGAAATATTTGCATCCCTTTATAATGGTTAACTTATGCTAATCATTATATCAATTATTTCAGAGATATTTACTTTTGGTTGCAATTCTCTATTGTCTTTGAATCTTTGAAATGTTAAGATACATAAATTCTTCCTGACTTCATTGTAATAACAATTATCTTGAATGGCAGGATGTAACAATCCACTGTTAACTCACTTCGGTCTCCTGTATTCTTCTTGTACAATCAAGGACATCTGTAGTTTAACTGTAAGGTATTATCTTAAACTTGAGGCAAATAGAAAAATAAGTTTTGTATAAGAGTGGCTTGAGAAAGCAGTGTGCTTTTAGCATATTATTCTGCTCTAGTAGACTTATCAATAAGACACATTGTTTTAGTTATGTTGATTGTCAACCAGAAGAGATTGTCCACCAAACATTTGAAGATCCAATACACTTATCGACCACTCATTGTTGTCCAGATGTGGCACCACATGTAATATGTTACAGTACTATAGAGTATTTGTAATTATTTACAATGTTTGATAACAATTTGCAATTATGCTGTTTATATGCGGTTTAGGCTTTATTTATGTTTCATTTAGTAGGAATTAGAAGAGGCATGATTTTATACACAAAAAGTTTAGAATTGACAAATAACTATATCTGAGAAGGAAAGTCATCTACATTAGGTATATATTCAAGCGTATTGCTGTTTGTTATATGGAAAGCCCTGTTGCACCTCACAAAAACTTTCAACTCCTCTTTGCAGCAAAAGTACTTCCCTGACACTTGGAAATGACCCAAGCACATAATACTCCCGAAGCATGGGAAAAGCACCAGGCAGCCTCTAAATTACCGCCCCAGTAGTCTCCCGTAGTCTATTGGTAAATTGCTAGAACAGGTGATACTGTTTCGACTCCAAAATCAACTATCAACACTGGATGATATTTCCAACTCCCAATTCGGCTTTCGAAAACAACATTCAACAGATCTACAACTCTTAAGATTAACCGATGACGTGACAGAGCAATTTGAAACTGGAGCTTACACGTTGGCGCTATTTTTGGACGTACAGGCTGCATTTGATCGGCGCTGGCACAACGGCCTTATTTACAAATTGCACCGAAAAGTTTCCCGGACTCCAAAGTTCCTTACCACTGCTCACAACTTTTTAGAAAACAGACGCTTCTACATCCAAGTGGGCGGCTCCTGCTCTAAGGAGATCATGCATGCTGGGGTCACGCAAGAGGCCATCATGTCCCCGCTATTGTACATACTGTTTACCAACGACTTCCCCGTGGACGCCAGATGCAAAGTGGCCATGTATGCTGACGACACTGCAATATACAACCATCATAAAAATCCTCGTTTCGGCCTATTAGAGATGCAACGGTAGTTTGACCGCTTCCTTTCATGGCCCCATGACTGGAAAGTTAAAATTATTGCAAACAAATGCCAGCTTATCCACTTTTCAAAGCGGCGCCCTTTGGCTATGGAACTAACGGTCGGTGGTCAAGTATTGCACTGCCGTCAGCAAGTCAAATACCTCGGCGTGACTTTGACACGCACAATGAACTGGTCCACCCACATAAAAGATATTGCCAACAAAGGCCGGCAGCGATTAAAGATGTGCATCCCCATATTTAGAAGTAAACAACTGAAACTCCGCTCGAAGGTTATCTTGTACAAGTCATTCATTCTGTCAGTGGTTCTATACGCATGTGTGGCCTCGGCAAACGCATTCAAAACAACCATCTAATACCTTCACACACGGCAAAACCTCTCACTCCGGAAAATCCTTTCCACTCCCATCCGCACCACAAACGTCTCACTCCATCAAGAAGTCCGCATCCCGACCATCCCCGAGGCATTGGAAGAAAGAACCTCTTCCATTTGGGCGCGCATTCTTCGGCATACAAACCCTTTAATTCATAACATTGGAAAAGGTGAACACCGCAAACATAAACGGGTGAAAATACTGTAAATAAGGACGGCTCCCACCCTTTGCACGCCCAAAATTCCCGGCCCAAATGTCTCACAAACCACCGACAGGGGCTACCCCTCCCGGGTTGCTCAAGGAACTGAGCGACATAATGCCGCACAGCAGGACAGCTGACTGTAAATAGTGTACAAAGTGAAGTGAAGTGTGCGTGAATGAGTGTTTGGGTGCGAGAGACGTACTACGTATGCCCATGAGTTCGTGCGTGAGTGTGTATGTGTGTAAATAAAATAACAAAAACATAAAATTCAAGGAAACCTGGAGCACCTAAAGAAAACTAGCTAACTAAAGCTGTTCCCTAAATGGACGCCGTATGGGCTTTATGAAAAGCCATGACGTCAGAATCAACAAAAACTGAAAATGTAATATAATGCAACTGTAGAGCCTGTAAGCCGGGTCCATTGTACCGGCACCAGGTATATCAAACAAAAATAAAAGGCCTAATCCTAAGCCTGTTTTATGGATTCCAGCATCAGCAAAAGCTGAGCTCCGATAATCTACCCAGAGTTGTTGGTCTCAAAATTAACAAAAATCAATTCAAGGACAAAATAAATCCTTCAACGCCAGGTTGCTAAACGAAAGCAATCTTTCTCCATCTTAGAGGAGTACTAAACCACCTCGAGATCAATTCACCATCCCCAAACAAAAACAACCATCCTAAACCATGCGGAAAGGAAAATCCTATCTGTGGTTAAACCCTATCCTGGGTGGGCACACAGCAACAATCTTCAGGCTAACACAAGCCTACCAGTAGCTGAGGTGCGATGCGATTGTTTTATGGATGTATTAAACTTTCAACCAGTTTTAGAAGTGCTTCCTGCTCTTTTTACTAGTGTTGCCTGGGCCGTATGATTCAAAGTAATTGGCGTTTGTACGCCGGGTCCAGTATACCGGCACCAGGCAAATAAGTTACAAATAGAAGGTCTGGAAGCCTAGAATTACTCAAAGTAATTGTCGTTTGTGACATGAGTAGTTAAGCATGTCCAGCATTTCTCTCATATTTGAGTAGGGTGCCGTTTTCCAATATGGCGTACTGTAAGTTTTTTCTGATGTACCTTAAGTTCCATTCCACTCTTGAACTCTCCCCGGTACATACATTAAGCAAAGAAAGTATTACATTCCGCCCATAAATTCGATATCGAGATTTGACTGGAATTATGTTGTGGACCCAATCGATAAAAAAGAAACAGGTTTTGTAAGACTGAAAACAGCACTGACTGATAGAAAAATTAAGTCCCGCTTACAGGAATATGAGAAATTTGAAGAAATATATTCCACTTTAGCTATTTTTTAAAGTTTCTGAATCCTAGTTTTATATAAAAATGACCTTATTGGTTACCCTGCAATTTTTGAAATCGAATCAAACGTATTCGTATATAAGTGTCATAGGAATGTCCTCAGAAATGGTCTACATTTGGATTAAATAGTCATCGCTGGTAAACAGTAGAAGATAAACTCTTACTGTACAAAAGGGTAAAACTGCTAAAACACACAATTTCCTTAATATTAGTTGTTATTTGTCAGAAATTACCAAAACTAATATTTTTCTCATTTATGAAATGGTTATTCACTTTTATATCTGTTAGCCGTGCAGGTGTACGGAATGTTAGATACCCTAAAACATATGACAATCACTTCAAATCTAACACTTTATATTCATAATCTACTTGTACCTAACAAAATACCACTAAGTTAACGTTTACATGATGCAGACAGAGCAATAGACGTTTGCAAGTTTACAGAAGACCAACGCAGTCTTACACAACAAACCAAGATTATCAAAATGTATACGAATTCCACTCATACGATCTACTCAACTCATTCTTCAACAAATTACTGTTGCAGTGTCTTATTAATTCATCTACTTCCTGTACATCAGTATACAGAAATTAGCTTAACTTCCATGTTGTCAAATCTCCGTTATTATACATATTACTTACAGCCAGGATTACTGACTGACAAGCACTTTTAGACAATCAGATGTATATTTACTAGTAGGTGGGACGAGAATACGTCAGACTTAAGCGATTGTCCAATATTTTAAGGCATAGTCACTATGTGCCAGTTTTCTCATTTCATTGCCTTTGTGTATTGTCGCGAGCATTGTTCGGGCCAGGTGCAGAAGGGGTGCGGCGCGGAGAGAGAAGGGACAGATAGTGCAGCACGAAGGTGAAGAGCTTGTCGAAACAGAATAAGGATAGCGCGGAGATAAAAGGCTTGTCGGAACAAATAAAGTTAGCTAACTGGATAATTCTAGCGACATCTTGATTGATAGAGAACATTCCACAGACGTATGGAATCACGAATGGAGCCGCAATACTGAGTGAGAGTCAGAGTGTAATCGGAATGGGATCTTGTGCCTGTAGCAGTGTTTTGAAAGTGAACTCTTTTGTTTGTCGTAAACGACCTTTAGCATTGTATTTGTGTATGCTACGTACTTCTGCTACTGTAAGGGTAGACCAAAGTTGTGTTTCTTCGGAAATAACATTGTGAATTTCTGCAACTTGTGCTTTTAATTCTACGGATCCACCAAGTCACAGTATCAACACATCAGAACCAATCAGAACTTCCTATAGAGAAACTCCTAATTGTAGCACCGACAATCAACACTGTGTATTAACAAGTATTTCATATATGTATAAGATTCAAAGAGTGACAATTTAAAAACCTAAAGCGTTGTTGTTAGTAGTAGTTGGTGTCCGCCTGTTGTGTGAGCGATGTTGATGACCTCGTGAACGTGATCGAGACCGAACCGATTACTGTAAAGCGGCCATCTGTAGAGTTAACTGTTTCAAAGGTTTGCACAGCTCGCTTAACTCAATGTTTCGATTTCCGGAATTAATAGAATGGGTTGGTCATGTCACTTCCAGTATTTTGTCTGACAAGGCAACGACTTTGTCCAACGAGATTTCCCTTTGAGCTTGTGGAATAGCCTGTAATTACGTAGAAAGACGCTGGACTCATAACTGTCTCAGGAGGTTGTCCTGGAACTGAACAACTCCGACCAATGAGCGGAGTTGGCAAGGAACCTGGAGGGTTTTCTGTCCCCAAGTTCTTCTTCCATGAGTAGTTACCGCACTCTCTGTCCGTCACAGAGTGATAGTCGACGGACGAGTTCAGTTTTTAAATGTAAATATGCATCTTGAACTGGAGGATTGATGATGATGTCCTGTAACTCTGCGGCAAATCGACTGTCCAAATTTGGAACTATATATGCATATTTTGTGTCATCTTATGTTATGTCAGCGACACTGACCTGGGCTTCTGCTAGGACGAACCAGAGCGGTTCACTGTTACACTGACCTGTGATTGTAGTGGTTCTGATGAAGCGAGCGCTTGCTGTTGTAATTGTTGCTGAAAATGTTGACTTGATTGACAGAGTTCTCTTATTTGCATTGCCCAACTTAAATAACTACTTCAAACAATAACTATTTATTAGTATTAACACTTAAGATATACATATTACATAGTTTTGTTGTTTTGTATCTCTGTATCTGTTGCTATGTTGGAGGTCGTCTTTATTAGTTGCTGCAGTGCTGCCCTCACGTTGTGGTAGTGTTCATACGTAGTACGAGCTCTCGGCACAAGGTCATTCCCACAATCTTCAAGATTAACAATTATTTTACAGTGATATATTAATAAAAGTTAACGCAGGTATTTAAAATTCAATACTGCCGAGAACTAATCAGAGTTAAAGATCCCTTTAGGTCTGGACATTTCGTATCTAACATTTGATAAGGCGAGTTAACTATAATCAGACAGAGAGGCAGACTACGTGTCTTAAATCACTAACGACATAACATTTATTTACCAAAGTTTTATTTTCCTGTGATCTACAACGCTGTCTAGTGGACTATACCGGAACTATAAACACACAAATTCTATCTGACTGCATGGGTCACAACCAATATTTCGAATAAATAAGAAACAGTCGTTATGTAACCAACTATTTTCCAAGAATGCAATCATACCAACCTGCGGAAACTATCCTCTACATTAACAAAGTAGTGAGAGTATCTGTTTATTTTCGGTTAAGAGATTATAACGATATTATAAAATGTCTGATATATCTGCTTGGTTCTAAAATATATCTCTTGCATTTTGTTTTAAGGAACTAGGAAGTCCTAATAGTTCTGAATGACTTCTATAATATTCATTAGCTGCTAATTAATGACCTGTGGACAAAATCTTAGTATTTAATAAATGTAGAATTTATTAAATCATTAACCTAAATCAATGGTTTAATCTCACTGTCGAACTCCGAGATATGTTGTTTTTCCTTTCAATTTTCTATTCTTTAAAAACCAAAGCATCGCTCTCCTGTTACTCGTAATTCATGGGAATAACAACAAACTTGAAATACGGGATATAGCGAGTCACTTGTTAACTAACACTTCAGTTTCCTATATCACTCTTCTATATACAACGAAATATGTAATTAAACTGTTTGTATAAACGTTTACAAACTTGTTGCAAGTACAAAAGTAAGACTTCGTAGAAGACTGGGCTGAGAAATCTTTGTGACTGTAATACATTAAGTTAACCTCGTAAAATATATATTATAGTATACACGTCAATTTATTTGTGTCGGTTGTATACTACAAGCTATCTTTGGGTTTAGAAAGAATTTAATAGTAATCAATATTTTTACCGAACTCTCTTTATTGTCAGTAGATGGCTCTGTAGGCGTTACATTACAATAAGATTTCTAGTTATCCACAATGTTCTACAGCAAATTATAGTTATGTTTATCAGTAATAGCTTATAATTGATTGACTTTTCATGAGAAGGAGGGAGTAGTATCTTGTATATATGTTTAAACAATAGCAACCGAACAAATATTTTTCTTTGAGAGCGGAAGTATCCTAAACCTAGAATATCTGTGAACCTAGAACTTCGTTTTTCATAGGTGGATTGATAATATCTGGATGTTAATTTTGATACTTGTGTCCCACACTAGGGTGAAGCCGAGATCGGGGAAATGGCAACAAGAGATTTTAGTTTGCAACCGAAAATAGAGGCGTACGTTCTGCTACAACTTTAAAATTTTTACTGGTTTGATATTCTTTGGCCATCTTGAACATTTCAGTGTGAAGTATCGTTCTATGATCCTGTAGAAAAAGAGAGCATTTAATAAATAATCACGTGATCTTGGCTACTTACTCCATGTACGGAGAGTAATCAGTTATTTGTTTTTAAAATTGTCATTATTATTGGAGGTCTACTGTGAGTAGTTCTTGTACTTTAGCTGTTGTACACATTATTAAATGGATTACTGTGAAGACAATTCCCGCAAAAATAAAAGCTTATTCGCATTACATTAATTTTATTTTATTTTCAGATACAAAAATCAAGAGGTTAATGTTCCAATATTGAAGCTGAACTTTGTTGGAGATTACAATCATGTTCAGTCATTTGCAGGTGTAAAATCATGTTAAATGTATTTGGAATAGCTTGTTGCTGTGTTTGGAATTTATGATTGCCATACCTAATGAAGGAGTGGTGGTAGTCAGAAAACATTGAAAGGTGCAATAGGACAAACTCTTACAACAATATGGACTTCGTAAAGTGCCTATGAGTATACTTTACAGTAGATAGGTTAGAGAACCACCAACAATAATATGCCATTTCATTTATGTCCGATACAAGTTGTAATTTCTTTAGTATTTTATGCTGCTGTCACTTTAAATGACATGATAGATGTTAATTTTGGAAATTCCAAAGCTGTAACTTCTCAGTTGATGCAGTGGGTCTGAAGCAATTACTTCAACAAGCAATTTTTTTAGTGCTTCATCTTTACACAATAATGAAATGATGTTTAAATCAGCCAATGGTCCATATAACTAAGAGCTGCCAGCTAAGAGTTACGCCTTATTGTACATCACTTTCTGCCGGGCTATATTATCATTCATTAATTTATTATTGCATATATCTTTTGTTTAGGATTATGTTTAGGATATTTCAACACGTTTGCTTATTCTTAACAGGATATTCACAGTGCCAAATTTCGACTGAAATAATCCTGCAAATTCTTAGTGTTGGAGGAGCTATCTGCCTTTAGGACTATGCAGCACGTATACCAATGTGCCCTTCTATACATTTCTCCGGGGTCCAGCAATACGACAGAAGTGGAAGGATATTTGTAAAATTTTTAGTGAAAGTTGCGCTTCCTTTCATGTGTGCAAGTACCATTTTTTTGGAAGAAGATTTGGCAGATGATTTGAGACGTACATTAAATCATGTGGTGGTACCACAACATTTGGAAATGTTCCCATGAAATGCTAGGTTTCAACATGGAAGTGATGACGTCTTTAAATGAATGAGCTCAAGCGCTTCCAAACAAATACTGATTATTGTGAAGGTGGTGTGGAGGTAGGTACTGAGCTTTTTCTTGACAGTGTAGCTGCTTCTTCAAGTATGTCCCCAAGTAAGGCAGTGACTTTCACTTCAGTAAGTAAGCAAAAGGGTCTTTTGGGTACTGGGGTTTCTAGATTACCTTTGTCTCCGAAAAAGCGTCATATATATAGAATACATTGAAGTGTACAACATGGAATGCACACAGATATAACTAAGATATGTGTCTCCTTTTTAATTTATAAATACATTAAAGATAACAAAATTAGCACTTGTGAAAAAGGGACAGCTACCACTGGCCAAGAAAAAAGGATTAAAATATTGAGATAAGTACAATTTCAGTCCTTTTTGGTGTTTGTTTTTGTTGGAAAATTAAGTGGTAGTTGTTTAGATATTGTTTTCCAGATTTTTAAATTTTCGAAATTTATTTAGATAGTTATAGAAGCAATAAATTGGGTAATTAAAAGTTATTTCTTCAAATGCTGCATTTAACTTTTATTTTTAATGTATAATGTTTACAGTTTCTGGATGACTAGAAGCGGCTCTTGACAATTCCGGGGAGCGACTGAAGAATTTCCTGACCACCAAGAACCTTATCGTCACTTGATGATGCCTGGTATTCAACGACCTTATGTGGATACAAAATACAGTCATGATTGGAAATGCGTTTGGGCCAATGCAACCAACTGTAACCTTCCGTCGCTCTGGAGAGAAACTGTTTATGAACTTGTTAATCAAATGGTTCCAACTGCAGAAAAGAGGTGCCGTCACGGGCGTATGTGTGGAAGATGATACACTTGAACATCGCTTGTACAACTGTTAGCGGGCTGACTTGATTTGGACTTCCATCCGAGACGCCTTACATAAACTTCATCCAGAAGAACGCTTACGTTCAGTACCACAGCCAGTACAACTGGAGTTTCGCTTCAAAACACGAAATTTCATAATTTTGCAGTGTGGTTAGTTGCTGGTACACTACATTGGCTGCTGAAAGTACGGCGAGGAGACACTGTGCTAGGAAAGCACTTACGTATATTTTTAAAGAAGCAGAGGTGGACCAATATACGGAAGAAAACCTTGCGATCTCTGGCGCAATAAATTTATCACTTGCAACAAATGCAGATCTAATAACCATTTAAGCAAATAGAACCCTTCATTTGTCTCACAGTACAAGCCAATAAAACAAGAAATGTTCTAAACGACTTACCCTGTATCGTTCCCGCCTTAAAAAAACGTGAAATATATATATATATAAAATAAAGATAAAAAAACTAAAAATAAAAACTAAAAATAAAATAATAAGATAATACTAAAAAATAAATATAAATAAAAAAAATTAGGATACACTGTCCAAAAGTCTTTCTTTCCTTAGAGATATTTCAAATGATCATTTAAGACAGTTATACAAAATTGAAGTAACAAAAAAAAAAAAAAAAAAAAAAAAAATAGAGCTAGAAGCAAGAGAAAAAAAAAAGAATAAAAAAAGAATGAAAGTTCTAGTGTACCGAGTTTCCTTCCCACAGATGGCAGTACCTGTCATAATGTATACCGCGGAAGAAAAATTGCGGATACTTATAAAAAAGTAACTACTATTATTAATCTTTCGCCTAAAATCAGTCATTCCTCTCAACTGCTTAATGATATGGATAAGTGAAATAATGTGATTACATTGCCTTTTTTGTACTTTTGTTTGTGTATTTCATTACATTTTTGAGGTTCTTTCTCAAAGGCTTTCCCTAAACCTTAGGTAATGCATAAGGCAACTAATCTCATTGCGATTGAAACATGTATTATGCTTAATACATAGCTAAAGTGTTATAATGTTATGCTAAACTTTCCATGTATCTATTACAATGAATGACCATGTTATTCACCACTTTAAACACTTCAACAATCCCTACAGTGTTATTATAGAACATTACATGAATATTTGTTTGTATACTATTAAAGGTTATCATTTCTGTCATTTATATCACTTTGAGCAACAGCTGCAGTTTTATGTTAAAGTGTCTACGTTTTAAATGAAAAAGGTTACTCTGTTATGCATATGATTTACAAATGTAGGTATGATGTAATATTACACAGAATGTTTTGCTAAAGTTTCCTTGTAATTAAATGAATCAGCCATGCTGCATCACTTAAGTGTTTGGAGTTATAGCTAGTATTGTTGCATAGATTATTTGTAATTGATTTAGTTGAATTACTCATGTTATTTAAGTAAATGTCAGACTAATTTGTTATACTAATGAGACAATAATAAAAAGAAGCAGTAACTGTCTAAACAATGTTATTATTCAAGTTTTCCTGTCAAATACCACATCCTATTGTTAATTCCTTGAAAGTTCATACAAAATGTTGAGTTAATTAAAGTAGAAAATAAAACAGATGCCATGCAGGAAATTCACTGCAAGATTCAGCTGATTATGTTCCAATAGTGTATTACTACAGATTATATAAGATAATTATGTGAGCTTTTATAAAATGCAACAACTTCTCTCAAAGCTCACGTAATTATCTTTGTGCATCTGTAGCATTGCGGTATTGGAACATAAGCAGCTAAGCAGCTAAGCAGCTATGAAAAATACAGCTACAGTATAACGGCACGTAAAATATTTGCACGCGCGATTTTTCATAATTTAGTTTGCCATCCGAAAATAGGGGCGCAGCGGTCACCTCGTATTGCCGAAGATTAACATGGGAGGTTCACTTCTAATAAGTATATGTTCTGTGCAGTAAACCAAATTAGAGTGCCGGTGTGACCTGTTAATAAATATAAATTATTATTGTTTGTGCTTAGAGCTTCTTACAGAAGAGAAGCAACAAAAGAAAATCAGCTGAATCTTGGAGTGCCGGGTTTAACTCGCGGGACAGTTGAGAGCTTCTTGCTCCACACGTGTGCACCTCTATGTTGGTAGTTCCCTCTTAAGTAACCAGGTGGCGTTATCGTTAGCAATTTGTTTCTGTTCTGGTGAAGTTGGTTTCTTGTATGTTTGCTATTATTCTTGTTATAGTTATCGCTGTTATTCTAGTTCTTATAAATATTGATGTACAGTTATGGCTAGTGTGTGCTCAGAATTGGCTGTTACTGGAGCAAAAACTGATATTATATTCAGGTTACGCAAATGTTTAAATAAGAGGCGACACAACGAAACACATATTCTTGCTTTTGTAAGAACTGGATGACTGTGATGCAAAGGAACTAGGTAAAGCATCCTAAGAGGTGTGATTAAGTAAGAATGCCTTGAAGAACTGCAGACACTGGGGAGATCGCGGTCTGAAGTTTGACCTGAGGTAGTTCTTGATGCGGTAACAGCGTCTTTACCAACTTTATATGAGGAAAGGTTTTCCTATTAGAGTTACATGCAACTTCAAGAAATTTGAAACGTGGGACAGAGAGCCGCTCGCTAGAATTGTAACTATCTCAACCTGCTCTATCACTCTTGTATATACAACGAAATATATCACTTAACTGTTTGTATAAACGTCTACTTAAACTTGTAGCAAATTCAAAGGCAACACTTTGTAGAAACTGGGTTAAATGAAATGTGTAGTGTTTAACGCCCGCTTTTACTACATACGGCACCGCAGGCGATGACACTGATGGTACATGAGAGGAAGATGGAGCACCGGTGGAATGAGATGCCGGGGGAAACCGGAGATCCCGGAGAAAACCCGCCCTAGCGCCGTGTTGTCCACCACTTGTTGTCTCACTTTACGTTCGCCTGGGATCGAACCCGGGCTGTCTTGGCGAGAGCCAAATGGTCTAACCACTGAGCCAAGGCGAAATTTCTGCGAGTGTAGTGCATCAACTTTGTAAATATATATTATGTGGAACACCTCATTTCAATTACCTCGGTTGTGCAGTACAAAACACTTTTGGTTAACTAGGAATTGAATAGTGAATCTTTTGGCCGAGCTCTCCTTGCCCTCAATAGATGGCTCTCTAAGCGATATATTATCGTGCTGTATATGATTTCTAATAGACCACTATCTTTTACAACAAATTCTAATTATGTTGATGAGCTATAACTTATATTTAATTAATTTTTGATGGCTAGGTGTGAAAAATACATGCTGTATATACTTAGACAAAAGCAACCAAACAAAAATCAGTCTGAGAGAGGGGAAGTATCCAATTCCTAGAATATCTGTGAGCCTTTGAATTTCGGTTTTCATAGATGCCTTGAGAAATTCCATCTCATAATTTATAATACCTGAGGCCAATTCTAAAAAGCAACAGAAATATAATATTGCAAAGCGTATCATCTGTAAAGAGAAATGACAAATGAATTACTATTCCAAAGCCAGGTCTATAATTGAGGTTTACCTTATTTTGTAGTTTTGAGTGTGGTGTCCCTCACAATGTTACAAACACGATCTTCGTTTGATTTGATGAAATTATTGTTTTGACAGAGTGTAAGGTGGCGTAACGCGTTACTACGTGGCGTACCTCACAGTTTGCTTGTTCCCATTTGTCCGTGGAGCAGAGATCCGGCCAGTTGGCTCTGCACTTCTCAATGAGAGTTTGAAGTACATCTCGTAGGTCTTGGTATTTGGCTGCCAAAACTATATTCTGAGGTTCACCGATGGTTAATACATATGTTAGCCGTGAGTGTGCTGTCTTCCCAATGTCTGGAATCCTTTTTCAGGTAGCGAGCTTTGAGATTTTCTATTCTTATCAGATCATTGCTGCCTGCAGCTCTTAAACCTCCCTATAGCATGACATGGCGCAAGACATGACCAAATATGCAGATATATTTAAAATGCATAGTTTTAACTATTATGTGTTTCAAATGGAAAGGGTTCTGGAGTCCACCTAATCGGATGCCATATCACACTCAGCGTTGCCAGCTTGTTACCCCACTCCTTTGATATTTCCCTCTCTCTCGCACACTCAAACAAAAGGCAGGTCTTCCTGGCGCAGACGTAAGGGTAGGCAAATTATATTTTTACAAACTTTTACAATATGCAGTTGCCCCCATCAAAATTGGAAAAAGCATTTTCGCAAATTATGTTTCTTTTTAGATACTATAACTATAATTATAGTTTATGAATTACCTATTTTTATATTGCAATGGGACTGCCAGTAGCTCATCCATATCGCTGTCAATGTCATTTCCGTTAAGAGACAAGTCCTCATTGTCACTGTCTTCATCGAATGAGTCTTGCAAATTTATTATTACAGGTTCCAAAATTTGGTCACGTGCTATTTCGTTCTTAAAATCGTCTTGAAGGTTTTCTGCATGCCTTACGCAGTTTTCCCAGTCCTGTTGTGTTACCTTGTCAGTTTCTTCGTGAACAAGTCCTTCTACGTCCGTTAGTTTAAAAGTATTACTTCTGTTTAGAATCCCCCTTTTTATTGGAGCCTACGCAAACTCAATTGGATTATATTGGCAGTGGTATTCTGTTTCCGAACATTTTTTGAAGAATATGTACACCTTAAAATAATACTTCGGGCCTGACTTCGCAATACCTGCCTTTTCGTCTCACCACTAAATTCACCGCAAGGAGCCATTGCACTGATTAACTCTTACTCTACTGTAGTTTAAAGAAAAACTGAATGATATTGATCTGAACTATCCAGAGTAAATAAACAAATCTTATCCAGCATTCATTCACAAACATAGGCACAGAGTATTCTACAGGCTAACAGGAAATGAAGTTATGTAAAAAACTGAAGCTGCTGACAGTGAATTAAATTAGCTATTAATAATAACTAAACACTAGTAACACAACTTCACTATTTACTGGTCTTATTCAAATCCTGGTTTCAAAGCGCAAGATCTGCTTCGTACTCAACCACTCAAATTGACACTCACCAACTGACTGACTGACTGACTGACTGACTGACTGACTGACTGACTGACTGACTGACCTTGACCACTACCGGAGTTTGAAGAATAGCTCCTTATCTAACTGCCATCTGCCGGGGACAACACAAACTTATTGATGACATCTAGTGGAGGGATATCAAAATTCATTACGCGATCCTTATTTTTCAATAAGATAAGTAAATAGTGAAGTTGTGTTACTAGCGTTTAGTTATTATTAATAAGGAAATGAAGTGTTTGCTCTTTCTCGAATTTAACACCTTGACTTATTCACAGTAATTCTTTTGTCAGTCATGTCAGTAGTTTAAATTTCAGTTCTGAATAATTAAAAGCATATGTACACACACACACACACACACACACACACACACACACACACACACACACACACACACACACACACACACACACACACACACACAACACTTTGAACTGTCTAGAGTAAATAGAGATTACGAACCATTCATAAATAAATATATAATCTGACCAGACATTTTCTGCCAGGGCAGCAGGAAATTTATTGTTTCCTCTCGCTCGAATTGGATTATTCAAAATAATTCTTTGATTACATCATGTCAAACATTTACCTTTCAGTTCTGAGTACTTACAAATATACGTACACGTATACATGTCAACCAATAATGATATTCATACAGTACTTACGTCGCGATTTATTGTTATAGTACAGGTAATAGTGGTTTATTTATTTGTATTCGTAAAACTATTTAAGCTAAAAATATGGGGTTTTCATGGTTATGCTAGATACATTACTCTCTACCTTCCACATGCATCAGTTTTGGCAAAATCTGAATGTTGTCTTAGCACGAATAGTATTTCATAGAGATTGATTAGTTTGGCGCTTCTCACACGCCGCTTAGGGGGAATGCAATACGACAAAATGGCAGGTTCCAACTGGAACCCATTCCACCTAGTAGCGCTCAAGGTCAAACACCTTCCCATTTGAAACACATAATAATTACTATATATTAATGATGTTCGAGATACTAGCCCCATTTCTTGTGTAAGTTGTAAACTCATGGGAAGGACACGGAACATGGACATTGCGACCCGCTTGTTAAACATTTCCTACCCCGTCATGCTACTCTATGCCTCTTGTATATACTCGAGAACTTACTTTTCTCAACATTTAACCTAAATTTGTAGTAAATGTCTGTCTGCAAAACTAAAAACCATTTACCACTTTTAGCCTAGTTTGTTGTAGAGGGATTCTCTTTCGAATCCCCGTGTCGTATTCTTGTAAGTTGATGTACTTATTACTAAGTTTTATATTTAACTAAGTTGTGTTTTAAACTCGTTAATAGTCATACACATGCATAATAACACACTAACGTTTCTCTAATTATAAATTTAAAATTGTACACTCAAATGTACAAATACGCAGCGTGTAAATAATTGTTTCATATATATGTGACAGAAAAAGCGAAAATTTTGATCCTAAAAGGCCATTCTTACAATTTTCAACTCGTATTATGTCAATGTGACATAAAAACTGGTAGAAAAAATTATATCACAATATTCTCAATAAATATTCAGGATAAAGGACATCTTGCGGTTGAATATTTAGAGAATATAAGTTCTTGTTTTTGAGGCGAGTTAATTACAATCGGACAGAGAGACAGACTTCGTGTCTTAAATCACTAAGGACATAACATTTGTTTATCTAAGTTTTTATTCATTTTTTACCCGCCTCAGTAGCGTAGATGGCAGCACGTTTGCCTCACATTCAAGAGGTGCCGACTTCTAATCTCGATCAGGTTAGGTACCTGGACAACACTTTTTCTTGGGTTTTCCCTAATCCTGAAAGGCGAATGTCGGGTAATTAAGCTCCAAGGACCCCGGACTAAATTGAGCATTATATCACCCATTTCATTGATCGTCCGATATGAGTTAACGTTGGAGGTCGTAAAATTACAACAGCAAAAAACCTAAGTTTTACTTTCCTGTGATCTACAACGCTGTCTAGTGGACTATAACGGAATTATAAGCACACAAATTGTATGTGCCTGCATGACTCCCAACCTATATTTCGAATAAATAAAAAACAGTTGTTATATAAACAACTATCTTCCAATAATGCAATCATATCAACCTGCGGATACTATCCTCTACATTAACAAAGTAGTGAGAGTACCTTCTATGTTTCTGTAAAGAGTACCTAACAATATTATCAAAATGCTATATGTCTGATATATCTGCTTGATTCAAAAATATATCTCTTGTCTTTTCTGGTAACGAACTAGGAAGTCCTAATCATTCTGAATGACCTCTATAATATTTTTAGCTGCTAAGTCACCAACTCACGACATATAGTCGAAATCTTGGTATTAAATAAATGCAGATAATGTCAAAATACTAAATTATAACAACTATTTGATTTTATTATCCATTCCCGATAGATTTATAGTTTTTGTTTAGCTTTTATAATTAGTTAACATCTTTGAAGTGCTAAGCTCCATATTTGTGTTACATCTCACTTCAACAAATTGAAACGTTGGACTTAGGGAGCCGCTTGTTAGAATTATAACCCTATCTTCAGTCTCTTATGTCACTCTTGTATATTAAACGAAATATGTAATTAAACTGTTTGATTAAAGTTTACATACCTTTTTCTTTGTTCCATTTATACCCCGCCTTTAACTTCAACAGTTATATCGGCAGACGTTCTCCTTTGGAACATAACGAAGGTGTTAACTTGTATTCGTTGGGTTATAATAATCATATCACGTACATATTCTCAGTCATACTTCCAGACTCTGGGAAAGATGAGGAATTATCTTGATTGGAGAAAAATATCCACCCCCCACCGCCAGGAATCGAACCCGGGACCCCTAGGACGGCAGGCAGGTTCCACAGACTGAGCTTTGGGGCCAGCCCACATAAACTTGGAGCAAGTACAAAGTAAGACTTTGTGGAAGACTGGGTTAAGAAAGTGATGTGAGTATAACATATTATCCTAACCTCCTAAATCCATGTTATATTATATGGGACACGTCATGTGAATCACCTCGGTTATGCAGTACAGTAATGGGTGCGTGACAATTGAATAATGAATCTTTTTATCATCATCTCCTCGCTGTCCAAAGATGGCTCTGTATGCGATATTTTATCGCGCAATATAAGATAAATAATTAATCCCATTTTATTTCAGAAAAGTTTAATTATGTTGATAAATAGTAGCTTGTATTTAATAGGCTTTTGATGGGTAGGGCTGAAAATATCTGGAGTATATATAATTAGATAATAGCAACCGAACAAAACTTTGTCTTTCAGAGTGGAAGTTGGCCCAAATGACCTTGTTGTCGACGGGCCCTAAAACACCACACACACAGAGTGGAAGTATCCTAAACCTAGAATTTCTTTGAGCCTTTCAACTTTGATTTTCATAAATGCATTGAAATTTCTCTACAGTCTTCTGTGATAGTTTTATCCAATTGTTCAAAACAACAGAAGTACTATAATGTTAAAAAGTGCACAAAGTGCAAAGAGAAATCACAAATGAATAACTATTCCAAAATTAGTTTTATAATGAAGGTTTTTCTGATTTTGTAGTTTAGAGGTGTGGTGTCTCTCATAATGTTACAAATACATTCTTCGTTCGGTTGGTGAAAACAATTGTTTTGGTAGCGTCTGTGGTGAAACCAATACATTTCGGAAGCTTTACGTAAAGTTGCTCGTAGTTTCCCTTTTCCCACTCGTCCGTGGAGCAGAAATGGCGCCAGATGGCTTTGCACTTCGTGATGAT
Organism: Mantis religiosa; assembly: GCA_030765055.1. Classification (NCBI taxonomy): domain Eukaryota; kingdom Metazoa; phylum Arthropoda; class Insecta; order Mantodea; family Mantidae; genus Mantis; species Mantis religiosa. Next base: position 189,604,166 of record CM060957.1, on the reverse strand, counting down.
GGTTTGCAGTACATCTCTGAATTACCTCTATAATATTTGCTACCTGTTAGGTTATGACGTATATACAAATTCTTCGTATTATCTAAATGCTGAGTATGCCTAAACACAAGCTTATGTCAATTATTTGATGCTGTTCTTTCAATTTTCCATTATTTATAAACCTAAGCTTCGTTCTTCTCTTACTCGTAATTCATGGGAATAACAACAAACTTGAAAGACGGGATATAGCGAACCGCATGTCAGCTAACACTTCAGTTTCCTATATCACTCTTGTATATACAACGAAATATATAATTAAACTGTTTTTATAAAATTTTACATAAAAGTGGGTAGGTACAAAAGTGAGACTTTTTAGAAGACTGGGTTGAGAAAGCTGTGTGAGTAATACATTAACCTAGCCTCGTAAATATATATAAAGATACCGCAGTTTAGTTATCTCGGTTGCACAATACAAGATATCTTTTGACATAGAATTGGAATAACCATCTTTTATCGATCTCTCCTTGCTGCCCACAGATGGCTCTTTATGCGATATATTATCGTGTGGTACAAGATTTCTAATTATTCGTTATGTTTTGAAGCAAATTATAATTATGTTGATCAGATAAAGCTTATATTTAATTAATTTCTGTTGCCTGGAAGCAAGGAGTATCTGGTACATATACTTTTACAATAGCAAACAAACAAAAACCTGTATTTGGGAGTAGTAGAATGCTAAGACTAGTATAACCTCGAGCAGTCTTGGCACCCTTTTTCATGTTTGCATTCCCACTAAAGTACTTTTTCATTTTTTGTACTTGCAGTCGTTTGCTTGTATATTTAGAAACGTTTCTTTAATATTTAAAATATTATTATATTTTTCTTGTATACAATAAATATTTTTTTGTTAGAAATGGTACATGAACTGAAATGCATTCATCAGCTTCACCTTACGCGATTCTCATTCTTTATATATTCTCATTCTTTATATATATATATGTACGCAGTCACTATTTTTCATTTTCTCTACTACCTTATATTAATTACAGCATTTATATTACCTTCCAGGCAAAACTATATATCGTTACTTCATATCAAGCAACTTTTAGGAACCTCTGAGTAAAAGCGAAAGGCGAACTGATCTTAGAGCAGCTTAGAACAAAATTCTTAAACAAACAAGGTATTTACATTGGGCACCTGACAACGTTTTTCACTTTGGATAACTTTTGTTGTCGTCGAAACAGCTATATTAATGTCGATTAAAATAGCACATGCTTTAGTAACCTTCATTACAAAGGAATTGCTCTAAGTTTCTTTTATTTAATATTCCCAAAGTCCTCTTCATTGTAGATGGCATTTGCTTAACAAGTAAATCGCAATAGGTAGGCAAAAACACATACCACAACGTTAGACTGACGTAACGACCTGCTCTTAAAACATTTGACTAATTCCTAAAGACTTCTATAGTCAGATGTTACCGTTTCGTCTAATTATCAATATGTTAATGTTTATCTCGGTAAACATGATAGAGCAATAAATGCTTGCATCAATATCTCGACTGGGGTCACGTAAATACAACAGACCTTTATAAAGTTTACCAATTCCACTTTAATGATCTGCTGATGTTATTTGTTAACAAGCTCCCATTCCAAATGTTTATTAATCCACCCACTTCATGCTCTTTAATATAAATATTTGTACAAATTACCTTAACTTATTTCTTGCAAATTTTTCGGCTGGTACTCATTTTAGTGTTTGTGAAAATTTATAGTTACCTGTATTGACAGAAAACTTTCCAAATAAATATATTGATAATATTATTTCCATGTACGACGCGAATGTAGAAACCTACAGACAAACCCTTTAAGACCTATTAACAACCTGATGGCATTGCATGAAGGGGTATAAAACAATAAACACTTCTCAATGTCAGAAGCTACATATTTCAAACTTGGAACCAATAAAAGGAATATCTACAGAATGATTCGGTGCACAGAAAGAATTTAGACCTAATGTTTGTACTTCAACAAGATGTACATTTCTTGTAACATTTCGTCTATCTGTTACGGTTTATATCATCCAGAACACAACGAGCTTCAAAGGACATTCACACAACATACTAACAACTAGAGCATATGTTATTTGAGCCAACTAGAAGAAAACCGAAACTTTAAAAATACTTGTTGTAGCTTTATGAACAAAGTAATAAGCAATACCTACCTCAATTAAAGTTAAGTATAACAATACATAAACTGAGTAATTTAACGAGATGTTAACTAGTTGTTTGTATCTCTTACAACAAATGTCAAACAGAACACGTCATAATTTTATATGATAATACACTTAGCCTGATCGAACTGTCTTAACCATTAAATCATCAAAGTTACCTAGAATTATGACGTATAACGTTACGTTATATTACATCTCTAATAACACTACCCATTCTCGTACAAACTCTTCTTACAAAAGTATATTCTTTTATCTACTTCAGTTATCCCAAGTAAACATTTGTATAAATGATATTATCACATGTCTACTTGCAAATAATACAATAAAGTAGGCCTCGGCAATAGAGCTGTTCGCTATGCAACGATTTTGATATTTGATCTCTTTTGACGCCAGGAGATTAAAAATAAATGATTTTTGTCTCAATAAACCATAATTATTTAAATGTTCAAACCTGATAACAGCGATTATCTTGCAAATGGTGATGTTACAAGTTCCATATTTAAGTTGTCAGTTTTAATTAATCTATATTTGTATGTCTTACAGATAAGATGTACACAAAAAAGGCTTCTAGTGACACTCCTAGGTATTTTACGATATAATTATCCGTAATGAAAATTCACTGATCATATGGTACTCTTTTTAAATTATTACATGCGTTAATGTGAAAAGTGACCAAGTAAAAAAATGTCTTAATGTAAAAAGTAACCAACTTGTTTTAGAATTATGCTCTTCACAAACAGAGATTTTCGATCTAGGCATTTCAGAACGTGTATTTATACTGAATTCTATAATATTTCTTCACTTATTGGAAGTAGGAGATTGGAATATAAAAGTTGGTAAAAACAGCTGATATATTCTATTGATTAAATTATAATTCATTACATATATTTAAATGTAATGTGTTTACTTTTAATTAACTATCACTTAAGTCTCCTGTACCCCTCATCTTGTATATTCAACGAAATGTGATAAAAATATTGTGAAAGTTTATGTTAACCTTGGAGCAAGTAGAAGAATAGATATTTGTAGAAGACTGAAAGGAGAAATCAGTGTGAGTAATACATTTACCTATTCTTGTAAACATGTATTATATCGGAGACTGTCTTTTAGTTATCTTAATTTTCCACACAAGAGTTAACCTTCGACAATAAACAAATACATTTCACCGAACCGAAGGATACTGTCAACAGTTGGCTCTACACGTAACATGTTATCGCAGGGTCAATTATGCAGCTTTGTAACTATTTGTAATTTTATTATTTAGAAATGATTTACAATTCATTGGTTTTGGTTCATTGAGAATAAACAGTAGCTACAGTGTATAGTGACAAAATATCGTACGGAAAGGTAATTTTGTGTGAGAGAGAGCAAGTATCCTAAACTAAATATATCTTAGAACTTTCGCCCTATTTTATGAGTGCGTTGCCACTAAAAGAAAATTTTTCGTTAAAAAGTGTTGGCACCTCTATCTTTATAAGAGCAAACATTTATAAATACCTATTCTTTTTCACAAATACTGATATATTTCTAGTTTGTCTGCTGTCGATGACCAAGCATGTATATTGTATAGTTATTACTTTCTTTTGTCACATATATTAATTAGAGCAAGCACTACATTTCAACCAAAACTCGATACAAAGATTTCAGTGGAAGCAAAACCTTTGGAATGCTCTAAATAGAAAGAAAACCGTTATTAGAAGAAGATCCATGTCTAATCAGCATAAAACAAAAATAATTTTCAGTTAAACATCAAACCAGGTTTCGGATTCGAATAGATATTCAAGTAAAATCTCCTCTTACAAACTACTCTGTACATTTCGATAAATTATAATTTTCCTAATTATGGCTCATTTGATTATATATTGTAACTTTGTGGGTTCATAGAATTAAAAGGCCGAGTTGCAGAAATTAGGAATCTCCTTTATTTCCGTAGCAATACACTGCCCAATTCTAACGTAACAACATTACATATACACAGTCTTCTTCCAAGGTCGATAACAATAACAACAGTGACAGCAGATTAGCTCTCGTTAAAAGAACACTTCCAGCTGTCTCTCCACTTACTCTGTTTCACAACTAACTGACTCATCAATAGCCATTGCTTCTTTTTATACACCTAATTGATCATTCTAGATTGTTCTCGACTTTACTCTAAAATGTCACCAGATAAACACGAATGTTCTAGAACGTAACTATATAGGTGGCGGCAAGTCTTTCATCTCTGTGATAAACTATCCATCTCTTGTTTATGGACGCTATCGTTAATTGTTTATGCAAGTTCCTTATTACCACACTGCTCGCCTATCAGTTCCCTTTGTGTGCGCAAGCCACCTTATCGCGATCGGGTTCGCGACACTGCTACCTCCTAAAGGCTGGTCGTCCCGAACAGCTCCAGCGTAGTGGGCCAGACGATCCAAGTGTACCACCAACATCTTCCCTCGGGGCAGCATCTGGATGTGATAGACCACGTCGTTAGTCCTCTACACCACCCGGTAAAGTCCTTATCACGGCTGTTGAAGTTTATGGATTGTTTGATTTGCTCCCAGGTGTCTTCCTGAATTACCGGAGTGCATTTCCTCCAAGAACTCCGGGACCTTACTTCGGGGAAGTACCAACTGTTTTCTCTACGTCTTCCCATTGGGCGATTCCCATACCCGGAACAGCACGCCCTCTCTGATTTTCAGTGAGTCCCATTGGGCCCAGTACAACTTATAGGTGGCGCTCCTCGGTGCGATGTCCTCCCAGGTTGGTCTTGTTCCTGCCTCCGCTTCCCTCAAGAGTGGCCCCAAGTCTGCGTCCGCCAGCTGCTCCATCCTCACGCCTGCGCTATCCCAGCCTTCCGCAAGCACTGCCGTGACTAGTGGGACTGCTGCGGCACGCCCCTTCTCTTCCACTCTTGTGCATTGGCCCCAATCCTCTGGGCAGGGTCTTCGAGACATGGCGTCTGGGTTACCGTGGCTCTTCCCTCTACGATGTTCAGAGATAAAGTCGTACTCCTGCAGCCTCTGAACCCAACGTGCTGTCTGGCCTTCCAGGTTCTTAAAGGTCAATAGCCAGGTTAGGGCGAAATGATCAGTCCTCAGGAGGAATGGCTGACCATACAGGTACTTATGGAAGTGCTCAAATGTCTGTACTACTGCCAGTAACTCTCGCCGGGTGACGCAGTAGTTCTTCTGTGCCTTGGCTGAAGACGCGCTGGTATCGTCTCAGCATTGTCGAACCTTCTCGAGCTGTTCTGCGGTCAGGTGATCGGCCGCCCTCTTCAGTAAGCTTTCCAGCCGGGTCCCCAGGTATTGCGTTATCACCGGCTCGTGTATGTTGTCGATTGCTGTCACGATGACAACGTGCTCGCACGTCCCCATCTCCGTTCAGGCCTGGACGTCGTGATCGGTGTCCGCTGGGTTAAGCAGCCTCACTAGCACCTCTCGGCATGGCAACAATTTTCTTCATTCGCTGTCCTTCCAGTCGCGCTGTCACCACCACCTTCTTTCTCAAGGGGACCCAAGTCTTCCTTCACGATTACCCTGGAATTTCTAAGGCGTTCTTCGGTTTGCCGGAGTGTAACCTTTTCTCCATTGACCCACAGGACCTTTCTGCCGTCGTCGACCGTCGCCTCGTGGCTCCTGAGGGCATCCAGTTCCAGTATCACTTCCTCAGTCACCTCCACGACGAATACACTGACGCACGGCACTCCTTTCCGAGGTCAACTGCAGCGGTTCTCCCTCTCCACGGTCAAGGTTTCGCCCGATGCCGTCACTAGCTGGTATAGTCGACTCCGTTTTCTCAACGGCGAACCCCTAGCTACGTCGCTTCTGATGACGGTCATGGCTGCCCCGGTGTCTACGAGCACGCAGCACTGCTTCCCTTTTACCCAGCCGTCTGCGATGAGGCTGTCATCCATCCGTCGGCTGACGGCGCGCAGTGTCACTCAAGGGGATGGTGATGATGGCACCGACGTGCTTCTCGCCACGCCGGGCTTTACTCGTTCCTCCGGCTGCTCTTCCTTGTATCGGTCATTTTCGCGGTCATCGTCACGGCCAAGTTACTATTGGCAGCTTTCGTCTTCGTTGTTAATTCGATCTTCATCTCTTCCATCTTCTCGGTGCTGTCGTCGTCCCGCTTCCTGACACCAATTGTAACTTTGTGGATTCATAGAATTAAAAGGCCGAGTTGCAGAAATTAGAAATCTTTTTTATTTCCGTAGCAATACACTGTCCAATTCTCACGTAACATCGTCACATATACACAGTCCTCCAAGGTCGAGGACAATAACAACAGTGACAGCAGATTAGCTCTCGTTACAGTAGCACTTGCAGCTGTCTCTCCGCTTATTCTCTTTCACAAATAACTGACTCAACACTAGCCATGGCTTCTTTTTATACACCTAATCGATCATTCTAGATTGTTATCGACTTTACTCTAAAAAGTCACCAGATAAAACACGAATGTTCTAGAATGTAACTATAAAGGTGCCGGCAAGTCTTTCATCTCTGTGATAAACTATCCATCTCTTGTTTATCGACGCTATCGTTAATTGTTTATGCAAGTTCCGTATTACCACACTGCTCACCTATCAGTTCCTTTTGTGTGTGCGCAAGCCATTTATCGCGATCGTGTTCGCGACAATATTTTCACGTAAAATAAGTGCACAGGCATCTTACAATTTCTAAATATTCTCAGAAATCCGTTTTACTCTGAATGGTTTTTACATCACAAGTAAAGTGTAACAGAAACAAAATCCCATCGCACATACATGTCGTTAAGACACAATTTCAAATACATTTAGTAGTGATATGTACTATTTCGAAGATGTTTCTTATTATTGTAATTGACCAAAACTGATACATGTCTCAAATGTGAAATGTTTGTCTCTTAGTCGTCGAAGGAATCAAAATATGTCCATTACATAACTAGCGCATAAAACGTTTGACTAATACTTAAAAGTTACTACGCCGTCTTGTAACTTTGTCAACACGAAATGTCAGCAAAAGGTAATGTTTATCTGTTTAACATGAAGGAGATAGAATAGCTTTTACTAGAGTTGACAAAAACTTGCTGACACAACATACTTTTAAGTAGTATACGAAATTACTCTAGCGATATTCTGCAATACGTCTTCGGCATATTATTGTAACAGAGATTGCTAATACTAAAATTGTTAACAGATATTTATCCATTTACTTCATCACTTAAAGTTAGCTTAAAAGTTAGCTTAACACCTCTGTGTTGTAATTGTTCTGTTATTTATTTTATGTATTCTGTATATTTATAGTCATGTGTAGTGAGGTAGTGGGGAATTTTTAAATAAATATGTATATTAAATTGCAGGTAAAATGGAAAAATTAAGAGTATACCTAGCATAAGCGATTGCCAAATCATTTAAGGCCTTGTCACTATGTTATACCTTTATCATTTCATTCTCTTTACATGGTCAGTGTATAAGGAAGCAGTAATACCAAAACATGGAATTAGATAAGAAGTTTGTCCCAATATATCGCTAAATATCGCCACTTTAGCTGATTTTTTTTAATTAGCTGACGTTTTCCTGCATTTAGCTTTATTTACAATGAATCTCTTCGTCTTGTACTATTTGGTAATGTTTCAAAGACAGTTTTCGATACGTTGTTTTGTTTTAGTACAAATGTATTCTGTTCCCTTATCACTTAACGTTTAGTAACCAAACCTAACCTAACAATTCCACCTCCTTGACGCAGACCTAAGTCAGAGTATTTCTCTACCATCTGTTCAATTTAGTCATTTTATCATCTATTCTAAGCCCTCGTATTTAACATATCTGACATATTAGTATTTTGTTGCTCTATTATCTGTTTTTGTGTCTTCTAATTACCAGAAACGTTGAAGAATTAGTACAGTTATTTATGCCTCTTCTCCATCTTTTCATTAATCTTTTCTCATATTACAAAGTAGCTTGGAGCTTTCTCATATGTATTATTTATTATTGCTGTTAGTATTCTGCAACTTACAAGATGGGACTAGTGAGCATTAACCTATAAGGACAGCAACATTAGTAGTTAGGGTATCATACACCGGTAGCATTAAACCTTTGATAAACAAGGATAGAGATATAGAAAACATAAGTTGAATAAAACAGTGAAGAAGAATGCTTCAGAACAAATGCAGGGTTACTTCAGATTAGGTTACGTTAGACATAGAAATAGCATTAACCATACTCGAGATGTTAAGGTAAATAGCAAAAGCATACAGAGTATTTACAATATATGATTAAAAGTCATGATAATACTGTAACAGTGTACAAACAGTAGATCATAAGTACTTCCACAACAAAGACTACAGTGACTTTCAAATGTTTGTCCTTTAGAGCTATCAGGCAGCTAATCGGAGTCTTTGTACTTTGACACATTGTATTCCATGTTTCTGTGCTAGAAAAATAACGTTCTTAAAAAATAAAGAACCGGGAGTTACGGACTAACACGTACCTAACCTCCATTAGCGTTCACAAAGCAAAGCAAGGCTAATACATAATGAACCATCAGCTATACAAGTTGAGCACCTTCCAACTATGTCAGAATACAACATCTAAATATGCTTTTTTACAATAAATTTGAGGATTATTTATTTTATAAAGTATCTCTTAAGAGCTTGATCAAATTACGAAGTTTATATTCGGATGAATAATAAATTTTGTTCTACAATTTTGTCATTCTAAATTACTTCTGTGTGAATTTCCGTAAATTCTGAATTATCAGATACAAAGTTTCATTACAAAACGAATGTAGACGTGAAAGCACATAACTTGTTTCAACTGTTAGATATTATTTACGATTTCTCAGATATTGTTTAAAGTTTTGCTACGTTTTCATCTCGAATGTTGTAAGCTACATTCTTGTGTTACTTGTAATTTCATGGTAATAGCATGGAACATGAAATGCGGGATATAGTGACCACTTATTAACAATTTAGGTAAACTTTCAGTCTGAAGTATCACTTTTGTATGTTCAAGGAAATATGTAATGAAAATGTTTTGCAATCGTATATTTGAAGCACATAGAAAAATAGGTCTTTTGTAGACGAGTCGGAGGAGAAATCAGTGTGAGCAGTTGATACACCTACACTTGTAAACATGTATTATATCGGAAGAGTTCTTCCAGTTATCTCAGTGTTTCCACAAGAGAGTTTATCTTTGTTACGAGGCAAAGAGCTTTTCACTACCGCACATTGCCGTCTACAGATGGCTCTACATGTAATGTGTTATCGCAAGGAAAACATTTATGCCTAACTACTAAGTTTTGCAACTATTTGTAACCTATTGTTTGCAAACAACTTATATTTGATTGGCTTTTATTGAATGAGAACAAGCAGTACCTGTAGTATATATATATATATATATTGACACAGTATCACAAGAAAAGGCAATTATATGTGAGAAAACATGTCTCCTAAACTAAGAATATCTTTAAACAGTTCACATCCTTGTTTCATAGATCCCTTGCCAATTAGGTAAGAATGTTGATAGCGACAGTTTTGGTAGTCACAATTATAATTAACGTCATATCTGGGAAAGCTCTTTCCTCATCTCACAAACGCCATACTAGTACACTATTTAAGAGTCTAAGACGGTGTCCTGGATTTTGAAAAATAAACGTTAGAGCAGAAAGTGCTCCAGAATATTCTCTAATTAATTGGGTTTCAATCCTTGCTTTCACCAATCTTCAATGTCATCATATGTATGATGCTATCTCTTTCTCTACCACATACTACAGCCTATTCAAAAACTTGGTGTCAAGATTTTAAGTTATCCCAAATTTTGTTTCCGTAGGGCATACCAATTTGGAATGAAATGCAATACTTAAATAACTTTCATAATAAATATAACTAATGACGATAGCCAATTTACTAGAGATGCCCTCACGAAATTCTACAGTTAGGAAGAACAGTAAACTGTAAGAGATGAATACAATTTTAATAAACAAGGTAAAGTTAGGTGCAGCGCACAATTTATATAAATACCTTCTCTGTGGAGCCAATCATTTCCTATATTTTGCATAACAATTGTCTGAATTTTCCAAAACTGACATATTACTCCAATGTAAAACAATTTTTTACGTTTTCTCTCTTAGTCATGTAAGGAGAACAGAATATCACCATCCCTTTCAACTGTTTAAACAGTTGACTGTCACTTAAAGCCTACATACACAACACATATAGCAATAATCTCTATTAACATTAAGGAGATAGAGTATTACAATAGTTTAAATAGTAAAGAAGGTCATGTGACGTCATTTTAAACTTCTCACTCACCTGATTTCCTCCAGGCTTGGTTTCTAAGGAGTAACTCCTTTTAGTCCAACTATAGAAATTCATTCCCTGGGATTTTAGTGTTTTATGCATATTAGTTGTCCGTTTCTTCCATATAAACAATACAAAGTTATATGTGTCTGAATTACAGGTAAACTGGTAAAACAACTCGAAACATTTGATCAAAATACTGCATATTTAATATAGCTGCTTGACAAATCGTGTATCTAGAACTTTCTGAAAACAGTCTATGAAGTCCTTTTCATTCTAAATGACTTCTGTATAACTTTGAAGCTAACAGTCTTATTACACAAATATGTGAATATATGTCAAATAGTATCGGTCATTAACGATTTCCGAAATATTCGTCACCCTTGGTTTACATTTTCTAAAGTGTTACGTCTTTAATGCGGTAAGTCCCATTCCTGTGTTACTCGTAGTTTAACGGAAATATCATGGAACATGAAAGGCTGCGTCTTTGTTTTTACTTCTAGCTTCAGTTAAATTTAATCGTTTCTTATTGTTCGAAAAGGAAAAGTAAATTGTATATGAGGTAATACTGAAGAAACAAATTATTGTGCTTCACGAAGGAAGTCTAAGCTAAACATATATCTCAATTTTCAATTTCTATTTTGTATATTCATTGTCAATAGTTTAGGTTTTACGTACTTGTCCACATTTTTGCAAATTCCTTTTCCTTTTCTCACTAATATCATCCAAGTCATATGATGTAAGCATTTGTGGCATTTGTTATATGTATACATAAGAATTCCCTGTAACTTAGTTACTGATATATTTGAGTGTTGGTCTACATTTACACGTTATGTCAATGTTATGTCATTTTACTACTTTGTCTAGCACATATTTTAACAAGAGCTAATAGGTATTGTCTTCCACCCAAATATTTGATAGCGATATTTCAGTGGAAACAGAAGTTTAGAGAACTTCAAAATAAAAACAAAACCATTAGAAAATACTGTGTGTCTATTAACAGTATAGCTCAAAAATAACTGTGGGTTAAACATCACATCAAACTAGATTTATTGTTGTTGTTGTAATTTTACACCCTCCATGGTTGTCATATCAGACTATGAATGGAATGGGTGAAATTATGCTTTAATGAGCCCTAGATCCATAGAGCTTAGAGTTACCCGACATTCGTCTTTCAGGATAAGGGAAATCCCCGGAAAAAACTTTATCCAGGTAACTCACCCTGAACGTGATTCGAACTCGGGACCTCTTAACGTGAGGCACACTTGCTACCACCACGCTACCGAGGCGGGCGAAAAAACTAGATTTCCACCGTTACGGCTCTGTTGATTTAATTATATATTATCGTGTTAAATGATACGGATAGGAATGTTACATTTTCTAGGAATATTCTCAAAATCCCTTTTATTCTGAATGGTTTTTGCATCGTACTGTAAGAAGTAGACAAAACCTTGACGTACATGCATGTCGTTAAAACACAATATCAAATACACTTGTTAGTGAAGTGAACTATCTCGAAGATATGGAGTAGAAAGTCATATATTGCGCTAAAGGAATTTTTTTGAACAAGGTGAAAGTTTTGTTATCGAAAGAGAACGAACAGTTAACTTGCTGATAGCCCTATAATGCTGTTAACAGGAGAATATAAATCTTCACATGTTTATGATTGTTGCTTCGTACTCGGAGTCCGTGGTTATTTACCCTACAGAGTTCAAATCATTGTTCGAACCTTGTATTCGTAAATGTATGACATTACATATTTTAGTGATAACAGTGTTATGTTTTATTTAAACGATACATAAGTGACACATAAAAATCACTTCTCAGAGATTAACCTTACAAGAGTCCTCTTAAAAAGGCTGACCTAAAGGCACTTGCTGAAGATGTCAATGACCTTACCATTTGTTATGTAGCGTCTGCTAACACAAGATTCCTACCTGAAAGTAAATCGATTTTTATCTCTAAATCTACTAGAGATAAAGTGAAACATTATTCATTTAGATATTGGTTTCTGAACAGAGTCTTCAACTGTTTAGGAGAGATAAGCATTAATATGGTGGATAATGTCCGGTTTTATTTGGCTGTAGAAAACAAACGAACACAGAGAGAAGAAGGAACCACGTTTTTGAATAGATTAAAAAAATGGCTTTAGATTTCTGGCAACAGAAACTAAACGTGAGTTATTGAAACCAGTACTTCGTTCATATATCATAAAAATATCCATCAGCTTACGTCCTCATACCCGCACATACACGTTACAGCTGTACAGGACGGAAAATACTCCTAAAATAAAGCTATCAGTAAACAAAAGACTGCCTCATAGTAGGACGGAATACTGGAAATTATATTTATTTACGTGAACATCCTGTGTACTAAAGAACAAATATTTATTCTTTAAACTTTGAATAGAATTTCAAACATGTAATTCATATTAAACTACATGTTGGTCTGTTAATTCTATTGCAACATGCTTCAGGAATAAAATACTAAATTAAATAAAATCTAAAACCTTTAACAAACTAATCAATAAGACAAACATGTTCTTGTATAACTACCATTCATCAGTAAATTTGACATGGATGATCACTGAACATAATTATAATAATTAAATATAAGTCCCTCAATCTACTAATGTTTTCTCAAATGTTATTAGAACTGTACGAAATAAATCATTAGAAAATACTGAATATAAATCGAGACAATGTATGTAACTCTAGATTTACTCGAGCACCCAAGCAGGATAAAGAACTTCAATACACGTAATTAACCTACAATAAAATTCAGAAAAGAAAGGCTAACATATAATAAAGTTGTAAAAAATATTTAAAAGAAGTGAAAGCAAAAACTTTGGATTAATCTTGCACACTCGTAAATAATTTCAGTATGTTTTCATAAAAACTGAGTAACAGAAAATCTTTTAGATAAAATATGTAAAGTACGAAATAGCAAATATACTGGAATAAGTTGAAAATACATAAACTACTATAACGAAAAGAATGGAGCTATATTGAAAAAGCAGAGATGTAAGGAATGGGCAGTTAATAAGTTGTGACGATGGAATAACTTTCATTAAACAACATACAAAAGTAATAGATGACTTACTAGAAATTGAGTATTAACAACAAGAAATTGCATTAAACAAAAGGAAAACGAAAGTAAATAATCACAATCTATCTACTAAATTAAAATAACTAGAGCAGTAAAGGTAGCAACATTAAATAATACATTGTATTCAAAATTATTTGAAAAACTGTTAACCCATACCAAGGAAAATTACATTTAACACAACAAACCCTCTTCTTCCTAACGTATCTTTATATAATGAAAACGCAGTTACAATAGAACCAAGCTAACAACTAAAATTTAGAGTAACATTTCCATGTGAAAGTAAAGTTCACAAAGTATAAACTCAAAACTAATAAGTAAATGAAGTTAACACTTGAATACGTGCAAGCTCGAGGTCCTAAAACTACACGTAACATACTCAAAAGTAACAATGATTAAAATACATTAACCAAATAATCTATCGCTAGTATCTTCAGTTCATTAATTCTAGAAGCAAGAAGACTTAACAGAACACAATCTGTTGTACCACAACTGTTACAGCAATAGTCAAACAACACTTCGTAAATAAAACAATCCCTTTTCACTTGAGGGATGTAATCCAGGAAGTGGATATGTGCCAATAGAATCGAATGAATATTGGCTTGTCCTGGAAATGAATCTACAAATATACAATTTATATTTTAAGTAACAAAAATATGATTTAACAATCATTTCATTGCTATACATGTATTTTCAAACAAAAGAATATCCGCATTTCCATTCCATTCTCATCAAATCTTTCACAAGAAATCAAATTCTAGATATATCAAATATATAAATTACGTAATAAAGACATTTGTTTTGTTACCAAGTGTACACGAGTTATTTTTTAAACACAATAAAGTTTGTTTAACGAGAAAAGCTTCAGTTGTAAATGCGTAAAAACAGTACTTAAATATTAAATTGCAGTATAAGACATCAAGTAAGGTGTAAAGAAGGCCGTAACTTACCAAGGTCAGACAGAAACACCTCCCTCACACGGGATATTGTACACAACTTCCCGCGACTCTCATTTCAGAACAACGCTAAGACTTAGACCTCCGGCCAATCAGAAACCGTCAGCAAGCAGGCGAGTTCAGCCACACTAGAGACAGAATACAGGACAGCAAACTTGGCCAAATGAAACATCGTCAAGGGGCAAACGGCACTTACTGGATAACCTCGTAATAGAAACGGGACATGAGGTAATGCACCGATACTATACCATTTGGTTAGTATTGGTTAAACTGATTGAGGGGTTGCAAATAGATCAAATACTTTAAACATAATGATGTTGGGCCGTTTATTAAGAAGAAATTCACAAGAAAACAACAAAACTGCGTGAATCATGAAGAAAGCTACAGGAACATTACTTTTGGAAAGCGACTGGCAGTGAGGAGATTTTGTGATTTCTAGTCGTAAATTATAAAGTCTCAAACGACGAGGTGGATGAATATAACTAATTGGTTCTTTACGTCACGTATTACAGTAGTATGGATGAATCCTTGGACTATACAAACACGGAATTCTTAAGGTAGAATAATATAACATATAAGAAATGCGAATATGGAAGCACCAAATTCTAATATATACAAGTAACTGCAACATTGCTGCAGTTCATTGTCAACGATATTACATATTGTTCTCTAGCTGATAAGGCATAAGATATATGGAAGACTAATTACACAACCATGCAGACATCTGTAAGGTATATAATTTGTTCGTATTGTTATACGTTATTTACAGAGTTCGATATAATCCTTGCTTTTAGTTTCAATTTGCTATAATTTGTATATATTCAAAATGCTAAGGTTTATTCTCCACCTATTCGTAACTTCACGAGAATGTCATGGAACTTAAAAGGAAGCTTGTAGCGAACCACATTTCAAAACTTTAACTGTTTCTCCAGTCTCATGTATCCCTCTTTCATATATAACGAAATCTGTCAACTATTTACGTAAACATCTATTCTTAACTTGGAGTTTTGTGGAAGTTTGGATTAAGAAAGTAATATTACGTAATAAAGAAAACTTCTCTTGTTAACAAACCTTTTCAGAAGATTTTCTTTTACTTATCTGGATTATGCAATACCAGAGATATATTTTTCAAACCTGAAGGATGCTCTCCATTGTTGACCAGAGATGGCTCTACATGTCGTATGTTATTGCGAGGTAAAGCATATGTTATAATTTACAGACTTTTATAACAAATTGTAAATGTGTTTAATAGATGTAGCTCATATTTAACTGTCCTGTATCGAATCAGAGGAAATGATAGCTGACAAATATACTCAAAAAATATCGAGTGAACAAATATTTATACTTGAGGAGCGAAGTCTTGAAAAGTTATCGTGCATTAAAAGATTTATGAATATTCACAATGTTTTATAGCCATTTATAATTATGTTTATTAATTATAGCTTATATTTCATTGATTTTTGTGGAGCATCAGTAAAATGTATGTGCTATATGAGGGTGATCTAAAAAGGCTCCATACTCAACATGAAAATGGCAACACACGTAAATAAAGGTCAGTGAATTTCGTTGTTCATCTGTTGAAAGTTACTCACCAAAGTTTCAGCCATTTTGGACGCTCAGTTGTTATGTAATGGTCGTTTGAGCGAGCTGATGTGAGTCTTTTTATGAAAATGGACAAAATCGAGAATCGAGCTGTCATTTAATATTTGATGATAGTTTTCGGGCTAACAGCCAGGTCAAATTAGGGTAACTACCCAAGCTTTCAGCGACTAACTCTGCCGCCATCCTCAGGGGAACTGAATCTAGGAGACACGCCGTGGGATCGTTGAAGGGTTATCCTCCTCCGCGAAGGAGGGCCCTTCGACTCTTGCCATACCGGGACTAGGTCCCTTACTGGCATGGTGATGGGTATTTAAAAGGGATGGTGGTTAGATGGTGGCGATTAAAGTTGAGATAAGTGTAAGAGTAAGGATGTTTGATTAATGGGAAAAGGGACTTGAAGTTATTGAGTTCCAAGGATAAGTCTGGGACGCTTGTATCTTTCTCCAGGATCAAGATCATATTCCCCGAGACCTCGGATAAGGGTATTGAAACTGGAAGGTAATTTTACATAGAAGGCATGGGATAGTTGTAATATGTATTCAAAAAGATTTGGGAAGGAAAGATCAGAATGGATATTTTCATTTGGGATGTACCAATCGGCCGCAACTGCTGACCGAAGGTAGCGGTTCTGGAGAATCTGTAGTTTGTACAGATGGGATTTGGCCGCTGCACCCCTGACTTGGCAGGCGTAAGTGATTGCAGGTCTGAGTACCTGCTTAAATAGCAAAAGTTTGTTGCTAAGCGTCATAACTGATTTTTTGTTGTACAGGGGATAGAGCATGGCCATCCTTCTGTTTATTCTGTTTGCCAGGGTTGTTATATGCTCTTCCATGTCAGATGCATGTCCAAAACTACACCTAGGTAGCTGGCATGTGTGGACCAAGGAATGTCCGCTCCTGCTTACTGCAGATTTTGAACGTCTTGGAGGGGTCTTCTAGTGAAGGTGACGGCTTGGAATTTGGTGGCGTTTAGTTTCAACCGCCAGGTGGCGAACCAGACGTGTAGCATGTTTGCGAAGATTTGAGCTCGCTGCACTGCATTTTAGTGGCGCTTAGATGCTACTGTGATGGCTATATCATCAGCAAATAAGTATAGGTTGCAGCCCCTTAGGGTTGGAAGGGTGTTTATGTAAGTGAGGAAGAGCAGAGGACCAAGGACACTACCTTGAGGTACCCCTGCATTTATGAAGTAGGTATGAGAGAGGATGTTGTCTTTTGATACAACGAAGGTGCGGTTTTTGAGATAATGATGAAGTGTGTGAATAAGGTATGACGGGATATTGTAATGTATAAGGCGATGGATAAGACCTTCATGCCACACTGTGTCGAAGGCTTTGGAGATGTCTAGGAAAAGGGCTACAACATAGTGACGGTTGTTAAAACCTCTAACCACCTCATCCACGATGCGCAAAAGTTGATGCGTGGTGGAGTGTTGCCGTCGAAATCCAAATTGTTCAGGACGCAGGACATTATGTTGGTCTAGCAAGTTTTCAAGGCGTAGTTGGAGTACCTTTCCGTAGAGCTTGCTTATCGTAGGAAGGAGACTGATGGGTCGATGACTGCTTACTTGTTTTGAGTCTTTGCCAGGCTTCGGGAGGGTGATGATTTTAGCATGCCGCCAAGCTACCGGGAAGTAGGCTAATACTAGTAGGCTGTTAAATAGGTGCACTAGTAGTAAGATCCATGAGTGAGGTAGAGCTTTGAAGGCAGCGTAGGGTACGTTGTCGACACCTGCTGCTTTGTATGGACGCACAGAGTTGATTATGTTCCTCACTTCAGCTACACTTGTTGGCTTCACATCATCTAATATGTGTGGTGTGCTGAGATACTGCCCTACAGACGCTGTAATTTCATCTGAAATCTCTTGATCGACAGATTCTGCAGGGTGGAATGAGGAGGCAAGATGTTCTGCCATGATTTCCACTTTATCTCTTACTGAAGTAGCAACTCTCCTGCCATCAGTAAGAGGCGGATCAGATTTAGGGATCCCTAGAAGTGCCTTTGACATTCTCCATAAAGAGCTGTCTTCTACTTCAAGAGAATACAAACGCCTCTCCCATTCAGCGTTGCTGTGTTCGAGTAATTCTAGTTTTACTAAATGTTGAACCGGTTCCATTCACGTTTGTGAATAGGGTTGCGTGTAAGCTGAAAGCGTCGTCTTGCCTTGTTTTTATCAGCTATAAGACGCCTTAGTTCATAAGGGAGAGGTTTCCTGTAGCTAAATGTAGTGCGCCGTAGTGGAGTGGCTTGGTCCATGATAGCTGTCATTGTGGTTGTGATGTTAGTGGCCAGTTGTTCAGCTTCTTCAAAGGTATTACAAGGTAGAACCTCAGCAGGCTGCAAGGCCATTAGTTCAGTGCCCTTACTCCAGTTTGTGTGTCTTGGATTAAGTGAGATAGGGGGGCCTTAGGAGTAGCACGACCCTGATAGAGGAACAGGAGTGGGTAATGATCTGAAGAGACTTCAGAGATTGACATGACTTTGGGGTGGCCGCGGATGTTTTGCAGTAATGCGAAGTCCAGCCAATCTGGCGGACGGCGATCCCCATAGGATATGGTGCGTGATGAGGGAGCAAGTACAGTAAGATTGTGCTTTTCGACGTAGTACTCAATTGCAGAACCCCTGTGATTACGGATGGTAGAGTTCCACAGGGGGCTCTTTGCGTTGTAGTCACCAAAAGCTATGGTAGGTGAGCCTGCAGAGAAGATGGTGTCCAGTTCCTTTACATTAAAAGGTCTGCCAGGTGGAATGTAGATGGAAAACAGGTTGAGGGGGCCTTTGTTTGTGGCCACTTGTATTCCTGTAGCTTCCAGTAGATTGGAAGGTGGCAAGTGTAGCCTGTGGTGTTGGATATTGTGGCTAATGAATATTGCAGTTCCACGATATCCATCTGCGCGATCAGACCTATGACAGGTCATACCAGGGATAGAGGCCTTCTGGTGACTGGATAGATGTGTTGCCAGGACCATTAGAACTTGCACCTTGTTCACTGCAATGAAGTTTGCTGTTTCCTTTAATTTGTTCCTCAACCCATTGGCATTCCAGGAGCAAATCCTTAAACTGAGGATGTTAGCAGTTATTTTATTGCTGTCCGCCATAATTAGTCAAGAAGGTATAAACGGTGTGTACAAGGATGGTTGCAGAAGGGATGTTCGCAGGTCGCTGGGCTAATGCTGCAGCCAACGCTACTGCGAAGTCAGGTTGCAAGTGTACTGGGATTTTATCCATAAGTTTTAAGAATTGTGCATCTGGGATGGACGGATTTAGAGATGATGATGATGATGATGATGACATGGAATTTGGAGTAGAGGGGTGCGCTGGCAGACGTTGTTGAGCCAGTTGGCGGGTCCCAGTAGAGGGTTTTGGTTTGGAACTAGCAGTTGTAATGTTCCTGGAAGCTGTGTTGGGTGCAATGTTACTTGCTGCCTTCAGTGGCTGGGATGGTGGGTTTGCTTTAGGCAATGTGTTTGCAGACTCCTGTTGTTTGGCGATTACCGGAGGCGAGTTTCCAGAGATTGTGGTTGCTGCGGTAGTAGCAGTCTTGCTGGGAGCGACGGTGGCCTGAAGAGCTGCTGCATAGCTCGTGTACTGAATCCTGGTAGGTGGTGGCAGACCAGGATATCTGGTACCCTTAAAAGCCTCCTTAGGGAGCCCCATAGGATTAGGTACCTTTGGAGCTGCGTCAAATCTGGTGCGCTGTCTATTTTTATTGAGCTGCATTTTAACTCGAGCTTCTTGCCAAACAGGGCATTTGGCATATCGGCAAGAATGATCGCCGCCGCAATTGTAACAGGTTGGTTTGGCTCCAGTTACTCCTAACTTTGGACAATCTGCTCTTTTATGCCCTGACTCTCCGCAGAAAGAACACACGGGCTCCAAACGGCAACCTGCAGCACTATGTGTGAATTGCTGACAGTTGGTGCATTGCAGAGGCTTAGCTGGTGGGCGATAGGATTCAACTCAGATGGTGGCGTTGAACATCCTCGTCTCCTTGTATATCTGCTGGTAGCTCCCTTACTTTTTCAACGCTACTCTGAAGTGTGGAAGAAGTTGCGGGGTTTGACTACGATTAGAACGTAGCTGCCCAACTCCCTCCACTGGGTACTGCAGCTCCTTAAGCTTTTCAGAGACGTCTGCCTCGGTGATGTACATGGGCAGGTCTTTTATAGTTACGTACAGAAGTTTCCCTTCTGGCAGTAGAGTGGTCAGGAATTGCATGTTGCTTTCGGTGAGCACATTCCGGAGGAGACGATGGTCGTCAGATGACTCCGGTAGGAAAGCAACAGTGCCGCTCATGTTGCGGACTGAGTATTTTAGATTTGGGTATTTTGCGTTTAGATGAGTTGTGAGATCCCTAGCCTTACTCGGGTCTCTTAAAAAGATTGGTGTGGCCTTTGCTGAACGGGCTACAACATTACCCTGTGCTGGTGGAACTCCTGAAGTTGCAGCAGAAGTGGTTGGCGCTGCAGCTGCTGCTGGGGTGTTGTTGTGTAAGGAGGCAGCAGGTCCTGTGCATCTCCGTTTATTTATGGGCACCGTAGGTGTCTCCTCATCCGTTACCATGGGTAATCCATTGTACCTGTTTGTAGTTGCTATAGGTTCGGGTTGATGTGGATGCTTGAGAGCTTTACCACGTGGCTTATTAAGTGTGACTCCCTGTTTTGGAGTAGACGTAAACTTCTCATTGAGAAGCAAGATATTAGCTATATCTTCTACACGCACTCTGTGTGCAGAGTAAAGTTGAAATGCATTCAGAGTGTCTTCTGGTTTAGCATTTGCTATGGTGTTGTGTAATTCCCGGTCAGACAGTTCCAGGAATTTATGTCTGGCCTTCTTCTCCAGAGTGAGTATCCTTACATCTCCTTTAGATAAGGGCATGAGAGAACCAACTATTATTTCGCTGTCCATGAAATAGCGACAGTCGCCTCCCTTAACATAGTAGAGAAGGCATTCCGGCTCATCGGAAGCCTCATTATCATTTTCCGGAGCAGGCAAAAATTGGTCAAGAGCTTCGGAAACAGAAGCGACTTCATCTTCCTCCATGTCGTCGTGCAGGACGACCAATAGCGGCCCACAATACACCTCCCAATGAGAGGGCAGTATTGGCCAATGGGGGAGCAAAAGGGCTACTCCCTCTCACTGGGGGAATGTCTCGGGCCCGAGTATCAGAGGGCCTACCGGTAAGGGCGCCTAGAAACCAGTCACTAGGTCTGTTGGCTGCAGCCTTGATACTCTGCCCAATCACTTTGTTTGTAGCTTAGGCTGGCACAATGATGCTGCTTCCGGAGGCTCGCAGACACGAAGCTGTCCCGAAGCTGCAGCTAGCTGGTGGCTGGTTGCTGATGTCCAGGCATGTCCACTGCAGAGCGTCTCTATGTGTCGATGTTGTCTCTTCGAAGTCTCGAGGAGAACTCCCATGAAAATCTAGGGTTGAAATTCTTCTACTTATAATAAGTTTAAGAGACTTGTGCTCTAAAATTCAATATTTCCTTTAGGTCTATATTGGTTTATGTGTGCGATATAGTTACAAATTATAATCATTCACAGTTAGGATGTGGTTTAAACACAGAAACGAAAGTCCATGTTTTAATAAGTTGTAAATGGTTCTTAATAACACAGACATATCGGTATACATATAGAAAATACAGCTTGCGCGCCATCTATAAAGTCCTTGATGTACTTTACGTTGCACGAGTCTTCCACTGTGTCTCGCTGTAGTCAGAGTTACTGAGGAAACACGCGGGACATTCGAACTACAGGTTTGTACCGGTTTACTTCGTGGCGTTTTCCTTTTAGCGTTAAGTAGCTATTATATACACAATACCTTGAAGAGAAATTAGGTTCTACACAAAAAGTAAATGTAAAGATTGCATGTAGCAGGATTTCTATGTTAGAAGTACTATTCTTTCTCTTCTCGTGTGAGTGCTTGCGGCTATCGGTTTGTTCTGGTCAACAACTGTATCATCTTACTTTAAATAAGAGTCATGAAGTCTCTGGTTTTCAGGTTCAGAGTGAAATAAATACAATTTTGGATAAGTCCAATTTTGTAACAAAATTGTTTAATTGTATTATCAGGATTACATTTTACTTGAACTTTCTTTCCTAGTCAATCATTGCAGGTTACCTCCAGCATATCGATAAATTCTTACTTCTTTAATAAAAAGATTCCATTATTTACATAAAACTCATTACTCCTTCACGTCTACTCACCACTAACAAGATTAGAGAACATATATCTCCTTATGTGATAATTTATTGTATTTTCCCTAGCAACCGTTCATCATTTATTTTATATTGCCCACTAATAGTCAGATCAGAAAACATCACTCATTTCAAATAAAACTCGCGTTACATTTGTAGATATATATTTTGGTATCACCTGAATCTAAAAAAAAGGATTCACAATAAGATGATATCCCTTTAATAAAAACATTTTTAAAAATGATAAATGTGTAAGAGCAGATACATATAGGTATAGGTTGTGACTGTCAAATAAAAGTAACCTCAACCCAAGTGAACTGAACGAAGAATTAGTGAATTGACAAGAGAAGGATATTTGAAATTAGCCGTGACCGACTTTAATTTTTCTTACCAAAGACATTACATTGACATTGTCTCGGTTTATTTCACTCGTGTCATTCATCGTCGGATATGACTTTATGTCGCAGGACATAAATAAAACTTTGAATCGTCCCAGAATTAACATAATACTTACCTTAATGACAGTAAATTGGTTGATCTTCAAGATATGCGTGTATCTAGAAAGATGTAAGAAGAGAGAAACATCTACAAGATAATGTTAAGATCTCATTAAGCCTCTTACTACTGTACAAAGGGCTGATCTATATTGTTGTGTTAATTGGTGCTTCTGATAATAGGAAAGAAAGTGAATAGTTACTACAGTTATTAATTAATGCACAAAGAAGGCTTACATGTCTTTTAAAATACTAATACTGTTAGATAGTAACCTAAACTAGTTTTTAGAATAATTATACAACAAATTACAAAATACAGGTGTAAAGGGCAGTAAAAGAATATCAAACTAAATATACTTGATAAACACCTAGTCTTTATTTAATCAAATTTATAGACGACTCACGCTAAATTAAGGTGATTTGAGCTTTCAATAACATCTATAAATGAAGAAAAACAAAGAGATTTAGACTTTAAGCTACAGAACAGTATTCTAAAGCTTTCATATGTAATAGCCTGGTAATTTAGATTTCATTGCATGGTCTATAGGTGAAACAAAAGATGAAAACTTCTAATTTGATATTGTTGCGTGTATAGGCTGAGCAAGATCTGAAAATTACTATGATCATTATTATGTAACATATATTTCCGGTGCCTTGAGTGTGGGCAAAGGTGTTTGTAGACGATTAAGTTTAAATTCTACTGACTGGCAAAACATGTATTTTGGACTGGTGATTCACACATCCTGCTGGTCAAGGGAAATAATGCACAGGTGGCCAGTAACAGGCCTCAACATGTTCTCCAGTTGTAAACAATGAATCACACATCCTGCTGGTCAAGGGAAATAATGCACAGGTGGCCAGTAACTGGCCTCAACATGTTCTCCAGTTGTAAACAATGAATCACACATCCTGCTGGTCAGGGGAAATAATGCACAGGTGGCCAGTAACAGGCCTCAACATGTTCTCCAGTTGTAAACAATGAATCTCACATCCTGCTGGTCAAGGGAAATAACGCACAGGTGGCCAGTAACTGGCCTCAACATGTTCTCCAGTTGTAAACAATGAATCACACATCCTGCTGGTCAAGGGAAATAATGCACAGGTGGCCAGTAACAGGCCTCAACATGTTCTCCAGTTGTAAACAATGAATTACACATCCTGCTGGTCAAGGGAAATAACGCACAGGTGGCCAGTAACTGGCCTCAACATGTTCTCAAGTTGTAAACAATGAATTACACATCCTGCTGGTCAGGGGAAATAATGCACAGGTGGCCAGTAACTGGCCTCAACATGTTCTCCAGTTGTAAACAATGAATTACACATCCTGCTGGTCAAGGGAAATAACGCACAGGTGGCCAGTAACTGGCCTCAACATGTTCTCCAGTTGTAAACAATGAATTACACATCCTGCTGGTCAGGGGAAATAATGCACAGGTGGCCAGTAACAGGCCTCTACATGTTCTCCAGTTGTAAACAATGAATCTCATATCCTGCTGGTCAAGGGAAATAACGCACAGGTGGCCAGTAACTGGCCTCAACATGTTCTCCAGTTGTAAACAATGAATTACACATCCTGCTGGTCAAGGGAAATAATGCACAGGTGGCCAGTAACTGGCCTCAACATGTTCTCCAGTTGTAAACAATGAATCACACATCCTGCTGGTCAAGGGAAATAATGCACAGGTGACCAGTAACAGGTCTCAACATGTTCTCCAGTTGTAAACAATGAATTACACATCCTGCTGGTCAAGGGAAATAATGCACAGGTGGCCGGTAACTGGCCTCAACATGTTCTCCAGTTGTAAACAATGAATTACACATCCTGCTGGTCAAGGGAAATAATGCACAGGTGGCCAGTAACTGGCCTCAACATGTTCTCCAGTTGTAAACAATGAATTACACATCCTGCTGGTCAAGGGAAATAATGCACAGGTGGCCGGTAACTGGCCTCAACATGTTCTCCAGTTGTAAACAATGAATCACATATCCTGCTGGTCGAGGGAAATAATGCACAGGTGACCAGTAACAGGTCTCAAGATGTTCTCCAGTTGAAAACAATGAATTACACATCCTGCTGGTCAAGGAAAATGATGCACAGGTGACCAGTAACTGGCCTCAACATGTTCTCCAGTTGTAAACAATGAGCCACATATCCTGTTGGTCAAGGGCAATAATGCACAGGTGACGTGTAGCAACCCTCAACATGTTCTCCAGTTGTAAAGAATGAATCACACATCCTGCTGGTTAAGGGATTTAATGCACAGATGGCTCGTAACAGGCCTCGACTTGTTCTCCAGTTGTAGACATGAATCACACATCGCATTTCTGTAAGTTTTCATAAAAAATTATTAATACCTAAAAGACGTTACATGATACAGCATTTTGAGGGGCATATTTGGAATCAGCAGATCAGTTTAAATAAGAATTTGCCTATTTTTCGGGTATATGAAAATAATTTTTTTATTCCCCAGTGTAATTTATTACCTTTAGTCAAACACTGCACATTTGCACATGTTATCAGGATAGAGAATGGAACAAAACAATTTATCAGCAATAAGTCTCTGTGTGATACATACAAAAGTGGAAAAGTGGTCTTGAGAGTCTCTCTTATGTATGTAAAGATGTTATTTGTTTATTACTTCAAGTATGTCGTATTGAGTATGTTACAAGTCAAATATGGTATAATGTTTGTGTATCGGTCAGACAATTAGTCATTATGTAAGTGCAAATCTTCTACTTTACGGCTTTGGACTTTTCAATCCGTTCCGGCTCCAATTTGTTCTGTGCATTACTTCTTCGATCCTCTCTGGTTTCTTCTACCTTTGAGTTTGTGGCTATTTTGGTATTATGTTAATATTCTTTAACATACTTTCCCATTGATTTCTCTCGCTAACAATAAAATGATTTATTAATTTTACTTGTAATACTTTCCTAATGTATTCACACCACTTTTTATCATACTTAGTGCACCCAATCATAAATTTCGTCTGCGATGTCTGTATACAACAAAGTATATATACATAATAAAAAGAAATGTATGAGAAAACATCTAGAGCAACATCGTTCATGACTGACAGCAAATCACCGAACTTCTATGTGATCGATGCAAGATTTAAAAAGGTTCAGACTTCATCACAAAGCATCATAATTGCCTTAAAATGTAATCTATAAATATAAATAATTGGAAACTCAAATATGGAGTTAAACTTGTCACGCACCGTGATCTAGTAGATAGCACGCTTGCCTTCTGTTCCTAACGGATGGAGAACAGTGATCTATTTTTCAGGTATAAACATGTGTATCATGAGCTCTTTGAAAAGAAACGAAAGCTACTAAAGATTTATTTGTTATAAATGAAAGCAATATTGTAAACCTCATACTGCTTGAAGTTCTTTTGACAATTCCTATCCGCAGAGTCTTGATTACGTCTTAGCCCCGTCTATCGGCAGAGTGTTAACTACTTGACCACATGCGCTCCTAGTGGTGGAATTAGTGACTGTTGGTTTAGACATAGACACGTTTTGACAAAAAGGTGTTCGAATGTACCTTTCCCATTAAACCATGTAAATTTTAAAGATAACTTTCACAGTAAAAGGTTCTGTGTTATATGTGCATCAAGTGATGTCTGTTTCTATTCTTCAAAAAAGGTTATTGTTGTATTTACCTTATGTTAATCGATATACATTTTCTTCAGATATTTATACATTTTCTTATAAATACAAGAACGATGAAGGTAAATAAAACGATAAACATGTTTTAAAATGATATCGCTGTGGGACGGCCCAACCTCATCTGGACCAGAGAAAAAGCAAATAGCTCATGACTACTTAAAAGGGATAACTGCTAAAAGGGATAAGGAAAATGCCACATTTTGTCATTTTTGGAGAAATTTCACTGACGCTTACCGTAAAGTGTACTTTCTAAATTGTTTTGAAGAAGTTCCTTCAATACCTAACTCTAACGTACTCTAATAATTTTGTTTATTTAGGCACTCCCCACATTAGATCACATAGGACGATGAATCATATGAATTAAATGATGCTCAATTAAGCCAAAGGAACATATAGCTTAGAGTTACCCGGAATTCATCTCTAAATATAAGGGAGAAACCTGGAAGAGAGCCTTATCCAGATAACTGGTACTGACTGAGGTTCAAACTCGGGACCTCCTGAACTTCTTTACGTTTTTGTTTACAGCAACACAAATATGTCATCATGTTTAAGTTGTCTAAACTTGTAAAATGTAAATAACTTTAAACCTTACAACGATTACCGACAGTCTTAAACTTCTTTAAATTTAATTTCATAATGCCAGGTTGCTATGATGTCTCAGTGGTTAGAGTAACTGAAAACGTGACCAGGAGAACCTGGTTCAAATACCGGCTAGTGTATTTATTTTTGAGGCCGACTCTGCCTCTACAATTTAAGATTAGACAGAATTTCTATCAAGGTTGTACTTAATGTGATCTCTACACTCGAACTTGTATATCAGCTGCTCATCCGGTACCTCCCTGAACTTATTTAATCTTTCTATCCATTATTGAACAAACTGTTTTTAAACAGCTGATTGTCCCATTTACTTACATCACTCGAGATAAACGTTATTATATAAATAGTTTTATTATATACGTCTTTGTTGTTACAATGTATATGAATACAGTTAGTATCCAGTCGCCGGATATTTCCTAATAGCACAATGATAAACGTTCTGTGATCGTATTAACTTTTATAGTTAGTGACTCCGCCACTAGGAGCGCATGTGGTCAGATAGTTAACTAACAGCCGATAGATGAAGCAAATGCAAAAATTAGGACATTGTGGATTGAAATGCCAAAAAGGTTCAGGCAATTTGGGAATATAAGTATTAGTTTCATTTGGGATAAATAAATGTTTAGCAGCTATCGTTTCCTTGATAAGGGCGATGACAGAAACGTTTACACCTGACAGAAAAACTCACGGCTCTCCGTGGTGATGGGACAGGAAGCTACCAATCTATCTACTAGATCACGAAGAATGACGATACGGTTCCCCATTCACAGATTTTTGTTGTTAATTTGTTGCTGTGTAGAACATTTTGAATATTTGACATATTCAGACCCTACTGGTTATTTGGGTTTCAAACAAATTCATATGCCAAATATAACAGAGACTCACTTTCCCGTGTTTGTAATTATTTCACAGAGACTTATTGCTGGTAGATTCTACGTTGCTTTTACTTTTCTGGTAACAAAACACGTACATGTCTAAGTAAAATATTATATTATACATTATATTTTAGAAAGTCAAATCGAAATAAAATGTTCATTTGCCCTGTGGTTGAGGCTTAAGGAGTAACAGATGTTCTGTAATGCTGGTAAGTTCTGATGGTTAAATTAGTTTATTTGTGGTTTTATTTTTCACTGCGCCTAAGCACGAGTAATAGACATGAGACATGAATGTGTTATTCATAAAGCAATCTTCTTATTTCAAACATTTTCTGTTCTATCTCCTATTTCTATAAATCTAATCCTCTATATGTGCTCTGTCTGACATAGCACCTTTCTTTAATAATGCAGTGACACAGATTTGCACTGATAGCACGTCAAACGTTGTTAAACTTTACCACATGAAAACATACAGAATATAATGATGGAAGGATAAAACGTTTACAAGATTTGAACTCCTTTCTGAATTTGTAGTGATTGTCCCTACTTTTCTGTAACTGTCCCACGTCCCTACTTGAGTATGACGAGATATCTTCAAGTCCGTACTGTTGTTTTACTTTTACTTCATGGCGAAACGTTGAGGCAACATTTACTGACGAGCGCTACATTCGCTTGTTATCTTATTTATTAGCACAACGAAATATTAGTACAATCGGACTATTACTAGTCGCAGCATAGTGTGACTTTGTGAGTTTTTTCTAATGCCCTAAACCGAGAAGACGTATGTATAGGCTTTATAATGTGTCAGTTTAGAGAAATTGAGCGGCTAAGGGGCATTACAAAGGACATTCGAACAGCATACGAACATCTGTCGTCAGCGATAAGAGAAATAGTTCAGGAAAGACCCAATCGTTCTTTACATGAACAAATGTGTGTGATGGTCAATGAAGTTAAAATGAAATGTCACCAGTACCATTTTTGAAGTGTATACTTATATCATCCATCAACGGAAGTGATCAAGTTGTCAGAGATGAGGGAACTGTATTTGATCTTGAAAATGGAAAATGATGTGAGTTATTGTATTTGAGACATTTGAAAAGAGTATAAAAGTGATTTGGACTTGGCAGTCTGAGCTTTTACTTGAAACTTAAACATTAAGATTCCTTAGTTTTGAATTGAAATTTGTTGTATTGTTAACCCACAAGCATGAAAATAAATATATATAAAAGAGTGATCTATAGAGATTAATGATCTTTAGACGAGGTAAGGGTATTGAGTACCAGTGTGCAGACAGCTTTTTTTTTGTTTGTTTTTTTTGAAGAGAGAGAGAGAGAGGAAGGGAGGAGACCGATTTATATCTTTATGTTATTTTATTGTACCTCACTGTCTTACATGTAGGGGAATGATGTCGGAAATTGATATTATATTGCCTATATCTCTTATACTTGCAGTATCCACGGTTTGAAGGGTGCTATTTTCTTAAGCTGGATCATTGTCCATCTCTCTTCGCGTAAAAATCGTCTGAGACGTGATATCGAACAATCACCCGGCGTGTCCAGTGTGTTTATCCAGGTAAATGTACCCGTTATCAGCCAGAGCAGTGCACGTTGTAATGAAGGGTTTACCTTAGGAAGATTCAAATGTAATATATCTTCATGTGAAGCATCCCATCCGGCAGGTATCCAACTATTACATTTGTCTAGCACCCAGTTCCATATACCAGCTTTTCCGGAACATACCATTACTCGATGCGGAAGTGAATCTGCTTCCGAGCAAATAGGGCATCTCGGGCAGTTAGCCATTCTGTGGCGGTACAGTTTATCTGCCGTTGGAAGAATTTCATTGACAATTTCGTACGTCACCGCTAACCATGCGGTGTTCAGTTGCTGAAAGTCAAAACATTTCCATATGCGTTGCCAGGGCAGCTGCGGATATTTTATCTGTACCTGTGGGGTGATTCTAACTGCTTGACGAAGACAAGCATAAATGTTCTTCACTGTGCACATATCACCATCTATTGAGTGCTCCGGGGGTAACCGCTCCAACGCGTAATACGTGTCTCGTAAAATCTCGGGTACCTTGCCTCGTTGTCCTTGGCGCCAAAAATCCATGTGCGTGCATTGTATCATGGTGTCCACGGGATCACTCTGATTATTTAGGGCAAGCAGAAGCATTTTGATCATCAACGCTTGCGACTGGAGAGCCACCTCTATTAATCCCCAACCACCTTGCCCCTTTGGGAGACGTAGTTGAGCCCGCGCAACACGGTAGAGGTTCCCTGTCCAGATGAAATAGCCCAATATTTGTTCTATCCTCTGGGAATACCGCTTTGTTGGTGGTAGCACGTGGGCAAGGAACCAAATCCTGCTGAGTGCGACACTGTTGCAATATTGTTTACGTTGTACCAAATCCAACATCCGGAGTTTCTGCTTGTACATCATCCCACGCAGTACATTAATTCGGGTCGTACAGCTATATTCCCTCATGTCCGTCTCTCTATCCCTAAAGTAAACCCCCAAAATCTTCGTAGGCCACACCATAGGTGTTCCTAAGATGGATGTGTCCGGCGGATCTGGTCCAATGACTAAAATCTCGGACTTCTGCATATTAAATGTCATCCCTGTCGATCCCCGGTGCTCTTGTAAACAATCTCTTAAGCGAGGACTGTCTTGGGGGGTGGTAGCTATTACCGTAATATCATCTGCGTAGGCCCTCACAACAATTCGCTGCCAATATATCTCAAGTCCATCAAGTGTAGATTGCAGCTGTCGGAGTATGGGTCAACATACAGGGAGAATAACATCATGGACATGGGACATCCTTGTCTGACTGAGCGTTTAATCGGTATAGCAGACGTTAAATAGACATTGCTGAGAACTTTTGACGAGGCACCAGCAATGGCTCGAATCAGGTTGCAGAGTTTATCAGGCACTTTTAATTCCATCATACGTCTCCACAAACCGTCATGGACAACCCTGTCAAAGGCCCTTTGGGTGTCCAAATTAATAATCGCTGCAGACTGATGTTCCTGTGCACAATGCAATATACATCCTCTCAAGGCAGACAACGTATTTTGCAGGGTCACTCCCTTCTTTACTGCGGCCTGGAACTCGCTAATGCTATATGACAGTATCTTTTGGATACGACCAACAATTATTTTAGCGAACAGTTTGTAATCACAGTTTAACAGCGTGATCGGTCGATAATCCTGTAAGGACTTGGGTCTAGCCACCTTCGAAAGTTGTACCACTATCCCATCTAGAAATGTGAAGGTAAATGCTCTGTATTCCACATTTCCTGAAAGACTTGTAACAATTCGTTCTGGATGTGACACCAACACTGCTTGTAAAATTCATATGGCAAGCCATCAGGTCCTGGGGTGGCACGCAATTTGGATTTTTGGATTATTTCACGTAACTCTGATTTGGACAGCGACGGCGTGTCCTGCCACAATTCTTCCGGTAGCTCTGGTAGGAATTTTGACATATATGCCTCTACTTTATGTGCGAGATCTGCGGGGTCGGTGAATCGTTGTGCGTAGAAGTTGCTCACTTCACGAATAATTTCGGCTGTAGAGGAAACTCCCGCCCATCTATTTCAAGTTGAGTGGTTAGCTTCCGGCGACCATGATTAAGTTCCTTTGCCAAATGAAAAAAACTCGCAGCACTTCCTCCGAGTGTACTCTGGCCAAATATCTCTGAAGCTGTTGTGGTTTACGAGCTTTTAGGTGTTCTTTGATCTCCCGCACTAGTTGCAGAACATTGTCTCCTTGCTGTTGGCGCACGTGCAGCTCGTGGAGGATTTGGAAGTAATATTCCATGGTTTCTCTTCTAGCCAGCGCTCGACGAACGGCAGCAGCCCGAAAGAAGTTTCGTAATGTAGGTTTGGCTTTACACACCCACCAGTCGACTTTGTTTGGTGCACGCGCAAAGGATTCCCGCAATCGTGACCAGCAGTCCTGGAAATCAGTCATCACTTCCTCATCCGTAAGCAAGGAGCAGTTAAGTTTCCAGTAACCTCTGCCTCTATTGCAGCTCGCCGCCCTGCCCTCCAGTGCATGTATTAGAGCGTTATGATCACTAAATGCCACCGGCATTATTTCTGTGCACTGAAGGCGGGGTAAGAGTTCAGCCGTAACATACATGTGGTCCGGTCGTGAAGCTGATAGTCCTCTCACGAATGTAAATTGTACTGCTGAGCCGTGCTTATGTGCCCAGGTATCTGTCAGGTGCATTTGTTATACTAGCTGTTGCAGAGTGCTGCACGCCTTGACGGCACCCCGTTGATCTTTAGCAGCTAAAGTACAATTAAAATTGCCAACCAGGACGAACGGTGCACTTGATGGAATATGGGTCAAGATGTCTTGCCTAAAAGAATTTTCTCGCTGCTTTCGTTTGTTACTGCCCGCAGGGGCGTAAATGTTCACCAAGGTAATGCCCTCATAGACTGCTGAGATGGCTCTACCAGAGGGATGGAGCACGAAATTATGTAGTTGTAAACCTTGACGATACACAATAGCCGTACCGGTACCTTCCGGCCCAAGATTCGTCTCGTACTCGTAGCCATATAAGAAGTCCATATTACCAATAGTCACCTCCTGCAAAAAGCAGATATCTATGTCATGATTTATCAAGAAGTCCCTTAAAAGTTGCTGTTTGACCACCTGTCGCAGACCATTAACATTAAGCGAAGCCCAGATTTGCGCACCTATCGGCATTCAATGGGCAAGGAGCACATCCTTAGTGATGCCAGGATTTCGAAGAACCAGGAACCACTTTAATATCAGTTGAGCCTTCTTGAACAATGCCTGGGTGCGAATCCTCTTTGGTAAGTTTAGCTGAACGTAGTTCTTCTTCATATTCATCACCGTCATCCACTGCCGGCCGCTTGCCTGAGTCTATCTCTTTCCCTTGGATGGGAACCGGTGGACTACCTTTCAGGTGTAGCACATCCGGAGGTTGCTGTCGTGGTGGAATACCTTGCACTTCCATCCTCCTGTGCTGACTTCTTAATCGAGGGTCGCGACCCGACAATGTAATGCCAACCTTCTGTCTTAACTGGGCTATTTCAGTAGCAGATACATCTACTTCTTCATCACTTACAACCTCCATACCACCGTCCCGAGAACCCTCAGCTGGAGCAGTAACAGCAGATCTTTCAGGGGCATCCTGTGTCTCAACCATAGGCGTGATATCGTTGGCCACTGCAGACTTTTCGGACTCCGCCGGTTATCTCGTCAGCTCCACTACTAACGGACCATTGTCTGCCTGTTGTGTAGGTTGCTCCGACGGCTGGTCTTCTGTAGACGTACTCGTCGAACCTGCTGCGTACTCTCTACCGACAGCAGCAGCATATGAGTTAGCACCTGCTGCGGCACTGAAGGTCACTGGACGATTCCGTGGGTTGATGGGTAACCGCGTGGCACGAAGGGGGCACTCAGCTTTCAGGTGGGTAGTGGCATGACACAGATGACAAGCTTGCGGTTGACCGATGTAATTGATTCCAATCAAATAGGTATCGATAACCAAGCTAGCAGGTTTGTGACGTTTTAGTCCCATCTTCACAGCAACCACTCCATTGTTAGTCGGAAGAAGATACTGGGAGCTCCATTGCTCTCTGCGTATGTCATACACTGTACCGTGTAGGCTCAGCTGCTGCGACAACACAGCGAGGGGAACCTCCGAACGTAAATTGAACACTCTAACATGCATTGTTTGCTGATCACCCGGTGTAATGCGTAACTTTGCCGTTTCTCCAGAGGCGTAGGTAAAGGTTTGCTCATCTTGATAACGAGCTAGGAGATTATCGTATAATACCGCCTAAATCACCATCACATATATAGCACGTTCTCTTGTGTGCAGCTGGAGTGTGTCAACTTGATCCACTTGTAATCTCAAGAAGTTTACAAGCCACTGGTGGATTTCTAATGCATTAGGTTTACTTGCCGTTGCTTCAAATTGGATTTTTAGTGTATTCACACGTTTGTACATCGCCATGATTACTTTTTCAACTGAAAACCGAACAGGTATAAAATATACCCAGTTCAACAAAACTACGCGCGAAGCGCTGAACTGCACACACGACAACACAAAGCCCGCTCTGCCTGGCGTTACTACCGTACACAGCGGAAAGAAAACCTCGCGGTATGCCACTCACCGCACAACGTGAGTTCGTGAACTAAAAAGTCCAGTTTGTAGAAATTCAAAATGCTCTATATTTCCGTAGAATGACACCTTTTGTACACGCCTGAGCATCCGAATTACGTAACATACACAAATACAACCTTCAAGGTCGTCTGCCACTCGACCACAAACAAAAGAGTTCACTTTCAAAACACAGCTGCACGCACACGATTATCGAGTCCAATTACGACTGCCACCCGACAAATTGGCCGCGGCTTCTTTTATATCTCCACTTATTGTTGTAGAAATTTGTGGAATCTTCTCTAACAATCAAGACGGCACCAGAAAAAAGACGAACCTTCCAAACATCTGTCCTTCCTTCCTCCCTTCCTTGCTTTATTCCTTCCTTCCTTCCACCCTTCCTTCCCTCCCCCTCTACCTCCCTGTCTCTCCCTCATTCCCTCCCTGCCTGCCTCCCTTCCTCCTTTCCTTCCCTCCTTCGCTCATTCCCTCCTTCCTTCCCTCCTTCCGTCCTTCCCTCCCTCCTTCCATCCCTCCTTCCTTCCTTCGTTTCTTCGTTCCTTCCTTCGTTCCTTCCATCGTTCCTTCGTTCCTTCCTTCCATCTTTTCGAGTATATATATGGAAAAATGCATATATAGATTTCCACTGTGTTGGAGGCCACAGTGGGGTCTGTGGGCTTCACCTCAAGGGTACCACTCCACTAAAAAACTGCAAGTAATACTTGTATGCTTGTCAGTGATAGTCTATTATACCTTACTGCTATCTTGCTAAACCTAAACATAAATGTGGTTTGCACTATCGGCATTTGCCTTTATTATTCAGTTGTAATTATGAGTATCGATAAGATGTGTGAGAAACCTTCTCATAGTCCATGTATCTGCTTGGTCAATATTTCAGAGTGCGCACTCGGCGGGCGGCCTACCTATTGAATTGTGTGTGCGAGCCTGTGCCACTGACGGGGGACCCACATTCCCAGGGGACGCCTCGGCCAATGATTGGAGCAAGGACTTGACAGCTGTGGGAAGTGTGTGTGTGTGTGTGTGTGTGTGTGTGTGTGTGTGTGTGTGTGTGTGTGTGTGTGTGTGTGTGGGTGGGTGGGTGGGTGGGTGGGTGGGTGTGTGTTTAACTCCGAACAGCGATGTAAAACATCTGGTCTACCTCTGGCTCCCGAGATTAGTTGTTCTTTCAAAAAGAGACAATGGCCTTGCGTGTTTATCCTGTGTTGTCATATTCCCCTAGTGCCCTAGTTGATTGTGGTTTGTTCTTTTTCTCGAGAAGTTTGAAGCTGAGCCTTTTAATGAATTGTTCGATGCACAGGAAACGTTTTACCTGAGAAAATTATGGCTTTATTTGTTCTATATACATGACATTAAATCAGATAACGGACAGTTTTATTTATATCAAAAATGTGAGGCTAAACGAGGACCAGATAAAGCGTATACCTTTTTGTAAGGCTAGCTTTCTCATCGTTCTCCAGTTGCGAAGACGCTTTATTTATTTATTCAATGTCAAGAAGACTCAATGTCATTCACCAGTAAGGGGTCACTCTTTATTGCCGTGTGACCGCGACTTTGGTCACCGCCGCCATGATACATTGTATAGAACATTTGAATATCTTTCTCTGATGTTATCACCTGGGAAACGCCCAAATGGTTTCATGGTAACAGTAAGTCACTTCAAAACCTGGTGTCAGAACTATTTTAAGACAACCAAGGCTGTTCCTCGTCCCGACAGCTCTCATTGTGGGCCTGGTGTGACTGTTTCCAAGTATAAGCGTCTGCAGGTCCCTACTGCTGTTTTACCTTCATTTCATGGCAAAGAGTAGAGGCACATTGACTTTTACTGACGAGCGCTACATTGGCTGGTTATCTTGTTTATTAGGACAGTTAAGTATAAGTAGAATTGAAAATTCCAAACCACAGCATACTGATTACACAGCGCTGTTATCTATCGGCAGTGAGTTGACAACTGAAACCAACGTTAATAGTGAGGGTAGTAATCCTTAGCACATGGTTCTGTTTTATATACATGTGAATATAAACGTATTGTTTTTGACGTAACTTGGTCTGTGAGGAATGAGTTGTAACAACTCTAGCGTTATCTGAGATAGATTGCGGCTCTACATTTAACAAATCAACATTACATACTGGCGTCTCATAAAACATTCGCTCTTACACCAGCATGTTCAATACGAAATGAATGAACAGCGATTGTACATCTATTTATGACATCATCGCTAGCCGAGCTTATAGTGTCTACTCACCACAAGAAACCAAGAAAGAGGAATGTGCAACGTAATCACTTTTGCTCTCCCCACGGTGTTATGCTAGACTTGCAAGTATGACAAGGATGGAAGGCAAGTTTTGTCGCATAACTTACCTATGTCGCGAGACATTATTACGATAGCGCGGACGGGACAGACAGTGAACTGCAGAGATAAAAGGCTTGCCGAAACAGATAAAGTTAGATGACTGGTGCCGTCTTGTTTATTACAGAACATTCGATTAATTTCTAGAAATATGAGTAGAGGTATAAAAAGAAGCTGCGAGTCACCAGAGACAGAGTCGTAATCGGAACTTGAAAATTGTGCGCGTGCAGTTGTGTTTTGCAAGTGAACTCTTTTCTGTTTGGTCGACGACCTTGTCGATCTGCTACTGCCAAAGTTTTACAAAGTGTATTTCTACGGAATTTTTGCAAATTGAACCTTTAGTTTTACGAACCCACAAAGTAACAATACCTATCACTACAACAAACATTAGATCTGGCAACGTGGGAGGCTCTCATACACTCATTTCCTAGCAAACAGATCTACGAACAGTTCAAACCCATCTCCCCATCATTCGTCTCTTGCTTTCTTGTGGTAGGTAGACAAAAAAATAAAAATATAAATAAAAGAAATAAAAAAATAAAAAATAAAAAAATAAAAAATAAAAAAATAATAAAAAAATAAAAAAAAATAAAAAAAAATAAAAAAAAATAAAAAAAAATAAAAAAAAAAATAAAAAAATAAAATCTGCATTACCATTGTCCTGGCATCTGGGATCTATACCAGGACATAGTTCCACTGATTTTATTTTTTGTTTTCTTTATACTTTATTTATCCTCTTTTTTAATACACTGTTATCGCAGATTTCCTAACATCTAACTATATAACTAACTAACCTAATAGCCACTGGAGTCCAGTGGCTTTACAATTTTATACATTATTCTATCCTAAGCTGGCAGTTCTATACTAACTTAATACAATCTAACTAATTATTTACAATGTACATTATAATAGTTAATTTATTATTATTATTATTATTATTATTATTATTATTATTATTATTATTATTATTATTATTATTATTATTATTATTATTATTATTATTATTATTATTATTATTATTATTATTATTATTATTATTATTATTATTATTATTATTATTATTATTATTATTATTATTATTATTATTATTATTATTATTATTATTTTTTTTTTTTTTTTTTTTTTTTTTTATTGAAAAAGTCTGAGCAGCATGCCCCATTACAATGTAATACTACATGCTTTATATTCCGAGACATCGGTTCAGAGCGACTTGCGATACATTGGCCAAAGTACATTGTTCTATTTTCTTTTTTAGCCTGCGACCTTTATAATACTGTTGAACCACTTATTTTAGTATAATATCTTAGTACTGCGCGTCTGAACTGACGTGTCGTTTACAATGATTCATCAATTTAATTTAATTAAGTTAATTTACATAACATATTTTTTAACAATGTCTTGACAAGATGTCTTCCTATATATTGACATTTCGCTAGCGTAAAATCACAGTGTGGTCACAATATCTATCACAATTATTATAACTTTTTAAAGTCTATTGCATTTACGAATCTGCTGAACTGTCTTATGAATCTTCTTGTGAGGTCCTTCTTTGCAGTCGGCCATTTCCCGCCCTGGTGAATTATGGCTGCTGCAAGATCCTTCCTTTGTTTGCCGAGGATAGGACAGTGAAACAAGAGATGATCCACAGTCTGTTCTCCTGTATTACATGGACAAATTGATTCGTCCATGATTTTAAATCTGTGCAGGTAGCTTCGTATATTGCCGTGTCCAGATGTTATGCAAGTGAAATTTGGTGTAATTCTTATATTGCTCTTGATACGATCGATGATGCTTGGGAAGAATTCCTTCGTTGTCGCACCTTTGGATGTTTTGTCCCATTCTGTTTGCCACCTCCTGATTCCATCTTCATTCACTCTTGTGATAATTACGTCCTTGGATATTTTCTGGTAGACTGCTTCTCCTTCCTCTGCAGCTGCTTCCTTTGCTAATCGATCGGCTAGTTCATTCCCTTCTATCCCAGCGTGTCCTCGGACCCAGCCAAAGTGGATTATCCAGTTTTGTTCTGTCAATTCAATTATTTTAGTTCTGATAGATTCTATTAATCTGGGATGTTTCATTTTATTCTTCAATGAATCTAGAGTTATCTGACTGTCAGTGTATATTGCTACTCTTTTCCTGTTTTCTTCAATATCCTGTAGTTCTTGGAGTTTTTCTAAGACTTTCAATACAGCGATTTGCTCTGCCTGGTTGTTTGTGCAATTTTCACCCAATTTAAACTTAAATCTGTGGGTCACTTCTCCATTTGTGTATACGATTGCTGCCGCTCCTACCTTTCCTCCGGTTTTACTGCCGTCTGTATATATTTCAGTCTGGTAGAGGGTGTGTTTTTCGACTTGGTGGATGATTGCTGTTTCCGCGGGGTGCCGCCAATACTTCACTTCTAATGGAGCGTCGTATTCCTGGTTTAGGGATTTCGTTGCTGTATATATTTCAGTTTTTTCTTCTATTGTTATCATTATAGGTTTAACTCCTGCTAACACGCACGAGGCCTCGTATGATACTGTTCTGAACGTTTTGGCTATCTTAATATTCATGAGTCTTTGTACACGCTTGAATTTTGTAATATTTTTCTGCTTCTGCACTGCTTCCTTCCAAACGGGAGCTCCGTAAGTTAAGATTGGTACGAGCGCGCCTTCATAAATTGTCTTGAGCGCTTTATGACCCAAGCCCCATTGAAGTTTCGCTGTTCTTGCCAGCATATTGATTAGTCCCAGAGATTTTTCTACTGTGTGGGCTATATGCGCATTGAAGTTAAATTTGCTATCCAAGTGAATTCCTAGATATTTCATTTCCTCTACTTGTACTAGTACCCTATCATTTAGGAGGATACTGACGTTCTTGTCGCCCCTTCTTTTCCTTGATATTAACATCACTTTTGACTTATTAGTGTTGAATACCATTTTGTTGTTAAGAGCCCATCTCTCTATTTTCTTCACATCCTGGTTTGCGTAATTTTCTGCTTCTGCTTTGAAGTCTCCTTTTGTTAAGATGAGCAAGTCATCCGCGAAGGCTATAACTTTAGTTCTCTTGGAGAATGGTAGATTCAGGAGGGAATTATATAATATGTTCCAGAATCCCGGGCCACAGCATGAGCCTTGTGGACAGCCTTTCTGGATTTCTTTTTCTGCGCTGTAGTTGTTTATTGTTAGAGTTGCTTTTCTTTCACCAAAATAGCTTGCGGCTAAATTGTACAAGTTTCTTGGACACTTCAGTTCTCTGAGGTTCTTCAAAATGCTGGGCCACCAGGCAGCATCAAATGCACCTTGCACGTCCAGACTTATTACAATTGTGCACTGTTTCTGCTTCAGACTGTTTTCTACAAATTCCTTTAATTGCATTACAGCGTCAACTGTTCCACGTTGTGGGATGAACCCATATTGGTTGCTGTTGAACAGGTCATGAGAATTTATATGGAATAAAATTCTGTCTATCATAAGTCTTTCTAGCAGTTTTCCCCCGATGTTAAGCAGGCTGATAGGTCTAAATTTGGAGACATCGTTGCAGTTTTCTTTTCCGGGTTTAGTAATTGGAATAATAATGGAGTGTTTCCATTTCTGTGGGAACTTTCCTTTTCTGAGACATATATTGTACAGTGCAGTGAAATACTTTGGGAAGATATTAAATACTCTGAGAATTATGTCACTAGTTAATCCGTCCATCCCTGGGGTTTTCTTCGAGTTAAATTTTTTCAAACTTGAGATTATCTCTTCACTCGTAAATTCTTTGTCGTCATCTGTTGGCATTGGCTTTTGAATTTCTATCCTTATTCTTCTGTGGGTTTCATTGTCGTCCTCCTGATTGTCTTCGGGGGTGAAATGAGCAAGCATGTATTCCAGAGTGCTACAAGTATCTTCCGTGTATGTGTTATCGTTGCGTTTGAGTGTAGTTAATATTGGAGTGGTTCTAACTTTTCCTGATGCTAGTTTGTATATGATGTCCCAAGGATTCGCCTCATTTTGTGCTGAGCACAAGGTTTTCCATGACTTTATTTTTTCTTGTTGTAATTTATCTTCATATTCTCTTTTCCCTTTTAAATAAGCTGTTTTTCTCTCCGTTCTTAGATGTTCACTATTGGTAGTCCTTTGGTATCTTCTTCGTAAAGCATTTGTTCTTTTCCTTAGTACTGTCAGCTCGTCTGTCCACCAAGGTACCGGTTTCTGGTCTGTCTGTCTCCTTGCTTTTGACACCTTGAACGCTGAATGACATGCTGATGTAATTCCTGAAAAACTAAGGTCCACTATTTCATTTACATTTTCGAAATTTTGCAACTTCTCACACATTTCTTGCTCCAGTTTGTCCAAATTTTTGTTGTTGTTGCTTTCACATTTTAAATTAATGGCCATGTTATTTATCAACTCCTTATCGAATGCCTGAAAATTGTCACTGTTAATTATATACCTCGGTCCCATATAGCCTGTAGTGCTTGAGAACTCTTGTTTACCGGGGTTAATATTAAACATTAAAATTTTGTGATCAGAGCAGCTCTCTTGTGTGCCACACTCCCAATCTGTGATGTGCCGTAGCATTAGGGTGTCTGATATCGTTAGGTCAACATGGCTGCTGCCTCTTGTCGATTCAAAAGTAGGTTCTGAAAGCTCATTTATTATGTAAAGATCGGATGTGGTAATATATTCTTCTAGAGACAATCCCCGTTTATTGGTTAGGACGTCGTGCCATGTTTTACTTCTAGCGTTGCTGTCAACTGCTAATATTAATCCTGTGCCTTTCGAATGGTTCACAATCTGTTCTATTTCCCTTACTTTACCTTCAATTTCCTGTGTTATGTCAAAATAAGCACTTATTCCGTAAATTTTGAAATCCCCATAACTCATTTCTACCATGACACAGTCTTCATGTGAAAGTTGTTTAATTAGAAGTACATCAATTTCTTTGTTATTTACAATGATGATTGCTCGTTTCCTCCCCTGTCCACATGCGTAAGTCCTGAAAGATTTAGGTATGCCAGCAAGGTGATTGTGTACAATGTAGGGTTCTTGGACGAAAGCTATATCTATATGTTGTTCACTCAATATGTGAATTAAGTTGTTTGTTGCAGCCCTTTTATGTTGTATATTAACCTGTATACAACGTAATGGTCTTAACTGTCTATTCCTTTGTTTTCCCATATTAGTAATCTATTTTTTCTACGTACCTCTTAAGCATAGCATTATAGCAACCACAACTTCTATCGAGTGAGGAATGATTCACATCGACAAGTGCCGCTTTGTTGTACTTATTGTAATTGATACAGTTAATACAACGGTAGTTTGCCACGGCCGCTTCACATTGTTTCAGCTCATGACTTTGTGCGCAAAGGGGGCACACCACATTTCCAGTACATTCTTTTGCTGTATGGTTATATTTACTGCATTTGTAGCAGCGGGTAACTGACAAGTAATCCTCACTCCTGCAAATGCTCCACCCTAATTTGATTTTCTTTCCCGCTAGGCGTTTCCTTGTTTCTGCATTGACTTCTATGACTAAGTTCTTATGCTTCTTCTTATCTAGAAAAGCAAACTTGGCTGTGATGTTGTTCCCATTTAGCGCCAAATCATTGTTCTGCGATATTATGGCTGCTACAGCATTATCAGTATTTATTTCTTTTGGAACATTAAAAATGATCAACTTCGGATTTCTCAATTTGGGTGTATAACTTTCTAATTCCTCCCCACAAACCTCTTTTATTTTATTAGAAATGGTATCTATGTCTGCCTTGTTTTCGGATTCTACCAATAGCTGATTATCCCTTTGAGTTTTCAGGGCATTGATTCCTACCCTCAACTCAGTCGGGTTTAACTTTGTCTTTAGTAAGGTCTTTGTATAGTCTGCCGATTGATTATTTTTGGATTTAATGAACAGCTTGTATCGCTTGTTATGATTAGACGCATCCCTCAGAACATCTGCATAAAGCTTCTTCGGCCCGCCTGCAGGGGGAGGTAACGAGCAAGCGGGGAGGTAGTGCGACGTTGAACCAACAGATGTCGCAACCCCCTGCAACGTAGCAAACCCCGGTCTGACATGCATCATGGGATTCGTTGCCACAGCCTTACTTTCTAAATCAGTAATCACTTTGTTTTTTTCATTTATAACAGATCTCAGGTTTGCAGCTTCTACTCTAATGGTACTCACTGCGTCTAGAATCCTCTGCTTCAAGTCACTTCTCATTCTGATGCACTCTTCCTGCACACTAATCAAACTGTTCAGAGCGTTCTCAATCACATTCTCACTGTCTGACGCCATCTTAGTTATTCTTAGTTATTATTATTATTATAATTATTATTATTATTATTATTATTATTATTATTATTATTATTATTATTATTATTATTATTATTATTATTATTATTATTATATTATTATTATTATTATTATTATTATTATTATTATTATTATTATTATTATTATTATTATTAATATTATTATTATTATTATTATTATTATTATTATTATTATTATTATTATTATTATTATTATTATTATTATTATTATTATTATTATTATTATTATTATTATTATTATTATTATTATTATTAATATTATTATTATTATTATTATTATTATTATTATTATTATTATTATTATTATTATTATTATTA